>CM042180.1:35592358-35612358 GCA_023376005.1 Doryteuthis pealeii
ACAATTACAACTTGAATATATAACCAATGAAAATCTGACACGTAAAAACGATGTCCTTCCATCAAATTTGATTGGCTGACCATGGTTAACTTGATATTAGACTTGCCACGTCACGTCGTGTAATGGTTAGAGTCGTAGGAAATGGACTCATCGATCCGAGTTCAAATCCTGATACCCTTGGGAAAATGTATTAGCGCTATGCTATCCTTCCAGCTATGAGTCGTAGCAGGGCAGACTGGCTTTTTAACCTGGGTTAGGCAACCAGTCTAGGAGAAGGGAAACTCTTGTTAAACTCAGCTTAAGAAATTGACCTTGTGTCAGGAAAATGAACGATACCAGCACAAGCACTTTGCCACGAGCAGGATGCGACACAAGGTCAATTTCTTAAGCGGAGTTTAACAGGTTTGAATTCAATATTTTTTCTTCTCGTAGACTGGTTGCCTAACCAAGTTTAAAGAGCCCAGTCTGTCCTACTATTTATCCATAGCTGGAGGGAGAAGAGTTGGATTCCTACCTTTCCCAAGGGTATTACCTGTGTGTGAAATGCAAACAGCATCGTCCAGGGTTTGAACTTGTCTTATCGTGTCCATTTCCTACGACGCTAACCATTACACAACGAACGGGGCTGTTGAGTGTCCTCGCAGGAAAATGAACGCGACAAGCTCAATCTTGCGCTAATACTCTTGGGAAAGGTATGAATCCAACACGTTCTGTTTCCAGCTATGTGTTAGTAGTAGGACAAGCTACGCTCTTTAACCTTGGTTCGTCAACCAGTCTATAAGAAGGAAAACTCTGAATTCAAATCTGTTAAACTTTTAAATTGACCTTGTGTCGCATCCTGCTCGTAGCACATGGTTTGAGCTTGCCTCGTTCATTTTCCGACACAAGGTCAATTTCTTAAGCTGAGTTTAACAAGTTTTAATTCAGAGTTTTCTTTCTTCTAGACTGGTTGCCTAACCAAGGTTAAAGAGCCCAGTCTGCGCTGCTACTGACTCATAGCTAGAAGGATACCATAGCGCTAATGCATTTTCCCTAGGGTATTAGCGTTATGTGAAATGCAACTAGCCTCGTCCAGGATTTGAACTCGTCTTGTCGTGTCCATTCCCTACGACGCTAACCATTATACCACGCACGTCGCTGTTGATGCAGGCGCAGATGGCTGTTGAGTGTCGTCGTAGGAAAATGAACTTTTTCTTCTCCTAGACTAGTTGCCTAACTGTTATAGGTGATACACCCTATAAGACTAATGGAATGCGCCGACAGGTTACTATAAATAACAGGGATAATTGTAGCTTAGCAGTAAGCCAATGCGAGTGCTAATAACTCTGTTCGTCGGACGTAATTTCCACATCTCTCTATTGTATTTGTCTACTTTCTGTTAATACATTTTTCTACATTTGTTCCGTCGTTTTGTTCTATTTGACCTTAAAACCTCACAACACTAACAAAGGTAAAGAGCCAGTCTGCTGATTATTTACCACCACAGCTGGAGCTTTAAAATAGTTAGATTCGGAACTTTTCCAGGATAATTAACGCTGTGTAAATGCAACAGCCTCGTTCCAGGATTTGAACTCGGTCTTGTGCGTGTCCTTTCCAATACGACGCTAACCATTACACACGCCGTGGCTGTAGTGTTACGCAGGTGCACCTGGCTGGTTTGAGTGTCGTCGTAGGAAAATGAACTCAGAGTTTTTCTTCTCCTTGACTTGTTGCTAACCAAGGTTGAAGAGGCCTTCTACTCAACTATTAACCACAACGGAGGGAAAAATAGTAGATATAAAATTCTTCCCAGGGTATTACGCTGTGTAAATGCAAACAGCCTCGCCATGGATTTGAACTCCACTTGTCGTGTCCGTTTCCTACGACGCTAACCATTACCCAGCGCGTGCTGTAGTGTTGACGCAGGCGCACCTGGCTGTTGAGTGTCGTCGTAGTGAAAATGAATGAGACAAGCCGAGTTCGCGAAATTCTTAGTTATGAATCAATACTAGTGAAATACGTCTAGCGCACACGTTCAGCTTATAACTGCAATGAATTATTAAGGCGTAATTCAACACTTATATCTCGGGAGAGAGAGATCTTGAGAGACAATTCTTTCTGAGCTGTAGACATATTTGATTCGGTAGTCAAGGTGGTTACTATTTGACATATAGCAATTAAATTCATGTAATAGAGTGGATGAGAAAGTGTGGAACGGTGGTTCTCAACCGAAGGCCATATGACACCCCGGGGACCATGTAGTTATTTACTAATCTTTGTGTAGATGTGGCCAGGAGTATGGTGAGCTTAATGAGAATGGAACTCACTAACAATGGTCTGCGAAGCGAGCTTGCTAACCATTACATCATGTGAGGTGCCCTACTTCGGGACCATATAATAGAATAGCATACGATAGATAGATAGATAGATATGAACAGACAGAGATAATTAGATCGATAGATATAACACAGACTAAGATAGATAGATGACTAGACTAGATATGCAACAGACTGAGACAGAGATAGTAGATAGATATGCAAGCAGACAGAGAGATAGATAGATAGTATGAACGACTGAGATAGATAGATAGATAGAGAGATTTTTAAGAAAAAAACTAATTTGAAAAACAGAAACCCTGAGAAATTAAGAAAAAAAAAAAATTTAATTTAAAGATTAAGATTTTAGATATTGAAAACGACCCCCTGGGGAAAGGATAATTTAAGGGAATAGATATGAAAAACCCAAAGAAAAACCTTAGACTAGATGATAGAATAGATATAAACAGACTGAGATAGATAGATAGATAGAATAGATAGATATGAACTAGACAGAGATAGATAGATAGATATGTAACAGACTTAGATAGATAGATATGAACAGACTGAGATAGATAGATAATAGATATATAGATATATAGAAATGAGCAGACAGAGATAGTAATAGATATGAAAGAACCTTAATAGATAGTAGATAGATAGATATGACAGACCAGAGATAGATAGTAGATATGAACAGACTTAAATGATAGATAGATCAGATAGATATGAACAGAGATAGATAGATAGATAGATAGATATGAAACAGACAGAGATAGATAGATAGATTATGAACAGACTTAGATAGATAGAATAGATAGATGATAGATATGAACAGACTGGAGATAGATAGATAGATAGATAGATTGAACAGAGCAGAGATAGATAGATAGATATGAACAGACTTAGAATGATAGATAGATAGATAGATAGATATGAACAGACGAGATAGATAGATAGATAGATAGATTATGAACAGACCGAGATAGATAGATAGTATGAACAGACAGAGATACGATAGATAGATATATATGACAGAGCGGATAGATAGATAGATATATATGAACAGACTTAGATAGATAGTATGCAGGAATGCTGATAGGTATGTGTCCTGGACACAGTAAAATCATATTGATGCGTCTTAGTATTTTTTTTCTTCCCTCACCATTTCAAGCTAACTATAAATGCATTTCAATAGTTTCTTAAAAATATATGTAAAAAGTATAACAATCTTGATTTAACTCTCTCTCACTCTTTTTTAAAAGAGTAAAATATTCACATTGATTTGTCGAGGTGTTTAAATATGTACATTAATTTGCCGACAAAAAGTGACAAAAACACGACTCGGAAAATATCAAAAACAAACGTTCCTCAAAGAGAGGGGATGAGAATGTGTAGAGCAGTGGTTGTAAACTGGGGGGGGGGGAATATGAGTGAGAGAGAAAGAGAGACTTATCCCGTATCGGAGCGGTTAGATAAATACATACAATAGTTTCTCATGGTTGTCTCGACTGGGATTGAATCATGACCTTTCACCTATCAATCACGTCTCTAAAATTTGGAATTGTGCGTGGGTGTAAATATCATGATAATCTCTCTTAGCTATGCATCAGTAGGTAAAAATCAACATAACAGTAAGTAAAACGAAAAGATGATTCGATCGCTAAAATTGGAAAATAATCTCGTATGGGGTGTTGGTAAATATTATCCTCTAGTTTTCTCATGGTTGTCTCGTCTGGTAATGAACCACGCTTTCAACTTCAATCACGTCTCTAAATTTGGAATTGTGGCGTGGGAGTAAATATTCGTGATAATCTATTTTAGCTGTGCGCCAGTAGGGTAAAAATCAACAAAAACGTAAGTAACAACGAAAAGATGATTCGACTCCGCTAAAATTGAACATATCTGCAGTAATGCGGAGGGGTTGGGTAAATATATACTATGTTTTTCATCGCGTTGAGACGCCATGAGACAACTATTAGTCTGGGAATGAACCACGCCTTTCACCTATCAATCACGTCGCTAAACATTTGGAATTTGTGGCGCTGGGAGTAATATCTGATAATCTATTTTAGCTGAGGCGCCAGTAGGTAAAAATCAAACCCACACCACCACACCACAAAAACGTAAGTAAAACGAAAAGATGATTCGACTCCGCTAAAATGAAAATATGTAGTATCGAGGGGTTGGGTAAATATATACTATAGTTTCTCATGGTTGAGACAACCATGAGAAACTATAGTCTGGTAATGAACCACGACCTTTCACCTATCAATCACGTCGCTAAAATTTGGAATTGTGCGTGGGAGTAAATATCGTGATAATCTATTTTAGCTGTGCGCCAGTAGGTAAAAAATCAACACAAACAGTAAGTAAGGCGAAAAGAGAATGAATAAAGTCAGCATTAATAATTACAGGAATGGATTATGCGCATTTAGACATAAAGGAAGAAAAACAAAGAGGCCTGGCATAAAGGACATGATTGCCTACGTATCGTCGCATTGGCGAATTGAAAAATAACAAATTGAAACCGGAAGGAAGATTAAAGAAAAGAAGAAACCAGTCTATGTAAATAGAAACAAAATTGCTTTCAAAATAGCAGAATTATCTAGCAAGAAGTCAACATTCCCGCCTACGAACAGTTCTCCGCCCTGTCGGTTGGGGCTGTAGAATACGCCGACTGCACCTCTGTAGAGAGGTAAGACCTCCCCCTCAACGGGGCCACCGGACCCTTTTGCGATCTCGTTTCATAAGGACATTTTTTTCATTTACACCCTCAAAATCCGGTTGTTTGTTAGGGGTTAGGGTTAGGGGTTAGGGTTAGGGAAAAAATTGGGTTTAAAGTAGTAAACATGTCTAAGTAAATGTATTTATATTAGGCTCTGCCAAGAAATGTTGACTCATTTTCATTTGAAAAACGAATTAAATTTAATTAAATCGTAGTGTAGGCCGGCAATCAAAACCTCATCAATCAACTTTGTGCGGATTCTGGACGCAGCATGGATGACCTCCTAGGGGTGATAATCAATAAGATTAAGGTAAGACCTCCTCCCCAACAGGGCCACCTGTATATGTATATGACCTTTAGGAAACCCTTTTGCGATCTCGTTTCATAAGGAAATTTTTTTCATTTACACTGTCAAAATCCGGTTTGTTAGGGGTTAGGGTTAGTGGTTAGGGTTATGTTTATAAAAAAAAAAACCTCTAAAAATCGTCTATTGAACTGAAAGATCTAAGACAACTTGCAGTGGTGTGGGTTAGTCGACTCATAGTAGAATGAGAAAACAAGACGAATTTTAACGGAGGTATAATAAACACGTGCTTACACGTTGGTTTACTTCACGGAACAGAATGATACAAAGAAAAAAGACAAAGGGGAAAGAAATACGGCGCCAATTCTTTTCGGCGCCAGTGGTCTCGGTAGTTTGTTTACCATGTAGTTCTGGTAACGTGACACTCGACAGTAAGCCTTATAGACTGAAGGAACTATTTTAGTTGGTAAAAACTCAACTACGTAGTTTCAGTTACAAATAGAGACCGAATCTCCATCTATCTATATCTATACATAAATAAAGGGGAGGTTGTGTGTGTGTATGGCTTCCGGAGGGAACTTCGAAATAAAACACTTAACGACAAAGTAATATTATACACACAATTAAATATCACCAGGGCTTGGTTTTTGGCAAAAATAATAGAGATTTTATTTATATTCGTGAAGGAAGATTAAAAAGATAAAATTTAAATGATAACAGCGTGATTTTTGATATTTCATTTAATATTTTGATAGTAGACATTAACATTTCTTTTCAGAGTAGTGGATCAATGCAAAGGTATATTTTTTTTACTATAGGTCATATCGAGAATTGGGCATCCCACGTGATATCAATAACTCATCGATGTCTTAGTAGTAATGTGATCTGCGGGAACTGAACTTTTAAAAAAAAAATGCGGCACACCTTCTACCCAGCAGCGAGGGCGCCGGTTGTAAAAGCCCGCTGGTAGTCTGTTAATATTATAAATTGATTTGAAGCCGTATTGGTTTTTGATTGCGTTTAGATAAAGTAAAAGATCAAGTCACGTGGTCTGGGTTATTAAAAATGGGTGCTTAATCTTACAACTTTAACTTTAGTTTTCTGTCTTTTACAACCAATTTTTGTTCTCTTATTAATTACTGTTTATTAATATTAATTCTAGCAAATATATGTCATCTCCGGGTCGCAGTTTCTTTATAGTTAAATGTAATAAAATATTCAGAGTGGTATGAATCAGAAAGGTAATGCAACTATTACAGAACTCTCAAATAGTAGAAGTATTTAGAAACGAGGGTTGGGGTTATTTATTCTTATTACGACAATAGAAAACTGAAACTTACTTTTTCATCATCTTTTCGTTTCAATGCTTCAATATCTATATCTTTCTATTTTTAACTATCTAGGTTATAAATAGGAAGTGAATAAATTACAATTATTTCTTCTGTTAATTGATTTTTTTAGGATTTTTTGAAGAGTTTTTACTCATCATTCATTAAGCATAAAACTAAACAATTAGCAATCGGAATAATACTTAAGGGCACATTTTTATTTAAAGTCAGTTTTTTATTTAAAAAAGAATTTTATATTTCCTACTGCAAATCTAGTTTACGATTTTATACTGTAAAGGCTGGTAGGTTTGATGTATATATATAATACAATTTGCATGTTTAAATGTTTATTCAATTAGGGACTAAGGTTCAACAGATATTAATAATGTCAAACAGTTTATTATTCATTGAGGTTTAAATAGAAAATAGAATCATGGAGAAATGTTAGACGTAAATAACTAGGGATTGTGACTTGAGTATATATAGTATTCGGTTTACGACGAACAACGTAGCACAATCCACATTATAATGAGATAGTGAAAGCAAGTACATAAATATACTAGGAAAAATGTATGTACGATATAAGGTTTAATCGATGGGCTCGGTTTTGCTCATCGTAGATGACGCATCGCCTAGGAATTTCGAAAGGTTCTTAGGTTGCGATAGGCCAGCCCTTGCTGGTAATGGCAAACACGCGAAGGATGAGTAGCGACAGAGGGACATGCTGTGCAGTCAAAGTAATGGTGAGCTGGTGTAGGTGTGGCACTTCCACTCAGACTGCAAGAGCAATCTCGCTTCGTTAATCTCTTTAAGCATATGTTGTATCGAATTGAGGATAGAGTTCCATTGCATCGCTGCTGCTAGAAGTCAGCGTAACCTCTGCAAACTATTAGTTGCTTGCACTTCGGATGGGGCATGATGACGGGTGCTTTCTTAACATTACTTTTATTAATGTAATTTGAAATTTAAATTCGTTTTCAAATGAAATGATAAATCCAACCATTATCGATTTGGGTACAGAGTCTTAAACTATAATTAAAAACATACATTTACTTGAGACTCATGTTTACATACTTTTAAACCACCGATGGTGTTCTTTTGGTTTTTTTGAAACATCCTGCTCTTAAACGCAACTTAAGTTTTCTGTCTCATACTTATATGCTCTTATATCGTCTTGACTTTTTTTTTATTTAACTTGCTTAATCATTTAGGAATGCAAGTAATAATATCAAGAACAAATGATACATCGTTCCATCTTTGTTCTACATTCTGAATTTTTGTAGGTGTCCGTTAAATCCCTCACAATTTCATGCGAGGGGGTCGGCGTGTGATATAGTTTGAGTGTGGTCAGAAATGGAAAAGAGTGCGTTTTACTGTGATCTTCCGAACTTGGTGTTTACTGGATAGGGTTGAGAGAGGATCTGTTCATTTACTAGGTGAGTCGGCGGTTTCTTACAGCTTGAAAATTTGGGCCACGCGCTGTGAGAAGAGGATAAACATGTTATCTATCTTCGTAAGGGCTGGACTATGTGTTGATTCTCTATGCATAGTATACTTACATTCTTGCTATATATTTTTTGGAACGCATTTTGTCTTTCTATTTTACTTTAGGTATCCTGGTTTCTTCTTTATTTTTTAATCTTCCTTACTGGTTTATTTGTGTTCTTTTTCAATTCGACATGGAGAACCCTTATGGTTTCCTATGTTTATATTAACTATTTGTCATTTTCTATTCTATCCTATTTGATCTATCCTTTTCCTATCTTATTTCTTTATCTTTTATATATCTTGTTCATCAAAATCTCATCGTCGCTTTTCCTATCTATATATATATCTAACTTAATCTATTTGTTCCATTGATAGCTTTTCATCTCGTGACTCATTTTTGTTCATATTATTCTCGTGAGATTTTGTGTTCGATTATTTTTTCTATTTTTCTATTTATTATTCGTCGCTCGCTTAAATCAAATTAGCTATCATATACTTTATCTCTGTATCATATTTTACTCCATCATCCTTCCTATGCTATCACTATCATTTTCCTATCTAAATGCTATTCTATCAATCTATCTTAGTGCCTATGCTGTCCTGTAGACTTTCTATTCTAAAGGTCGTATCTAATGTAGTCTGGTGGTATTTATTATCTACAAGCTTTTATTTCATTAGTAGTAGTTCTACTATCTTTCCTATATTTATCGGTTCTTTTTCATTTTACAATCTTTGAGTTACATATACTATCTTAGTTATTTTTATTCTTCTTCCTATCTCCCTGTTACTCTACGAATTTATCTATCTTCTTATCCAAATATCAATCTATCTTTTTCCTATCTATCTATCTATTTTAATCTATTTAGTTTTCCTGGGTCGATCCAATCCATTCTATCTATTCTATGCTATCTATTACTTTTATCGTCTATTATTTTCATTATATGTATGTGTTCTATCGCGTATCTTTTCCTATTTATCTTTTAAATTCCAATTTTCAATGCTTTCGTATCTTTATCTCTCTATCTATCTCACGTCTATCTAATCAACTCACATATGCATTACTTCTATCTATGCTATCTTTTCCTATCTATCTAATCTTATCCTTATTATCAATATCTATCTACCCTCACGCAGTTTTTTATTAATTTATCTAACTCTATATTTTTAGTGCTGTGCCTATATGAGGTATTAGTGAATTTATATTTTTCCGAATCTAGAATCCTATACAAGTGAGGTTCAATAGCATTTATCTATCTTTACCTAACCTGGAGTTTCCTCTATCTGTCTATTTTACGTTATCATTTCCTATCTATCTACTCTATTATCTCTCATCATTTACTTCCCTATCTTAGGTCTTCTATCGACTTCTAATCTATCCTATTACTATCTAATATTGTATATGCTCGCGTGCAAAATTTCTTTATTATAGTGTTTATTAATGTATTACAAGAATCACTGCTTCAAAATTCCGCCGAATATGAAAAGAGTTTGTGTAAATTTACCCTCCAAAGGGCAAGAGAAATGGTTGATATTTCCATTCAACAGGAATCGCTTTATCAAATCAATAATGAATATGAAACAGAATTTGCAACAGGGATGTCCGGATCAATTAAGCTTGGAAGAGGTTCCGTTACCAATACACTTACCCTGGGATAATGAGTTTCCTGGCACGGTTGGTGTCCTGAAGACTGGGGTCAATATATTTTGGAGGAAACGTGCTTAGGGACATTCTGGGAAGTGGTCGGTACTTTTTAGACAGTGATTGAATAGATTTGGTCGTATTTCTGTGGAGTTACTGTTTTGCATCGAGTCCTTATACTTTCTAGTATTTGNAACCCCCTCCCCCAGAAAAAATTCTTCACAGATTTAGATGAATTGGAAAAAATTACCCCACAATGTCAAAAATCATGGAATTCTGCCGATCCTAGGAAATTCTCATCATCCGTTATAACCAGCAACAATGTTCTAAAATGTTTTAAAAAGACAGAAAATTTTTTATTCTAAATCATGTATGTTAGAAAACCAAAAATAAATCTTATACTTTCCTTATTA
This sequence comes from Doryteuthis pealeii, assembly GCA_023376005.1. Taxonomy (NCBI): domain Eukaryota; kingdom Metazoa; phylum Mollusca; class Cephalopoda; order Myopsida; family Loliginidae; genus Doryteuthis; species Doryteuthis pealeii. Next base: position 35,602,553 of record CM042180.1, read on the forward strand.
TAACACATTAAAGTACTGCGCGATTTTAATGCCAATGACATCTCTTTTCTGAGTTATAAGTCGATATAGACTAGATATTTTGCTGGTAGTTAAATTGATAAACAAAAAATAACTATACAAAATAAGGTATAGCTAACAGGTCAATTTAGTGACCATTACACCATCTATGTGTTTGAAAATGCACCATGAAAAATCTCTTGTAATCAAATTGACAGTATGTCGACCAATCAAGTGTCTCTTCTCGCATTTACTTGGCGGGAAATGTTAGCCGTTGTCAAATTGTGCAGATTTGATTTGTTTATTCGGTCAGAAATGATTGATCAACGGCCAATGCTATCTATCAACTTCCACAATTTTTCTATTTATTATTTTTTATTTCTTTATTTTTTTCCTTGGGAGAGGTAAACATCCAGCTACTCTCCGTCCAGCTATGGGTAAATAGTAGGGCAGACTGGGTTTTAATATGATTAGGTAATCAGTCTAGTGAAGGATAAACTCTGAATAAAGTTCTAACTCCCTTAAGAAATTGACCTGTGTCAATCCTGCTGTGCAAGAGGTTGGTATATATATATATATATATACTATATATATATAATATATAATAATTAAGGAGAGAGATAAAGATTTGACATTGTTTACTCTAAGACTTCTTTCTTTCATAAATCTAAAGAAAAAAAGATTTAAATTTAAATACTACACTAACAAATTAGGGGCATACACAAATTTTCCAAAACTCTCTCTCTCTCTTTCTCATATATATATATATATATATATATATATATATATATATATAAAGGGGTTGTATCTGTTTTGGTATGTATATGTTGAAAAGAAATTCATATGAAGAAATATGTTTAAAGTAAAAAAATACTTTTTGATTCATACTGATTGAATGATATAATTCAATAATAAAGACTCTATCGATTTGTGGAACTATTCAGTGTTGTTCATAAAAAAGTAAAAAAGAAAATACTTCAGTTCGTCTTAAGACCCACCAGTTTAAATATCAAACAGATTCCATAGGAAAAATTTGAATTTAATGCTTTTCCGAAAATTATTGTTTTGTAATTTAGCACAAATTGTAAAAGAAATAATTCTTAATTTGGTTATTTCCTAGTTGAGTAACATGAGTGACCCAGAAAAAACAGAACCCACATTATTTATTTATTTTCCAATTAAACTCACCCTAAACCCCAACCCTAACCCTAAACACTAACCCTAACCCTAACCCTTGTTGGACATAAACTTAAAAAAAAAAAAAAAAAATTATCAGTTTTATTACAAAATTTTGTGGGTTCTGTTTTTTTTTTGTCACCCTGTAATATTATGTTACTCAACTAGGGCCTGTTAAGGTGAGTGTTAGTGTTAGTGTTTAGGGTTAGGGATAGGATTTAAGGTTAGGGTTTAGGGTTAGTTTAATCGGAAAATAAATTATTTGGGTTCTGTTTTTTTCTGGGTCACCCTGTAATATAATGTTACTCAACTAGGAAATAAACCTTTTTTTTTTTAGAACAAACAAAAACAATTTAGAGTATTTTTTTTTTCTAATTATAAATTCCATTTTATCAATTGCTGCTGACCCCAAATTTACTACGGTCCATAGAACCCTAAACGGAAACGGAAATTTACCAGCCTCTCTGCACTAGCAGAAAGTGACACATGGTCAATTTTTGAGGCGAAGTTTAGCTTGTTTTAATTCAGAATTTTCCTCCCCCTAGACTGGTTGCCTAAACCAAGGGTAAAGAGTCCAGTATGCCCTACTATTTACCCATAGCTGGAAGGATAGTAGTTTGATGCATACTTTCCAAAGAAAAAATAGATACCTTCACAATATCTAGTTTTAGAGTAATTTGGTTTTGTTAATTATACATTCCATTTTATCAGTTGCTGCTGACCCCTAATTTACTCCGATCGATAAGTTGAAATGGGTAAGGGGAGCTTATATATGTTTATCAACTCCTCCGCACGAGTAGGATACGACACATGTCAATTTCTTAAGCTGAGTGTAGCTGGGTTTAATCCAGAGTTCCCTTCTCCTAGACTGGTTACCTAGCCCAGATTAAAGAGCCAAATCTGCCCTACTTTTTACCCATAGCTGGAGGGAGAGTAGTTGGATGCATACCATTCCCAATGGTATTAGCGCTATGTGAAACAAATGCAAACAGCCTCACCCAGGATTTGAACTCGTCCGGCCGTGACCATTTCCTACGACTCTAACCATTACACCACGTGACTCCAAATTTGACCATATAAGTATTTCTCTCTCTCTCTCTCTCTCTCTCTCCTCTCTCTCTCTCTCTCTCTCTCTCTCTCTCTCTTGGATATTGAGCATCATTACAGAGAAGATATCAGACAATCATAAATTGTCTTTTATATTTTCTAATTTATATGCATGTGTATGTTTCTGTATGTACGTTATATATACTAGCAAATTTATGCACCCTCCGGGTGCAAGTATTTAAGTTTTAATATAATAAAATATCATGTTAAATTAGAAAGGCTAATAAAACTAAATAAGAATGCAGATAAAAAGATTTGGAACAGAGGGGGTATTATCGAAAAATAGAACAGCTTTGAAACTAACTCTTCCATCATTTTCCATTACTCCCGTCTTTCATTGGTCAATTTTCCTAATTTAACTCTTTACTTAAAATAGGAAGTAAAGGATAATATTACAGTTATTTCTTCTTCTTAATGAATTTCTTTTAAGATTTATTGAAGAGATTTTTGCTCATATTCAATAAGATAAAACCAAACAATTAGAAATCAATAATACTTAGCAAAATCAATTTTTTAAGATCAATATACAAATTAGCCTTCCCATTCACACTGTTATTTTGTTGTATATATAAATACAATTGCGTATTATTAGTATGTAGATATGGTCTACAGTGGCTTCGGCCTCTGGACCATTGATATAATTAACAGCGTCGATCCCAATCCCCCAGGCAACACCTGCCCTCTCGATTTAAAGGGGCAGGGCTGTGTTTATTGCCCAGTGCCTGAGGCGCCCCCTTGAGGGGGAATGCCGACGGGATCGACGCAATTTTTCACCTGCCACTCCATGAGCTTCGGCTTGTGGGTGGTCTCACACTTTGTGCCTGACCCGTACAAGTGGGGTACGCGGTAAATATCATGTAGATATGGTCAACAGTGGCTTCGGCCTCTGGACCATTGATATAATTAACGGCGTCGATCCCAGGGGGCCACCCCCATGCAACAATTTAAAGGGGCAGGGCTGGGTTTATTGCCCAGTGCCTGAGGCGCCCCTCTTGAGGGGGAATGCCGACGGGATCGACGCAATTTTTCACCTGCCAGTCCATGAGCTTCGGCTTGTGGGTGGTCACACGTTAATAGGGACTTTGTGCCTGACCCGTACAAGTGGGGTACGCGGTAAATACTATGTAGATATGGTCAACAGTCTTAATAATGTAAAACAATTTTATTAATAATTGAGGTTTAAATAAAAATAAAATCCTGGAGAATGTGATGAAAATAACAAAGAGTATTGTGACTTGTATAGTAATATAGTTTCGGTTACAGACAGAAAAACCCACAATCTCCATTATAATAAGATTAGCAAATATATGCACCCCCAGGTGTAAGAATTGAAGTTTTAACGTAATAAAATATTAGATTAGATTAGAAAGGCTAGTAAAACTATATAAGAATGTAGATAAAGATTTGAAACAGAGGGGATAGAATCGAAAAATAGAACAACTGAAACTTACTCTTGCATCAGTTCCGTCTTTCATTGCTAAATTTTCCCAATTTCCTAGTTTCGGTTACAGACAGGAAAACACACAATCTCTATTATAATAAGTTTTAATTTGTGTCTTATATCTTCCAAATTCTCTGCGTGTGTGTATGTGTGTTCAATATAAACACAATGTTTCAAGCAAATTATAAAAGGTATATATATATATATATATATATATATATATATATATATATAGAGAGAGAGAGAGAGAGAGAGAGACAGTTAGAAAGTATCGAAGAAAAACTTGTCCGACAAGAATTGTCTGTAGAGTTTAATAAAACACACACACACACACACACACACACATATATATATATATATATATGTTTTGTTAAACTCTACTGACAATTCTTGTCGGACGAGTTTTTGTTCGATCCTTTCTAACTGTCTGGCCATCTTTTTAATATCTGGGTGGAATTGGTGTAGCAATCCACCAAAGGTTTTTTCACGGGCGCTTTCTGCCATCTTCAGTTGTGAAACTGGTGGAGTGTTTGCGTTGTCTCGCTTTTAAAACGAGCAGTTGCAGTAGGAATTAGTAGTAGGAGTGGCTCATGAGTTCCGTTTAAACGAACAGTGGCAGTAGAAATTTGTAGGAGGGGGGCTCACAAGTTTGTAAGAATGTAAAGGGAATGGTGTAAGGAGGATTGGCGGGAAATTATAGGGATTTGAGGACATGTTGACTGGCTTCAAAGTTTATCTTGTTTAAGGTGGGTTTGTTTTGTATGATATATTCTTTGTACAGTATAATTGTATTCTCAGTCAAAATGTTCCTGTAGGTAGAGGGGGGGCATGAATGTGATTTTAAGGGTTGCATTATAGAGCTTGTATCAGTCAAGTGTAGTGTTAATCTGCGTGATAATGTGGTCGTCGCGTGACCAATATAAAAGAAAAAATGCTGCCTATATATATATATATATATATATATATATACAACCTCTCTGCACGAGCAGGATGTGACACAAAGTCAATTTCTTAATCGGAGTTTAGCAGGTTTTAATTCAAAGTTTTCCTTCTCCTAGACTGGTTAAATAGCCAAGGTTAAAAAAGCCAGTCTGCCCTACTATTTACCCATAGCTGGACGAAGAGTAGCTGGATGCTTACCTCTAACAAAGAAAAAATAAAGAAATAAAAAATAAAAAATAAAAAATTGTGGAGTTGATAGATAGCATTGGCCGTTGATCAATCATTTCTGACCGAATAAACAAATCAAATCTGCACAATTTGACAACGGCTAACATTTCCCGCCAAGTAAATGCGAGAAGAGACACTTTGATTGGTCGACAATTCTGTCAATTTGATTACAAGAGATTTTTCATGGTGACATTTTCAAACACAATAGATGGTGTAATGGTCGCTAAATTGACCTGTTAGCTATACCTTATTTTTATATAGTTATTTTTTGTTTATCAATTTAACTATCACCACATTATCTAAAAGTAGGCGTATTGGACTATTGTTTTAGAGAGAGAGAGAGAGAGAGAGAGAGAGAGAGAGAGAGAGAGAGAGAGAGAGGGGGGAGAGAGTATCTGTATGTGTGTGTGTGTGTTGTGTGAACGTATCTATGTGTTATGTTTTTAAGGGCCATACTTTGGCCTTAAAACAGAGCGCTTATCCCGTGGAATTGGATTCTTGATAAAGAGTCCCTCGATAATGAATCCTTTGGTTACTCTGGTAAAGAGTTCTCAGTTCCTGGTAAAGAGTCATTCGATAATGAATCCTTTGGTTACTCTGGTAATCATATAAGTCCTTCCTGAGTATTGGTAAAGGTCCGGTAATCCTGTGGGGGTTATTTTCGTATTTGCCTGGGGAGTTGTCAGCCCGTTTAGTGTCGCTGGTTCCCGCTAGGGGCCTCGTGTATTTAAGCGGCTGTTTTGAATTTCTCTTCCTCTTTGCCTGCTGCTCGACCTACGAGACGCAATGAGGTAGTCTTATGACTACCCCTTTTTTTGTTGGGGCTTTGGCCCACCCTTACATTACTGTAAGTGATTTCCCAGCATGGACTACTTCAGTCTCATATCTTTGGCTTTTATGTTCATATTACTATTGTATACGTATGTATGTTTCATGTACATTTCTATGTTATTTATGTATCCTTTATATAAAATGTTTTGTCTCTGAAATGTGTCGGAGTTGTATGTTCAATTATGACTTTGAATCTTACAATAGGATTGATTTATATCATATATTTATATCATATTATTATATTTATATTATATATATATATTTATATTATCATAGATTTATATTATATAGGATTAATATATATAGGTATATAGTATTATATATACTAGTACAAAATAAAAAACACCCTCCGGGCGATGTAAAAATAGATTTTTGAAACATATTACCTGAGGGGTGGGAGTAAAATATTCAATGTCAGCGAGTTTGTACCCTAAGTAAGTAAAATCATCAAATTCATTAAAGGATTAAAAAATAAAACAATTTGAAATGTAAACTTTAAATATGTATTAAAATAAAACAAACTATATATAGATATATAATACCAGTCATGTATTTATTAAAACTTGTTTTAAAAAACAATGAGGACTGTCTAATGTTGCATGTTCAAATTGCAAGTTTCTTTATATAAAATCATTCATAGTATGGGGATTATCTTCGCTAAGCCAGGAAGAGTTATCTTCATGCGGTGTTGCCGTTTGTTCCCACTAGTGGACCTCTGGTATTTAAGCGCCTTATTTGAACTTCTCTCCCTCTTTTAGCTAAATCTCCAGTACGAGTACATGGGTTAGACTACTGTCAACCCCTTTCTCGGTGGGGCTTCGCCCCCCCTCCTAGTAAGTGATTTCTATGTACGGACGCTCCACTCCTTGTATGTATGTATGTTTATGTACACTATTCTATTCTATCTTCTATTGTTTATGTATCTTGTTTATTCATGTGCTGTATTATATAAAATGTTTTGTCTCTGAAATGTGTCGGAGTTGTATGTTCAACTATTACTTTGAACCTTACAATCCTATGTCCGTCCTCAGTGAGCCCAATTGTAATTATTACCAGTGGAGGGTTTAAATAGTGTGTCTTCCACGCAGTATGTTTAGTGATTGGCTGCAGGAGTCAATCACGTGACTTTGGCCAGTCCATAAATCCTGGTGGGGAATTAGAGCACATCTTATATATCAAAATAATTCCAACGGTATGTGTGAATCCGCATACATCCAGTCATTATTACAGAGAGTCGCCCCATCAATTGTGCCCACATTCCCCAGACCTCAAGAACTGGAACCTCACCATCAGATAAAGTTTAACGTCATACTCAGGACATGAAGACCCGCAGCCACTGCCTTCTAGCACCCATATAATAAAAAGGGTTGGGGCTTGCTAAGAACCTTGTGATTCCTAGGTGGACACTCTACCGACTGATGACATAGATATTTAAAATGACACCAATAATGGTAAAAAAAAGTCGTCGGGCGGCCTAAAGTCGGTATCAGCCAGTCAGCGAGGGAGTCTACCCCCTTTTCAATAGCGCTAGACCAAGGAGATTGTTTTGCGTCTGAGGTGGAGCGCCACACCTACCATCAGCTCCTTACAGATCCATATGCTACTCATACGCTGAGTTGGCGAGGACCGGTATCGAACTAGGAACCTTGTGGTTTCTAGTCGAACGCTCTACCGACTGAGCTAACCCGGCCCCTATGCCTTAACTGGTATACGAATTGGGTGTAGTTTTAGCTTCAGTAGCCATAACCATATATGATATAAAATATTTTCACTTTAACAGGATATTGTGTTGTGGGCCGGGTTATTGTAATAATGACTAATTTGGTTATCACACAGGTAAATTTAAAATCTGATAATTCTCTAAAAAAATAAAAAAAAAAATCTAATATGTCATTTTAAAAAAAAAATAATATAGTGTTATATAAATAAATATAAATGAGGGTAAGTAAACAAACAAATGTGTTTATTTTTATATGGCTTTAAGCCGACAATTTTTGGATGATATGTGCTTAATTGAAGTCATACCTAATTTTGAAAATTAATTAGTTAATAATTAATGAATTTAGGCGGGCATATATGTTCAAATGTAAGGCTAAACAAATCGAAAAAATGTCAATCCCTGAATGTACATTTCGACCTATTGAGACCTAATTTAAAAAAAATCTCACCATTTGACTACTGGTTTTTAAGATCTCAACCATTTGACTCATCAGATGATTGCATAACCATGAACCTTGTAGTTTCTAGCCCAACGCTCTACCGACTGAGCTAACCCGGCCCAATAATAGTAATAAGTAAAATAGTCGAACATCGCGAGAGACGGATGCAAAGGAAAGAAAAATAAAACTTGCTTAAATAAATAACAGAAATGAAACTGTGATTTTAGCCAGGTTTCTAGACACGAGACTAAATTACTTTTGACACATTTTTCTTTTCACAATACAAACTTCATTACACGCTCGGTAAAACGAACTGTTGAGTTTTAATAAAGTGCGTTGGTTTTATGGCATGTCCAAAATTGAAATCACAACTAAATGCAGTTTAGTGTGATACTACAAATACACTCCTCCGATTCCTTATGCGAGCATATGTAAAAAAGTAATGCCGTTTTGTTTAGGACAGGTGTAATTACCAACACAGGAACATGTATCATACATCAAAATGAAACTGGTCCCCTGTGGATCACATCCCTACTTCTCCACATAGATGAGTAAAAAAGTAATGCCATTTTGTTTAGGAGAGGTATAGTTACTAACACAGGAACATGTATCCTACATCAAAATGAAGCTGGTCCTCTGTGGATAACATCTCTATTTCTCCACATAGGTGAATAAAAAAGTAATACCATTTTGTTTAGGACAGGTATAATTACCAACAGAGGAACATGTATCATACATCAAAATGAAGCTGGTCCTCTGTGGATCATATCCCTACTTCTCCACATAGGTGAGTCAAAAAGTAATACCATTTTGTTTAGGACAGGTATAATTATTAACACAGGAACATGTATCATACATCAAAACCAAGTTGGTCCTCTGTGGATCGCATCCCTACTTCTCCCCATAGGTGAGTCAAAATGTAATGCCATTTTGTTTAGGACAGGTATAATTACCAACACAGGAACATGTATTATTCATCAAAATCAAGCTGGTCCCCTGTGGATCACATTCCTACGTCTCCACATAGGTGACTCTAAAGTTAATGCCATTTTGTTTAGGACAGGTATAATTACCAACACAGGAACATGTATCATATATGAAAATGAAGCTGGTCCTCTATGGATCACATCCCTACTTCTCCACATAGGTGAGTCAAAAAGTAATGCCCGTTTGTTCAGGACAGGTATAATTACCAACACAAGGAACATGTATCATCCCAACCCTATTGCTCTTATGGCGACCCATAACACTTTTTTTTATTATGTACGTGCTAGAAGGCAATGACCGTGGATGAAGTTCCAATTCTGGAGCTTTGGGGAATGTGAAGTATCCCTTCAACTTTATTTCAATATATTTTTAAAGTTATCTAACGTATTTAAGTTTACGAAAAAATTATTTACAAATAAGAAATAGTCATTTTTTCAGTATCAAGAGGTTAACTAAAAAGTTTACAAATAAATAAATACCTACGATTTTGTGTAAATTTAAGCGTAAATATTCAAAATAATTATTTAGTTAATAATTAATAGATGCACACATTATTCTACTTGAGGGGGACAGAACTAAGTTTATATTTCAAATTGTTTTTTTAATTTTTATTTTACTCCTTTAATGGACTTGATGATTTTACTTACTTATGATACAAACCCTCTAACATTGAATTTTTAAATCCCAACCCTCTCAGAAATTATCTTTCAAAAAATGATTTTTATCTTTCTATAAAAAATTCTAGTAATATAAATTATAAGAATAAAAATTCTAGTATTAAGTAAAAAATCATAAGAATAAAAAAAAAAATTCTAGTATATAAATTATAAGAATAAAATTCTAGTATATAAATTATAGAATAAAAAATTTCTAGTATATAAATATAAGAATAAAAAATTCTAGTATATAAATTATAAGAATAAAAAATTCTAGTATAA
>CM042180.1:35614858-35619858 GCA_023376005.1 Doryteuthis pealeii
CGGGTGAAACCTAGGAAAACATCGTCAGACTCATTTAGGTCCCTATATATATATATATATATATATATATATATTATATATATAGGATGAACAAAGGCCGCATCCCCAAAGACCTACTGTATGGTGAACTAGTGGAGGGCACCCGACCGGCAGGGAGACCACGCCTACGCTTCAAAGATGTCTGCAAGAGAGACCTGAAGACATACCGCATCGACTTAGACACGTGGGAGGCTTGTGCAGAAGACCGTGCAACCTGGCACCTCCTCGTCAAACAAGGAACAAAAAGAAGTGAAGAAGAGAGGAAAAAAGCTGCCACAGAAAAGAGAGCTAAAAGAAAGGAGTAACAGCAGCACCCCCAACACCCACAGAAAGCAGCACCTTTTGTTTGCAGCCATTGCACCAGAGACTGCCATTCGAGGATCGGTCTGTTCAGCCACTCACGTAGCTGTAAGTGAGAGAGAGAGAAAAAAAACTATGCCATCGTCTAAAATAGACGGAAGGTTGCCAAACAAAACACACACACACACACACACACACACACATATATATATATATATATATATATATAGAGAGAGAGAGAGAGAGAGAGAGAGAGAGAGATTATTTAACTTTTAAGTTTCCAAATTCATCACGCCAAAGAAATTATTCAAAAAAATTCAACAATAAAACATATTACAGTAGATTAATTCATTAGTGCTATTTTTCTTATTTAAAAATATATAACTAAACGATTAGGGTGTTTTTGGCGGAGCGGACTGTAACGGATTAATGCTATTTCAGTTTATTTCAATGGAGAAAATTAATTTGACATACGAGTAAATTGAGTTACGAGCGAAACGAATTAAACTCGTAAGTCAAGGTACCACTGTATTTTTCATATATTTGGCAAAAATATTCTTCTACATGCGTACGTACTTTTCTGATACACCTACGTCCTTTATCGACATAATATATTCACATTTGAATTTAATTACGTACGGAAGTCATTTGAATACGTGGTATCCAAAATTTGCGTGGGACTCAGAGTCAACAGTTATACCAACGTGCTTCAAAAAATAAATGTAAGATATAGTCGTTATGTAAACGAATCTTGAAATTTAAAAAAAATGATAAAATAAAAGGAAACATTAATCAGGAATTGTTAAATCTATTTACTTATTCTAATGTGTTGTATTTAGTTTAAGAAATACATCTATCTGGTTTTCGAAGATTACTAGGTACCACCGATTTTCCCTGTGAAATTTACCCCCTTCCATATTTAACACAATAAAACTTGGATAAAGGTTAATATCAACTTGAAATTTTTTGGCCATTCAAAAGAAGAAACATTAAAAAAATTCATGATGATTTAAAAAAAATGTTTTCAGCTTACAGAAATAATGAAGATTATAAACGAAAAACAATATCTTCATTTTTGCATCATTAAATCAATTGAAATTTAACGTAACCAAAAACAAGTTATGACTACCGGCTATTTAAAAAATTCTATAAAAAATCAATTAGCGGTCCGATTTTCACGGAAATTTCCATAATTACTTACCATTTGATGTAAATATGTCTGAAATAGTTTTTTTTCTAAAATATATTAGGAGACATGTATTTTTTACGAGGTCTGCTCCCCCCCCCCCATTTTATTTTATGAAATATGAATGATTTTATATAGAAATCAATTTTTCTTCTTCTAGACAGTCTGTCCAATTATGTTGGACACACCACAATGAAGGCCTTGTGTCAGACGTAGCTGGTTGTATAGTTCCCTTATTTGTTTCTATTATCAATTCCTACCTACGATTTTTATCAAAACTGTAAACACACTAATAAGATTATTTTATCATTATTTCCAGATTTTAATCGTATTAAATCACACGTCATTTTTTTTTCTTGTTGCTCGCACCTGTGCACATCAAAGACATTTCCCGAACACGTGGTATATTACGTATATCATTTATTTACAAGGGTGGCACACGTTAGAAATGAGGTGATTAATTTCGTATAGATACACTGTTCTGTCTAAGAACGACTTCTTCAGATATAAATATTTACCCAACCCCTCTGCACTATTAGGATGTGACGTATGGTCAATTTCCTTCTCCTAGCTCAGTCGGTAGAGCGTCCGACTAGGAAGCACAAAGCTCCTGGTTCGATACCGGCCCTCGCCAACTCAGTGTATGAGTATGTATTTACCGCGTACCCCACTTGTACGGGTCAGGCACAAAGTCCCTATTAACGTGGGACCACCCACAAGCCGAAGCTCATGGAGTGGCAGGTAAAAAATTGCGTCGATCCCGTCGGCATTCCCCCTCAAGGGGGCGCCTCAGGCGCTGGGCAATAAACCAAGCCCTGCCCCTTTAAATCAAGGGGGCAGGTGTTGCCTGGGGGGATGGCCCCCTGGGATCGACGCTATTATTATAACATCACCGGTCCAGCGGCCGAAGCTCGCCGGACCCCCAGTCGAAACCGGGTGAAGGTAAGTAGTTATGTGTATGAGTAGCTCAGGGATGTGTGCGGTAAAGTAAGGAGCTGATGGTAGGTGTGGCGCTCCGTCTCGGATGCTAAAACAATCTCCTTGGTCTAGCGCCAGTGAAAAGGGGATAGACTCCATCGCTGTCTGGCTGATACCGGTAATAGGCCACTCCGACGACTTTTACTTTTTAGACCGGTTGCTCAACCAATCGATATCCTTATACAGTTCACATCATTTTTTAAATAAAATACCACATGTATTTGTATATAGCCTTTTTTTTTGTCTAAAATACCAACCAACCAAAGTTTTTAGAGAGGTAATTTAAATATAGAGTTACTTCCCTTGGGCACACTATCTACAGTAGTAAATTCAGGTTAACTTGTCATGTAGAGCAGTGGTTCTCAACAGGGTTCATATAAGCCCCTTGGGAGCATATAACATTTTTGGGTGCAGGCAAGTAAAAAATATTTAATTATAAAAACACAATAAGATTGTTGAACATCATATGGCTATGGCAGTGGGTGTAGGTGTGGTCCACCAGAGTAAGATAGGGATTAAAGGGTCCTATAAGTAAAAAAAAAAAAAAAAAAAAAAAAAAAAAAAAAAAAAAAAAAAAAAGCTGAAAACCACTAATATAGAGCTTAAGTTAGCTTAGCTAACCATAACTACTTGCAGTGAGCTTATTCACACTGGGTGCCCTAAACTTGCATCAAATCAATTTACCCCACTGCAAAACAACAGAATTTACCCCACGCAAAAAATTAGAATTTTACCCACTGCAAAAAACCAGAATTTTACCCACTGCACAAAAAAACAATCTTTACCCCACTCGCAAAAAACAGGAATTTTACCCCGACTGCCAAAAAACAGAATTTTACCCCACTGCAAAAAAACAGAATTTTACCCCACTGCAAAAAACAGAATTTTTACCCCACTGCAAAAAACAGAATTTTACCCCACTGCAAAAAAACAGCATTTTACCCCATAAGCAAAAAACAGAATTTTACCCCACTGCCAAAAAAACAGAATTTTACCCCCACTGCAAAAAAACAGAAATTTACCCCACTGCAAAAAACAGAATTTTACCCCACTGGTGCAAAAAACAGAATTTTACCCATTGCAAAAAAACAGAATTTTACCCCATTGCAAAAACAGAATTTTACCCCATTGCAAAAAACAGAATTTTACCGCCCACAGATTACGCAAAAAACAGATTTTACCCCACTTGCAAAAAACAGAATTTTACCCCACTGCAAACAAGAAATTTTACCCCACTAAAAACAGAATTTACCCCCTGCAAAAAACCCAAAAATTCACCATCAAAGTTTTGATAAAGTCCAGTGTGAATGCAGTCTAACAGGATTAATAATTAACCAATTATTAATTAATAATCAACCATTATTAATTAAATAATCAACCAATAGAATCGCGTTTACTAAATAACAACAAAAATGGCGACTTTAGTGCAGGCAACACCATGAAAGTAAACATTGGACACAAATATTATTTCATGTGCTTATTCACCTTCGAAAAATTACAAACTAGCCTCATTTTTCAGTGAAAAGATGAACTCACTTTTTAGAAGTCAGTAAATTTAACAATTTGGATGGACCACGGGCATTCATTGCAAAAAATGTATCACTGAAAACTTCTGAATATCTCATAACGACACACAGATTTACACCAAATAGTTGCGAGCCTAAAACCTATTAAAAAAGTTGATGCGTCCAAAGGTAAGTTTAAATCCTTAGTGTTTTTTTATGGGTAATAATTTTGATGACTAACCCACTGTAGGGTACGCTGTTTTTATTATGGCTCAGTAGATAAGAATAAAATCTATTTCTTGTTAGAAGTTCATATTGTAGTTTAATAATTTTGAAAATCGAAATATTTCAAAATTTTCTTGTGTAATTTAAATTTATTTGACGAAAGGAAAAACACTGATACGGATACAGTTGAAGAATTCTTGCTTCCATATTTGATTAAAAGAAAATGCTGTGACTGATGTAGCATTAGGAGTCAATCCTCAAAAGTGCTCAATATATTTCGTAAAGTATAAGAGCATTTATATCTGTAGAAAAAGATTTTCGTTCTACAACGGTTTCGGTTTCAAGGTACCTTCTCAGGAGAACTTAAAAAGTATAGGTATATTTATGAAGGAAGGGTGGATGGGTTTAGGATCCGACGATATGCTGTAGATAGAAGAAGTGGTCCAAGAAATGAACAACTCAAAACAGATCACAGGGTGAAACGTTCGTCTGTGTTCACAGTCGTCTCAGTCATTTGTGACTTTATTAAAGCAAAGCATACGTTTAAATAACAAGTGGCGGCGGTGGCGCCGGGGAGGTCAGGGGTGAGTGTGTAGTGATGTGAGATAAGGAGGAGCGGGGAATTTTGGGTAGGATGGGTATATATTTCTTAGTATGGAAATTAGTCTTATAGGAATTATATTTAATTCATATACATCATAGAAATATAATACCCCTTCGGGTACAAGTAATTACAATTTTTAATGTAGTAAAATATTAGATTAAAT
>CM042180.1:35624858-35632358 GCA_023376005.1 Doryteuthis pealeii
AGGCTAATGAAACTAAATAAGAATGCAGATAAAATAATTTGAAACAGAAGGGGGTATAATCGAAAACTAGACCAACTGAAACTTACTCTTCCATCACCCCCGTCTTTCATTGCTAAATTTTCCTAATTTAACAAATTAGGTAAACTAGGAAGTAAATAATAAAATTACGGTTATTTCTTCTTATTAATGGATTTCTTTTAAGATTTATCCCCGAGATTTTTGCTCATATTCATTAAGATAAAACCAAACAATTAGAAATCAATAATACCAAGCACATATTTAATAAATCACATTTTTAATATCAATATGCAAATTAGCCTTTCAGTTCACACTGTAAACCTCTATTTTGTTGTATATATATAAATACAATTGCATGTTATTTGTAAGTAGATAAGACCAACAGCATTAATAATGTAAACCAATTTTATTAACAATTATTATGTAGACTAGCAACAGAAAACACCATCCGGGTGTCGTAAAAATTAATTTTTGAAAGACATTGCCTTAGAGGGTGGGAGTTAAAAATTCAATGTCAGAGGGTTTGTATCATAAGTAAGCAAAATCCTCATATTTATTAAAGGAGTAAAAAACAAAAAAACAATTTGAAATGAAAACTGAGCCCCATCCCTCTCAAATAAAATATTGCATGCATGTAATAATCAAACAATTATTTTGAATATTTTCCACATCAATTTTACACAAAATCGTAGGTATTTATTTATTTGTAAACTTTTTAGTTAACTTCTTTTTACTGTAAAAAAAAAGGGACGAGAGTAAAAAACAATTTTTAAAATTGCTTACTCAAATTTTGGGTGTATATAGCATAAGAATATTGTGACGTAATCTGTGACGTAGAGCTATACCGTAGTTTTTGTTACAGACAGAAATACAGACAATATCCATTATTAATAGATATAGTCAACAGTATTCTGTTAATAATTGAGGTTTAAATTAAAATAAAATCATGGAGAATGTGACGCAAATAACTGTTCATTATGACTTGAGTAGTGATATAGTTTCGGTTACAGAAAAAAACAAACACACAATCTCCATTATAATAAGATATATGTCAGTGAAGAACCTTAATGCAGCAAGTTTAAAACAAGACTCAAAGAATATCGGACAGTCTGTTGTAGGGCACATTAGGAAATTGCGCGATAATAGAAACAAATTCAGACCTCCCCCCAAAAAACAAGTTACTCCTTCTTCACCTAAGAAGAGACACGACGATTTGCCTCCTAATCCTTGCTCTGGATGTGGATCCCTTCATTGGTACAGGGACTGTATGTACCGGAACAAGAAATGCCTAAATTGTGACCGTGTCCGGCACAAGGCCTCTCACTGCAGGAAAAAGAAATCCGGAAAAAGCAGCATAAAAACGACAAAGTCAGTCGAGCAAGATGGCCGTAACATAAGAAAATATGTACTGGTACAAATTTTAGGCAGAAACGTAAAACTCCAATTAGATTCTGGATCGGATTTAACGGTTATCAACGCTTATACTTGGAAAAAGCTTGCTAAACCGACGATGTTAAGAACGTAAAAAAATAGCCAGATCTGTCACGGGGGAAAAAATCGAATTCGAAGGTGAAATTATCACCAATGTAATTTTAAACGGGCAAACCCAGAAATTAAAAATATTTGTTCTAAAAAATACAAACAATTTATTCGGCACAGACGCTATGCAAAAATTTGAGTTGTCCTTGGAAGCGGACAGATGAGTTTAAGAGAGTGGAAGAATCAATTCAGCAGAGTTCGAAACGCTCTGTGCGCAGAATCTTCAAGTGTGAGCTGCAGACCATGTACCTATCGCTTATGGGAAAGTTCTGTTTCCAGCATGCTCTCTACCTCAAACCTTTCCAGAGATTGATGTGTCCATGTTTAGGTGCCCACAGGAGGACATCATTTATGAGTTCATCCTTGCATGTCCAGCATGTCTTGTTTGTCTTACTCTGGTAATACGTGTGATCGGAGGTAAGTGGTCGTATAGCTGATTTCTTGTGGGGTACTGCTTCCGAAATGTGTTCAATACGGTATGCAGCACCCTTATCTATCTCCATCTATCTTTTTGTCTAAGCGCATTGTTAGAGCCCAAGTGGTGCAGTTGTACAGTAGTACTGACTCGGCTATGACTTGGAAGATTTTTTTATCTTATCAGTGAGATGAGATTGTATTGTTTATGGCCAAACTATCCAGCTGGGCAATTCCATGTGAAATCATCAGGAAAAAAATAAAATTGTCACCCACCCCCTTCAATTTACATGGGGAATATATTGTTTGTTTATTATTTTAAATATATCCAACCACCAACATAATCCTGATAATTTCCATCGAACTCTGACAGTTATTTTGCTCCATATGGTGTTTATTCAATGGCTGTATGTAAAAGTGCCAAATCTTAACTGATGTTGTAACTTCATTTGTGAGCAAAAACCAAACTCCATTTTTGGTACAAATAATGTTCAATATATGTAGAATAATAATTTAAAGGAAAAAGAAAATTATATGTAGTGCCACATTGTGATTTTTTCACTAATTGATCCTGCATTGAAAAAATCAGAAATCATTAATAACGTGAAAGGGGTTAATTTTATGCCTATTTTGATAACATTTTTGGATTCTTCAGGCATAAAAACTTCTATAAACCAATTTTTAGGAGTAAGGGAGCTATAGAACACATTTTATAGACAAAAATAGATTACAAAATGTCGCCATTTTTCTCCCCCCCCTCAAATTTTTCGAGTTTAAAATCGATATAACTCGGCGAATATTTCAAATTGGAAGATCAAATTTGGAGGATTGTCTAATTTTAACCTACTCTATACCTGTACAAAATTTCAAAAAAATTGAAGGGGGTTGGGTGACATGGTCCTGATGATTTGACATGGAATTACCCATCTTTTAACTATAATCAAAAGTCATGGAACGATATGTTGAGGTTCACAAAACCTTCAAGAGTGAACTACCGATTCTGTACCTATCACTTAGGGGAATTTCTGGTCCTATCTCTCACATCTCAAACCTTTCCCAGTTGACTGTTGATAAAACAAGGCGTCAAAGAACTTTCAAAGATCTCATTCAAATAATGACAACCTTGTTTTTGTACATCTATCAACAATCAAACTATTGAAAAATGATTTCCCAGGTTGGATCATTGCTATGCTCGGATAGACAGAGAACACCTGAAGAAAGCTGGAAGATACAGCAACCAAAACATTGTTTTTTATATACTATAATAAAGATGAGGACAACAGTCCAAAAAATCAAAATAATACACGAAGTTTATCTAAAAAGATTCAGATAAATAATAAAGATATTGCAGTGATGCTGATTGATTTTTAATTTAGTGCGTCCTGGGACACATGGAGTTGATTTGAATGAGTCTCCGGGAAATTTGATGGGTCCCAACTAAAGTTTCTTAATAAATTACAGAGTTTTTTATCGGACCATATGACATTAAGGCACTCCTTCCGCGATCTCGACTCGTGTGGACACTTTTCTCATTTACACCGTAAAAATCCGGTTGTTTGTTAGGGGTTAGGGTTAGGGGTTAGGGTTAGGGTTTAGTTTTATAATTAAAAAAAAAACTCTAAAAATCGTCTGTAAACAATTAACCGAATTTTGACGGTGTAAATGGAAAAAATGCCCGAATCAATTCCTGGACAAAGCCACAGTTCACATAGCATTAATACCCTTAGAAAAGGTATGAATCAATTATTCTCCCTCCAGCTATGGGTAAATAGTAGGGCAGACTGAGCTCTTTAACTTTGGTTAGGCTACTAGAAGAAAAACTCTGAATTTAAACCTGGTCACTACTAGAATAGGCTCGGGCCTATTTAGTGATCTATTTCAATAAAAAAATACAAATCATGGATATATGGTATGTATTTATGCAACCCTTTCACTAAGGATTTGGTGATTTTATTATTTATGACTAAACTCTACAGCATTGTAATAATATAACAAAAATGAGTCAATGAGCAGTATGTTGGGGATCCTCAAACCCTTCAAGAGTCAACTGCAGACTCTGTACCAGTTGCTCTTGGGAAAGTTCTGCTAGCAGCAAGATTTTAAAGATTTTCTGTATTTGATTTGTCAATTAAAAAGAAATCCGTTTGTATCTTCGCGATGTATCGGAGGGTGTCTACAGGGCGCCGGTTTTATGGTGTATGATTTCTCGAAATAGATGGCTGCTGCTGCTAATAAGATTTTAGCTCTTTGATGTTAGTTGGTTGTAATCGATTTGTTAGGGAGTTCGATCTGTGTCTAGTCTAGTCGTATCTTCTCCTGTCTGTTTGTTTGTTTGATGAATTGTATAGCAGCTTAATTTAGCATGATCATAATTTAGCGTGTTGGAAGAAAACGGGTTTTTTGAAAAGTCAGAGTTGATAAGAAAAAAAGATAGTAAAGGAGAGAGAGAGAGAGAGAGAGAGAGAGAGAGAGAGAGAGAGAGAGAGAGAGAGAGGGGGGGAGGAGAGAGTGTTATATATGAGTGAGAAGGTTTATGTGTGTATGTGTGTTAGAGAGAGAGAGAGAGAGAGAGAGAGAGAGAGAGAGAGAGAGAGAGAGAGAGAGAGAGAGAGAGGAACGGTTTATCGCCAAAGACACACACGTGTAATCGACTGCAATTAATCAATATCTTGATTAATTCATTGGATTTAACCCTGAAGATCCTTATGGTGAAACCTCGAGTAGGTTATCACTTGTACCTATATGGTAATATATATATATTATATATCGCTTACTAAGCATATACATAATATATATATATATATATATATATATATATATATATATATGTGTGTTGTGTGTGTGTGTGTGTGTGTCTCAATCCGTCGCAAAAATTGCAAAGTGAAATATAATATGAATCTATCTATAGTCATTTACTTAGCTTAACTTAAATGTTGCACAAGACCAAAAGTATGAGGCGCCCAATGAGAATCGAACACACTAATAATGGTTTTCAAATCGAACTTGCTAACCAATATTGACTCAGATATGTTATATATAGCCATATTTTTGGGAGATTATGTGCTTAATTAAAGTCATACCTAATTTGTTAATTAATTAATTATAATTAAAAAGCCTGCTAGTGTAATGATTAGAGTGTCAGCATGACAGGTAGGGTTCGAATCACGCACAAAGCACTGCCCTGTCTATAGCCCTACTGATGAGGCCTAATAGGCTGAAATGTACATACAGAGATCGACTTTTCCTCGATTTGTTTACGCTTTACATTTAAACCGATATGCACGCCTAATTCATTTAGTTATGATTAATTAATTAACAAAATTAGGTATGACTTTAATTAAGCACATAATCTCCCAAAAATTGTCGGCCTTCGCCATTTCAAACACATTGTTTGTTCACTTCATATGTAATGTTTTGCGTTTAGATTCTATAACGCCGAATATTCAAAAATGTTTCTGATAAAATTCAATAAAACTCTCGCTCTAAAACAGCAGCATTTTTTAGTTTTTTTTATTATCATTGGCATGAGAAATTATATTTTAAATATCTTGGATAGCAAATAATTATTATAGCTATGAAGATGAATAAGCTTTCATGGCTTCCCGTGTATAATTAAAATCATATGCCAAATCCTATTTCATCGGTTAAGAAATAAATAGATAAATTGTGATTTAAGGTTTTGCCAATGGAAACGAATAATTAAATGGAAGAGCACGATTTCGGGATTCACAAAAAAAAAAAACAGCTTGAATATCTTTTGTACAGCAAGCGGATGTTGTGTTACATACCCTCATTGGGTATATACATGAGAGAGTGACTTCCATACAAAACAAAGATTTTAGCATATACCTCCATGATATATATATATATATATATATATATATATATATATATATATATTTCGTCTCTCTCTCTCTCTCTCTCTCTCTCTCTCTCTCTCTCTCTCTATATATATATATATATATATATATATATATATATAATGGACTCTCCCGTCGATTTTCGACGTAGGAGGGTTCATACACACAATGAACATCCACTCAGGGATTTGTTTATAGTGGTGAAGGCTTGTGTTGGACCATCCACACTTTTTGGCACAGTCGATAGGAAAGAATTGGTGCATCAAGGGTTGCCACAAACCCAATCAACGACCGACCTCAGGAATTTTGAATTCAGTGTTATCCCTCTTCTAGACTGGTTACCTACCCAAGGCTGAAGAGCCCAGTCTGCCCTACTATTTAACCCATAGCTAGAGGGAGAATATATGGATTCATACCTATATATATATATATGTGTGTGTGTGTATATATATATATATAATATATATATATATATATATATATATATATATCATTGTCGCGCAGTTTGCACGGATATCCATGACGATCTCTCGCCAACCTTCCCTATCATTCATCGACTCTGGGAGCTCCTCCGCGCAGCAGCCCGCATCCCTACATAGTTGGTCAATGTAGGTCCTGGCTGGGCGGCCCACATTAGCGTGCCCATATGCTGGCTTCCACAATAGTACGTCTCTTACGAGCTCGTTCTTGCTTCTCCAGCAGTCTTGTCCAATCACTGTCAGTGCTCTGCTGCTGATATTATTATTTATACTGGCTGTTCTGGTCATACCTAATCAGAACTATTTGGATCTTCGTGGATGACGGAACATAGGATTATAACTCAGGACTTACTTACTTACTTTAAGTCCTTTTCAACTGGCCAAATATATTTTTTGATATTTTTAATGTCTGACTTTGTTTTTTTTGTTTTTTCCTTTCTTCCGTCTTTATTTATTTATTTTTTCATTCTATCTTTCTTTATTCTGGTTGACTTTCAGCTGTCTGTCTTTCTTTCTTTCTTCTGTCTATCAATTTCAACTAAAATTAGACCAACACAAACAACACTTTATTTCTTCATTCTATCTGTCTATCTATCTTCTGCTTGACTTTCAGCTGTTTTCTTTCTTTCTTCCTTCTCGCTGTCATTCTGCTTTTTCTTTCTTCTGTCACTTTCTTTCTTTCTTTCTTTCTTTCTTTCTTTCTTTTGTGCCTGCGGTTTTTTATTTTTTTTTCCTTCTCTCTTTCTTTTTTCTCTCTTTCTTCTTCTTCTTATCAGTCTGACTTTCTGCTTTTTCTTTCCCTTCCAACATAAACATCTTCTCTCTTTCTGCTTTTTATCTTTCTTTCTTGTCTGACTTCCTGATTTTTTTTCATACATCTTTCTTTCTTCTTACTTTCTTCTTTTTCTTCCTTCTGTCTGTCTATCTGTTTTTTTCTTTCTGTTTATTTTTCTTTACTTTTTTCTTTCTGTCTCTTTTTTTTTATAGTAAATATCATTGTCCAATGCATTTTTATAGTAAAAATAATTTCCAATGCATTTTTATAGTATAAATCATTGTCCAATGCATTTTTATAGTAAAAATCATTGTCCAATGCATTTTTATAGTATAAATCCTTGTCCAATGCATTTTTATAGTAAAAATCCTTGTCCAATGCATTTTTATAGTAAAATCATTTCCAATGCATTTTA
>CM042180.1:35639858-35659858 GCA_023376005.1 Doryteuthis pealeii
AACATCTTGGCTCTTAATAAATTCAAATTAGGTCAAATGTACCCTTCTTAAAATTTTTACATAATGATTTTAACGCATTTTTTAAAATTATCCGGTCGTATTCATTTTATTTATTCATTTGATTTAATTCGTTTTGATAACTCACTTTTTCCCTAATCCCAATTATCTACACAGAGCTGAATGGGTGACCTAACAGGTCACGTTTTAGTACATATATAAATGGCAGTTGTGTGTATGTATGTATGTGTGTGTGTATGTATGTATGACCGGAGGAAACTACGAAAATAAAACAATTAATGACAAAGTAAATATAAATACACATTCACTATCACCAGATCTTGCTTTTTGAGCAAAAATAATGAAGAATTGATTTATATTCGTGAAAACACATTCACTATCACCAGATCTTGCATTTTGATTAAAAATAATGAAGAATTGATTTATATTCGGGAAGACACATTCACTATCACCAGAGCTTACGTTTTGTGCAAAAACAATGAAGGTTTTATTTGTATCTGGAAAGATATTTAAAAATATTTGAATAATAAGAAAAGGGAAAGTCAGTAGTTGCTTTCTTTTATAACTAACATTTTATTATACCCTTTGTTTGGTGAACAGTCAAACTTTTCAGATTTCGCAGGTTGAGTCATTGCTATGCTAGGATACACACGAACAGCGGCCTAAAATGTGTGTTTATACATACCACAATAAAGATGAGGACAACAGTCCGAAAAATCAAAATTATACCCATCTAAAAAAAAAAAAAAATCAGACATAAAATATTTTTTGTCTGAATTTTGAAATGAGGGTTGATGATTTGTATTATTTGGATTTTCCCACGTTCGACAAGAGGGTTCCCGAGTTCAAAGAGAAGGTTAACAAGTTCGACAAGAAAACACCTTAAGAAGTCCGATCGAAACGTTTATAACAATAAAAATGAGGACAATAAATCGAAAAAAAAAAAAAACCCAACAAATAATACAAAAAATATTATGTTGTTTAGAAATGAATGAATACTGAAATAATAGCAACAAAAGAATAATTAAAGTTTGTAAGACAATCGGGGCAAAATCGAAGTCAGATAATTCTTGACTGAATCGGCGTGAAATATCAACGAAGAAACAAAATGGCCGATGAAAAGGCCTCGGGGAAAATCATTTTAATAACAGAAAGTAATTGAAAGAAATACATAACAAATACATAACAAATAAACACAATAAATAGACAACATATTGTATCGGTGGGTTGACACATCTATCTATCAATCTTTTCATATCTATCTATCTATCTATCTATCTATCTATCTATCTATGCCTGTCTGTATGTCTATTTGTCTTTTCATATCTATCTATCTATCTATCTATCTTGTAATTCAAAGAAATACATAACAAATACATAACACATAAACACAATATATAGACTACATATTGTATCGGTGGGTTGACACATCTATCTATCAATCTTTTCATATCTATCTATCTATCTATCTATCTATCTATCTATGCCTGTCTGTATGTCTGTTTGTCTTTTAATATCTATCTATCTATCTATCTATCTTATAACTGAAAGGTATACATAACAAATACAAAACAAATAAACACAATATATAGACAACATATTGTATCGGTGGGTTGACACATCTGTCTATCAATGTTTTCATATCTATCTATCTATCTATCTATCTATCTATGCCTGTCTGTATGTCTGTTTGTCTTTTAATATCTATCTATCTATCTATCTATCTTGTAATTCAAAGAAATACATAACAAATAAAAAACAAATAAACACAATAAATAGACTACATATTGTATCGGTGGGTTGACACATCTATCTATCAATCTTTTCATATCTATCTATCTATCTATCTATCTATTTATCTATCTATCTATCTATCTATCTATCTATCTGTCTGTCTGTCTGTCTGTCTGTCTCAGTCTTTTCATATCTATCTATCTATATATCTATCTATTTATCTATCTACCTATCTATCTATCTGTCTGTCTGTCTTTCTGTCTCAGTCTTTTCATATCTATCGATATTTTCATATCTATATATATCTATATATCTATCTCAGTCTGTTCATATCTATCTATCTGTCTATCTATCTTTTCATATCTATCTATCTATCTATCTATCTATCTATCTATCTGTCTTTTCATATCTATCTATCTATCTATCTATCTATCTATCTCTCTATCTGTCTGTCTGTCTGTCTTTTCATATCTATCTATGTATGTATCTATCTATCTATCTATCTATCTATCTATCTATCTGTCTGTCTTTTCATATCTCTCTATCTATCTGTCTTTTCATATCTATCTATCTATCTATCTATCTATCTGTCTGTCTGTCTGTCTGTCTATCTATCTATCTATCTATCTATCTATCTATCTATCTATCTATCTGTCTGTCTGTCTTTTCATATCTATCTATCTTTTCCTATCTATCTATCTATCTATCTTTTCATATCTATCTATCTATCTATCTGTCTGTCTGTCTGTCTGTCTATCTATCTATGTATCTATCTATCTCTGTCTGCCTGTTTGCCTATCTATCTATCTATCTATCTATCTATCTATCTATCTATCTATCTTGTAATTGAAAGGAATACATAATAAACAATAAACAAATATACACAATAAATAGACTACATATTTTATCAGTGTATTGACACATCAAGGTGTGTCTTTGTACTTAAATATTATTGGACAATTAGCGATGCTTCCGGATTCATTTTGTTTCATGTACAGAATGTACTATTTAGGAATACAATAGAATTTATTGTACATAAAAAAGAGACACATTCACACACACGCACACACACACGCTCTCTCTATCTCTCCCTCTCCCCCTCTCTCTCACACACACACACACATACACAGTTAGACATACAGACACACACACACACTTCACACACTCACGCACTTTTCATACATACTCACTTCACATATCTCATATGCACAGAGATATTACACACATACATACACAGTCTGGCAGACAGACACACAGAGACAGACACACTTCGCACACATATACTTTTCATACATACACACAGACACACATACTTTTCATACACACACATATGCGCCGAGAGACACACGCATACACACACACACATACGCATATATACACAGTCACACAGATAGACACACACACACACACTGCGCATGCACACATGCACTTTCATACACAGACACACTCAAACACACACTTCACATACGCAGAGAAACACATATAATTTACATATACACATATTTTTCCTACACACACATACACAGAAAAACACACATACTTCACATACATACATACACATATGCACACACACGCACACACTAATTCAGGTATACGCACACACACTTCGCATACCCATATTTACTTTTCATACATACATACAGACGCACATATTTCACATACGCAGAGAAACGCACATAATTCACATATACACATACGGACACATGCACAAAAGAACACACGTACTTCACATACAGACACAATTTTCATACACACGCACACATACACAGAAAGACACACTTCATATACATACACACTTTTCACACACATAGACAGAAATACACACATGCTTCAAATCCATGCACACTTTTCATACACACACTTACACAGAAAGACACACAAACATCACACACACACACACTTCACATACATATACACACATACAGGTACACACACACACACACACACACACACACACACACACACACACTCAAACGCACACACACACACGTATATCTATTGACGGACACACAATATCTCTTTATGTCTAACTAATACACAGAAGACACACATACATACATAGATACTTTTCATACGCACAT
Organism: Doryteuthis pealeii; assembly: GCA_023376005.1. Lineage (NCBI taxonomy): Eukaryota > Metazoa > Mollusca > Cephalopoda > Myopsida > Loliginidae > Doryteuthis > Doryteuthis pealeii. The sequence goes on from CM042180.1 coordinate 35,643,692, forward strand.
AGATACACACACACAAACACACACACACACACACACACACACACACACACACACACACACTCAAACACATACACACACACACACACACGTATATTTATTGATGGACACACAATATCTCTTTATGTCTCACTTATAAAAGAATGTCAAATTCCATTGATATAAAAAGGAAAATTCTATCAATCGAAACGACAAAAGTCTAAAATAGAGAAAGGAAATTTGTACAATAAAATCTTTTGTATTCACAAGTTGAAATCCCACTAATGGCAAAGTTATTGTTACTATCTATAAATATTAACACACACACTGCGGACTAGGATTTCTATCTATCTATCTATCTATCTATCTCCGTTTGTTACTATCTATCTATCTATCTATCTATGAAATTAATATTTAGAAAAAAACAAACACATGATGTTCAAATTTGCTGACAGAAATCTGTTTCGACGCTTTATTGAAGTGGTCTTCATCAAGAGCGATGTGTGTATATGAGTGGACCGTTATAAGACGAAAGTGGTATTTTTTTTTTTATTTTTACATTTTTACATTTTGAAAATGTACATTCTATCTATCTATCTATCTATCTATCTTCATTTGTTACTATCTATCTATCTCCGTTTGTTACTATCTATCTATCTATCTATTTGTTCGTACACCCACACCCACGTCCACCACCAACACACACACACCCGCACCCACCCACCCATACACACACACACATATATATATGGGAGTAAATATGGAAATAAATCCGACAATATTAAGAAATTTGAAAAACAAAGTGTTCCAAAAATAAGATGAATTTATTAATCGACGCTTAAACGATGAAGGTTTAAATAAACCGAAACGTTTAATAATTCATTTTATTTTTGGAACACTTCGTTTTTCAAATTTCTTAATATATATATATTTATTTGGGGGTGATTTCGCTGGCGACCGCCAACTAAAGCGTAAACGCAGCGCTCTCCTATATAAGGGAGCACTATATGGCGACCTTTACATACATAGGGATGTGTGTATTAAAAACAGTTAAAATCCCCTTCGCACTCTGTGGGTGACTATAGCCTAGCGGTTAAGGTATCTGACTGATACTGAACCGATCGGATTTCAATCCCGGCTGTAGGTAGCTTACACATGTCTAGCCACACTGAAGAGACTTGATAAGTCGAAACATGTGTCTGTGGATGACTATATATATATATATATATATATATATGGCCAGTTAAACTCAGTCGGTAGAGCTCGGTTGGGAACCACAAGGTTCATGGTTCGAAAAAGGTGAAAAATGGAAGTGAATCCGACAATTATGTTCAAAGATAAATGGAAAGAAAATGCTGTATAGATAAAAATTATTTATTGGAATGCCGGAGAAGACAGATTTTTTATATACCTAAATTTTATGTTTCTCTATTATCATTTTATTTTAGTTTGTATTTAAAATAATAGTGAATAGAATACAATGTATACAAGGACAAACTTTTGGTCGAAACACGTGTCGGCATTCCAATAGATAAGTTTTATCCATACACAACTTCCTTTCCATTTAAGTGATGGAGCACTCTATGGCAGCCTTTACATAAATAGAGATGTGTGTATTAAAACAGTTAACATCCTTTCGCATTCTGTGAGTGACTATAGCCTAGCACTTAAGGTATCTGACTGATTCTGAACAGATCGGATTTCAATCCCGGTTGTAGGTAGCTTACAAATGTCTAGCCACACTGAAGAGACTTGATAAGTCGAAACACGTGTCTGTGGATGACTATATATATAATATATAAGGAATAGAGAATGAAAAAATGAGAAAAGTATTGGCATGAAAAGGTGCTCAATGCTAATAAAGCAGAGCAGATTTATAATCAATTGTAATATTATGGTTTTACACTCATAAGTTGAAGTTTCATGGTAATCCAATCATCAGATGAGATCAGTGGTTGAGATGTTAAAAACCAGTCGTGAAATGGTTGAGATGTTAAAAACCAAATTTTTTAGCGTTTATATGTATCTCTCTCTCTCTCTCTCTCTCTCTCTCTCTCTCTCTCTATATATATATATATATATATATATATATACACATATATATATATATGTATATACACACACACACACACATATATATATATGTGTGTGTGTGTATATATATATATATATATATATATATAAAAATAAAATAAAATAAATAATTAAAAAAAAATCACACCAACATACCAACAACACACATATAACTTAACGACAAAATCCAGTTCCCAATCACACAAAAAAAACAATTAAACAGACACACACACACACACACATACACATATTTAGCTAACCAATCCCACAATCTAATACCTGTGGTACCACCATTCACCATTTCGGCACTCCCCATTCCAGAGAAGAAGAATCCACTAAACCCCCAACTACACTTCCCCCTACTGACGACCTTCCGCTTTCAGCATTTTGAGAATTTCCATCATTGGAGTAAGAACTATATTCAAGTCCTGAAGATGGTCTAATAAGAGACCGAAACGTTGCACCGTCGACAATAAATATCAAGTTTCACAAACATCCCGTGTTTGTCTACTTTTCTCCACATATATATATATATATATATTTATATATATATATATAATCACATAATAGAATCGTTATCATGATTGTCTCACAAATCATTTCAAATGAGTATGTTCCCGACTAGATTGGACATGCTGTCAAAACAGTAATATATCTAAATAGCATTGCATCAATCATTGAATGAGCAAGAAAACAAAACTGCCAATTTCTTGTCGTGGAATCAAAGCTCATTTCCCATTGGCTGTTCTGAGATTTAAATCTCTCCCCCCTCTCTCTCTCTCTCTCTCTCTCTTTTTCTCTCTGTCTCTGTCTCTCTTTCTCTTTCTCTCTCTCTCTCTTTGTCTCTGTCTCTCTCTCTCTTTGTCTCTGTCTCTCTTTCTCTTTCTCTCTCCCTCTCTCTTTCTCTTTCTCTCTTTCTCTCTCTCTCTCTCTCTTTCTCTTTCTCTATTTCTTTCTCTTTCTCTCTCTTTCTATCTCTTTCTCTTTCTCACTCTCTCTCTCTCTTTCTCTTTCTCTTTCTCTTTCTCTTGCTCTTTCTCACTTTCTCCCTCTTTCTCTCTTTCTCTCCCTCTCTTTCTCTTTCCCTCTCTCTCTGTCTCTCTGTCTCTCTCTGTCTCTCTCTTTCTCTCTCTCTCCCTCTCTGTCTCTCTTTCTCTCTCTCTCTCCCTCTCTTTCTCTCTCTCTCTTTCTCTCTCTCTATCTCTCTCCTCTTTCTCTCTCTCTCTGTCTCTCTATCTCTCTCTGTCTCTCTATCTCTCTCTGTCTCTCGCTCTCTCTCTGTCTGTTTGTCTCTCTCTCTCTCTCTCTCTCTCTCTCTCTCTCTCAGCACCCACACTCATCCAATATTTTTTATTGTCGTGTCGTGGGTCGACAAAGTAGTTTTACAGTCCGTTTATTCTTTTGTAGAATTTTATTTCACTTGGCGGTCAGTTAATTCAGTTAAATAAATGAATAAATAAAATGAATAAATAATAAATAACAAAATAAATAAATTCAGTTAAATAAGTAAATATATAACTTTTTCTCCCCCCCCCTCTATGTGTTTCTTTCTCAATACCCACACATCCAATCTTTTTTCGTGTCGTGTCGCGGGTCGAGAAAGTAGTCTTACAGTCCGTAAAGATGAGGACAGCATGCTGAAAAGTCTAAATAACACAAATTATCAAGTCTGATCTAAACAATTCAGTTGAATAAGTAAATATGTAACTATATTTTTATGTATACAACTTTTCGGTCGACATAACAATAAAGACGAGGACAACAGTCTGAAAAATCTGAATAATACAAATTATGGAGCCTCATCTCAAAAATTCAGTTAAATAAATAAATATATAAATTTATTGTTATATACCTACAACTTTTTGGTCGATAAACCCATAACAATAAAGATGAGGACAACAGTCCGAAAAATCTAAATTACAAATTATTAAGCCTCATCTCTTTCTCTCTCTCTCTCTCTCTCTCTCTCTCTCTCTCTCTCTCTCTCTCTCTCTCTCTATCTCTCTTTATCTCTCAGCATCCACACGTCCAAGAAAAAATCTTGCTGTTTCGTGAGTCGACAAAGTAGTCCTGCGAAATTAACTTGTCAAAGTAACTTTGACAAGTTAATTTCGCAGGCATTTCTCGGTGCCGTATCGGTGGCTGAGACAGTATAGTTTCTGACTATCCTGCTGAAGTCCCAGTTTCGATTTCTGTCGGAGGGAGATCGTTAGTATACATCGCTGATGAGACTTAATAAAGTCGAAACAGCTGCTGTACGATGTTCTACACGCCGAGTAATTCTTTGCGAGATTCACTTGTCAATGTTATTTATCTTCTATAATTATCGAATTTTATGCGATATACCGCATTGTTATTGCCTTCAAGCAAATATATATATATTTATTTGTTGAATTTTTAAAAATATAATTGTTTTCCATAAGCAACTACCCAGGTTTCAGGCTATTTTTCCATCATCAGGTTGCTAATAATTCTTCTGGTGTTTATGCGAAGACATTTCTTGCTGTTATGTTTTAAAACATAACAGCAAGAAATGTCTTCGCATAAACACCAGAAAAATTATTAGCAACCTGATGATGGTGAAATAACCTGAAACCTGGGTAGTTGCTTATGGGAAACAATTATATTTAAAAAATTCAACAAATAAATAAATAAAGCTCCTACAAATTTGTGGTTGAGCACTGTGATTTCTTTGTTTCATCCCAATGAATTTTTTAAATATCTATCTATCTATCTATCTATCTATCTATATATATATATATATATATATATATATATATATATATAATTTTATATGATATAATATGTTATATATAATACATTATATTTCATAGAATATATCATCTAATATTATGTAATTTATATATCAAATTATGTGGAGAAAATGTAGAAAGAAACATAGTGTCGGATAAATTTCCTTATCTTACTTCCATATCAAATTTACTTATTAGTTAAATTGTTGTTTGTTAAACAATATTAAGCTAATGACGGAAATGTGCAATGATCTATTGTAAGAATTCTCCATGGTGATATTGATACATCTGAATCAATGTCGTGGTTTAAATGTCGTGGAAGCGGTGTTCTGTAAATTATTATACCTTAAAAAATAGGACCATTAAGCGAGAGATGGGTTTGAAAAATACTTTATAGTGAGGTATAAGAATTCTATGGAAAATGAATGGCATTCTTGAACTTTCTCGACTGTAGAAATTCTTATACCTTAAAAAATAAGACCATTAAGCAATAAGAATTCATAAACGTATAGACCTAGCATACTTGCTTGAATGTATTAACCCTAACCCTGACCCTAGGGGCACTTTTAAACTTTTTTGACCGGAGGAACGATGTTCAGTCAATTCTTATACCTTTAAAAAAAATAAGACCATTAAGTGATAGATGGGTTTGAAAAATGTTTTATAGTGAGGCATATAAATTATATGGAAAATGGATGGCACTCTTGAAGTTTCTCAACTGTATGAGCAGTGTTCAATGAATTATTATACCTTATAAAAAATATAAGACCATTAAGCGATAGATAGGTTTGAAGAATGGTTTATAGTGAATCAACTATATCATTAAGAATTTGATTGAAAGTGTTACTTTCTTTGTTCCCTCCCCTCTGGCAGACGGTTTAGAAACTCACAGAATTGAATTATTAATCCATTAATGACCGTGACAAGGAAATTGTGATTGCGTGTTTGTCCATTTCTAGGATCACGTGACAACCATTGCAAGAGAGCCTCGTGACCGAATAACCTAAGGCACTCGGTAATTATGAACTTTAGTTGGCCAAATTCCTGGCATAAAATTGTGCGTGCGCATTATCTCCCTTAACAAATTTGCTTGTATAGTTTTTCTTGTGAGATTTTCTTAAAAAATTGAATGAATAAAAATACATTTCATTTTTATCAACATATTTTTGTTTGTTTGAGAAACATAAAAAATTATTTCTCAAACAAACAAAAAAAAATGTGTAGATAAGAATGAAATGTATTTTTATTCAATTCAAGGCAATTAGAGTAACCTCTCTTGACTTTCACTTTAAACCAATCCGGTAGCTATTTTGAAAGTCTCCGTGCGAAATAAACAAATCTTTTTAAAAACAATACAACTGCATGCTTTAACACAAAAATATCATCAAATATGTTCTTAATAACAATTAAGTTCATTTCCGATAATTTTATGCTAGGAATTTAGCCAACTGACTTTCACTTTGAAACAAGACGGTAGCCATTTTGAATGTGTCCGTGCAAAATATACAAATCTTAGAATCGTTTCGAAAAACAATACAACTGCATGCTTTAACACAAAAATATCATAAAATGTGTTCTTAATAACAATTAAGTTCATTTCGGATAACTTTATGCTAGGAATTTAGCCAACTGACTTTCACTTTGAAACAAGACGGTAGCCATTTTGAATGTGTCCGTGCAAAATATACAAATCTTAGAATCGTTTCGAAAACAATACAACTGCATGCTTTAACACAAAAATATCATAAAATGTGTTCTTAATAACAATTAAGTTCATTTCGGATAACTTTATGCTAGGAATTTAGCCAACTGACTTTCACTTTGAAACAAGACGGTAGCCATTTTGAATGTGTCCGTGCAAAATATACAAATCTTAGAATCGTTTCGAAAACAATACAACTGCATGCTTTAACACAAAAATATCATAAAATGTGTTCTTAATAACAATTAAGTTCATTTCGGATAACTTTATGCTAGGAATTTAGCCAACTGACTTTCACTTTGAAACAAGACGGTAGCCATTTTGAATGTGTCCGTGCAAAATATACAAATCTTAGAATCGTTTCGAAAACAATACAACTGCATGCTTTAACACAAAAATATCATAAAATGTGTTCTTAATAACAATTAAGTTCATTTCGGATAACTTTATGCTAGGAATTTAGCCAACTGACTTTCACTTTTGAAACAAGACGGTAGCCATTTTGAATGTGTCCGTGCAAAATATACAAATCTTAGAATCGTTTCGAAAACAATACAACTGCATGCTTTAACACAAAAATATCATAAAATGTGTTCTTAATAACAATTAAGTTTATTTCAGATAATGCGCACGCACAATTTTATGCTAGGTATTTTGACAACTAAAGGTGAAGATTACCAAATAAGACCGTTTAGTGATAGACTAGCAGCGGCTACCCGGCGTCGCCTTGGTAGAGAAGAGACAAAACGTTAATCTTGCAGGTCCATTACTACTGAATCGTGAGTTGGATCCTCGCAGGATACCCCATTATAATCCCAATGGAAAAAAGATCTTGTGTTAATCCGGCCTGGTGGGGCATCAGAAAAAAAGCGAATACACGCAGAAAAGAAAAATCAGCATATCTTTTTTTTTAAATATTAGATGCAAAAAAATCCATGCTGTTACTATTTTAATTTAGTTTTTTAATCATCTTCTCGAAAATATGATTTATTTTTGCTCAAAAAGCAAGATCTGGTGATAGCGAATGTATATATATATATATATATATATATATATATATATATATATATATATATATATATATATATATATAATATATACATATAGTTGAATGAAGTGAGAAATAAAAGTTTTAGCTTTTATTTTTTATTTGGGAACGATATTACTACCAATGGTTTCCTGCTAAAAGCATTCATCAGGTAAACGAAATAGTTTTAAAAAAAATTATTTCTTTATTAAAAAAAACAAACTATTTCGTTTACCTGATGAATGCTTTTAGCAGGAAACCATTGGTAGTAATATCGTTCCCAAATAAATGAATAAAAGTTAAAACTTTTATTTGTCTCTTCATTCAACTATCAACGCTCTATCACAGATATTGAGCACTCTTCTAATAACACTGTACGTTGGATTACTATTACTTTTTCTAGTATACTAGTGCCAACCATACACATTAACATATATATATATATATATATATATATATATATATATATATATATATGTATATATACTTTGTCATTAATTGCTTTATTTTCGTAGTTCCTCCGGACATACATACATACATACATACACGCAACAGCCCTTTAAATATGTGTATATGGGCTTTATTAAAATGCTTTATTGTGAATTAACAACATCCTTAAGAATTAGATTTAAAGTGTTATTTTCTTTGTTCCCTCACTATAAGAACCCATAAACATGAATATGCTTGAATGAATTAACCCTAACTCTAACCCTAACCCTCAACCCTAACCCTAACCCTAAACCTAACCAGTGTGTTATGAAATTTTCCTGCTTACATTCGCAAAATGAAATAAAATAAAATCTTAATCTTAGTTGCGTCACAATAAAACTACAAACCGCGGGCCGGATCCGGTCCACGAAGGCATTTTATCAGACCCACTTGAATTATTTGTTAAAATGTACAAATGAAAATAAATATGCTGGGTTGAATTTGTTTTTGTGCATGTTCCGCCACTCACTCATGAATATATTATGAAAAGATACATTTTGTTTTACATCTTTTTCTCAGAGCTTTCGTTCTGAATAGCAAGTATTGAACATAAAAATAATATAGCCCGCGCTCGTTATTTTTTCAATTATCCGGCCCATCGTGAAAAACGTTTGGTGATCCCTGCTATAAATCATTGTTCAAGCCTATCTATCGTTCAATGATCTTAATCAGTTACAATGCATTTCTTTAATCAAATCATTTAAAATGCATCCTTTAAGTTTCATTTTTTCCCCGCTGGGTGGCACGAGTATCGCCTTTTCTTTAGTCAATTTTCGTCTCCAACATGTGCGCATTTTTCTATGGCTGCTCAGTTTCCGATGACAGACATTTCGTCTACTCTACAACTCCTCTGCAGGAATTTTCGATATATATATATATATATATATATATATATATATATATTATATATATATATATATATATTAACTTATGTTATAGGCGCATGTATGTTCAATTTAATTTGATTTTCCCTTATTTTCTTCGAAATATTATAATTATATATATATATATATATATATATATATATATATATATATATAAATATTAATATATATTATATAAATTTTTATATATATATATATATATATATATATATGAATATATATATATATATATATATATATATATATATATATATATGAATATATATATATTTATATATGGTTCAATGAGAAATCAAAACAAATAAAAGTTTTTGCTTTTATTTATTTAATTACGGAACGGTATTACAACCAGCGGTTTCTTGCTGAAAGCATTCATCAGGTAAAACGAAACGGTTCCTTTGAAAATGACAGAAATGGGGTAAATGGTCAAATATGTGCGTTTTTTTTTTTAACTGTACTCTCGTGTTTGCATGTTTACGTGATGCGAATGTTTTTTTTGCTTGTACATGTGGCGTATTTATATATATATATATATGAATATATATATATATATATATATATATATATATATATATATATATATATATTATATATATATGAATGAATATATGAATAGATTTTTGGTACAGGAGAACTTATATAGTACTAAAATTGGAGGAATCATATGTATGTAGGGAGATCATACAATTTTAAGATGGTAATATTTTATTATAAATAAAATATAGAATAAAGGGAATACAAATATATGAATGTATATATATATATATATATATATATATATATATATATATAATATATATTATAGTACACACTCTATTTCTTTTAATATTTATAGGGCATTCAGAAGAAAATGAAATCTGTATATAAAGAAGATATAAACATCTATGATTGATATATACATTTACTATTCTTTCTAATAAATTTTACTTACATATACCCAATTATTATGTATAGAGACTTCGTAAAAAAAGAAAAGAAAATAAATTAATAAAATTAAATAAAAAATAAATCATGTCATTAAAATGAGAAACCATAATTTTGAATTAAAATTCATTTATTATTCGAATAGTTAATATATATAATTTTACGCAACTGAAAAGAATTGCTTGTTCATCTTTTGTTTTTTATTTTTTATTTATTTAAAAATTATTATTATTATTATTATTATTATTATTATTATTATTATTATTATTAGTTTTCATTTGCAATGAATATCGGTGTAATGAAGCTAGGAAAAATATTCCGGTGTAGTGATGCTAATGAAAAAACTTAGCCTGATGAATCAATAAGCTGAAATGCAAACTAAATTACTTTCACTTATATATATATATATATATATATATATATATATATATACGTTTTAAAAAACGAATTTAAAATACCCAGACTATAGTTTCACGCAGTAGCGAATCTTCAGGGAGTTGCTTTGTCCAATCATCGAACTGTATGTACCCATTCGTAAGTAAGTGGGTGTGCCACCTACCCTCCTTTTCCCTATGTAATGCCTGAACCTACAAGGCATAGTCTATGTTTGTTTACGTGCCTACATTTATTTGTTAACTCCGATCGTGAGTTCAATATTGTTTGCTCCGTAGATTGCAATTAACCGTGATATATATATAATATATATATATATATATATATATATATATATATATATATCTTATTATAATGGAGATTGTGGGTTTTTATGTCTGGTAACCGAAAACTACAATTACTATTCAAAGTCACAATTTCCTTAGTTATTTACTCACATTCTCCATGATTTTATTTCTATTTAAACTTCAATTTTAACAAAATTGTTTTACATTACTTACACTGTTGACCATATCTACATACTAATATCATGCAATTGTATTTATATATACAACAAAATAGAGGTTTACAGTATGAATGGGAAGGGTAATTTGCATATTGATCTTAAAAATTTGATTTTAATAAATATATGCTTAGTATTATTGATTTCTAATTGTTTGGTTTTATTAATGAATATGAGCAAAGATCTCGGATAAATCTTAAAAGAAATTCATTAAAAAGAAAAATAACTGTAATTTTATTCTTTACTTCTTATTTTAACTAAAATAGTTAATTTAGGAAAATTTACCAATGAAAGACGGAGTAACGGAAAATGATGGAAGAGTTAGTTTTCAAAGTTGTTCTATTTTTCATATACCCCCTCTGTTCAAATATTTTTATCTGAATTCTTAATTCAGTGCTTTGGCTTTTCTAATTTAACATGATATTTATTATTAAAACTTAAATACTTGCACCCGAGGGTGCATATATTTGCTAGTATATGTAAAGATGGAATTGGAATTGAATCCGTCGATATGAGGAAGAATGAATAAAGAAAAAGAAAGTACAGGATGATAATAAAAGATGAATTACATCAATATCACTTACACATGTGTGTTTCGGTCAGTTTAATATATATATATATAATATATATATATATATTATATATATGATATATATACGTGTGGTGTATGTGTGTAATAAATCTATGTAAATAATTAAATGCAATTATTATTAGAATAGTTAATATATATATATATATATATATATTATATATATATATATATAATATATATATATGTGGAATATGTTAAAAAGAATGGAATTCATGCGGTTATATGAAAGGAGCGGATAGAAAAAAAAAATAAAACATTGATTAAAGAATTGAATTATTCCAAAAGACAAGACAGTAAATGGCGATCCCGATTAGTAAGAATTTATTAGGGCATTAAACCACCAGAAAGCATCTTCACCACATCCCGGTCATAACACTCCCTAAGAAGAGGAGATGAATTGAAACCCGATATTTTTTACAGGCATCACCAAAAAAAGTATATATAAAGCGTCATTAATTATCTGTGTAACCATTTTCAATAAAGTTAGCGGTCTGATAAAACTCATAGTTATACACAGATACATGTGGGCAGAAATAGATATATAAACCGCAAAATGGCCGATTTTAAGAGCCTTTTTTCTTTACCATACAATATATATATATATATATATATAATATAGTATATATATTATAACCAGGCATTTTGTGGTTATAGATCTCTCTTCTTCTCTCTCGCTCTCTCTCTCTCTCCTTTCTCTCTCTCTCTCTCTCTCTATATATATAATATATATATAATATTGTGTGTGTGTGTGTGTGTGTGGTGTGTGTGTGTGATTAAACATTGAGGAAAAACGGAATAAAGCACAAACACTTCATTCAATTGATATTTCGCCTTGGTTTGTTAAAACGAAGCTTCGGTCAGAAGAATTTATTTGAGACAATGAACTACAGTCTGTTTATATATTGAATAGGTAGAGGGAGGGTGGAGAAGAGGAGGGGTAGGGCAGAGTGTCAGAAGTTTTGAAGATAATATATAAATGTAATAAATCAGGCTGTAGTTCATTGTCTAAAATAAATTTCTGACGAAGCTTCGTTAACATACTGAGGTGAAATATCAAGTCTATGAAAGTTGTTTGTGCTTTATCCATTTTTCCTTAATTTTTATAACATTTTTTATTTTACCAAATCTGTTACNCGTTAAATTTTACCATAATCCATCGATTACAGATGTTAGTGGAATATAAAAGTGAAAGTCCAATGTATATATATTTTAATTCCTCAATTGGGATTAATAATTTTTTTCTCATGGATTCTGATGTGTAAAAATTTACTGATGGAGAAAAAATTGCTCAATTTGGACTTTTAGATGAAATTTGAGGCCTGATAATCCCCCTGAGAGTGGATAAAAATGGCCAATTTCGTGTACAAATAAAGTGCCAAACTAATATGATTTTCTGATAGAGTTCGATGAGGAGTATCACATAGTAAAAGATGGTTGAATTCTGTTGAGAATTTGGGAAGATATGGGACTTCAAAGATGCCCCCAAAATGCCCTTTTTCAGCCATCATAAGTCTACGTATCTTGCTGAAAATGTACGTTTATAAAAATCAAACTCTAAGGAAATCATAAACATACTACGTTAATTCATTTATAAGTTTGAAAAAAGGACAGAATTAACTGATATTGTATAGATTTAAAGTTGTTGCGTACAGATTCAGTTATACATTTTTTCACCTCAGAACCCGCAAAAGTTTACTGTTTTAATTTTTTTTATTGTGACTTTTAAAATAGAAATATGGTTAAATAATCTGTAAAATTACCAGTGAATAGTAATTTTCAGTTTATTTTAGAATAGGACTTGATAAGTTTATAATGTCAATTCCCTTAAAATAACAACGCTGAAGTCAAAAAACTGTATTACTGAATCACTACGCAAGAATATGTTCATAAATTATAAATACATATATTATAGAGTAAAAAACTTAAGCAAAGGAAAGAAAGAAGGAAAAAAAATTGTGAAATAGATCACTAATTAGAACTGAGCCTATTCTAGTAGTGACCACCCCAAGCGGAGTTTAACAGGTTTGAATTCAGAGTTTTCCTTTTCCTAGACTGTTTGCCTAACCAAGGTTAAAGAGCCCAGTCTGCCCTACTATTTACCCATATAACATAGAGTAGTTGGATTCATACTTTTTCCTAGCGCAATGTGAACTGTAGTTTCGTCCAGGATTTGAACTTGAACTCGGGTCGACGAGTCCATTTCCTACGACTCTAAACATTACACCAAGTAAGATAGACAAAAGAAAGAAAGAAAAGAAAGAAAGAAAGATAAAGAAAGAAAGAAAGTTGAGAAAGAAAACAATAACAAAGTAAAAGGAAATAACAACATGTATATTTTTCAACGAGACTAATAAATGCATCGGATGAGGGGGCGTCGAGTAGTTTGAAAAGTTGAAATGATTAATGACCCTCATTTCCAACGCCAACCCCTTGCTCCCTTACTTTCTCCAAACACCCCTCATTTACCATTAATGTAGCAAAAGGGTAGACAACAACAACAATAATAACAATAATAATAATAATAATAATAAGAAGAAGAAGACGAGCGGCGGCGGTGGCGAAGAGGAAGAACGTCGAAGAGAGATAAAACTACGTTCACAGCATCACTCGTTTCTAACAGTGAAAGAAAGAAAGTGATAAAGAAAGAAAGAAAGAAAGAAGGAAAGGGATGAATAAAGGAAGGAACAAAGAAAGGATAAAGAAAGGAAGAATGAAAGAAAGAAATCAAGGATAGAAGAAGAAGAAGAAGAAGAAGAAGAAGAAGAAGAAGAAGAAGAAGAAGAAGAAATAAAACTACGTTGACAGCATAACTCTTTTCTAACAGTGAAAGAAAGAAAGTTATAAAGAAAGAGAGATATAAAGAAAGGAACGAAGAAAGAAAGAGATCAAGAAAGGAAGTGATAAAGAAAGAAAGAAAAAGAAGGGGTCAAAGGTGAAAAAAAGACAAATGAAAAAAGGAAGGGCCAACGAGAAAGAAAGAAGAAGAACAGCAAAGAAGAAGTAGAGCAACGAAGAAGAACAAGGGCATAGAAGAAGAAGAAGAAGAAGAAGAAGAAGAAGAAGAAGAAGAAGAAGAAGAAGAAGAAGAAGAAGGGGGAAAGTTGAAAGAAGAAAAAGAAAAAGAAGAAGAGGAGGAGTAGGAGCGTCGAAGAAGAGGAACGTCGGGGAAGAAGTAGAGCGGCGAAGACGAAGAAGATCGGCGAAGAAGAGCGTCGGTGAAGTCCATATCTTCTTCTTATCGACTATGAGAAACGAGTAAATATATTTCTTGTTTGCCGACCATAAGTTTGGAAATAAGATGACAAAAAGCCGATAAGAAAAATAAAGTGATAGCGAGGACTTTACACACATCAAAACCGGTGTTCAATAAACGAATGCTACCGAAACATTTTAATCCGAAGAAAGATACATAAAATTCCCATAAATTTCTTTAAAAATAGAAACCAATAAAACGAAAATTAAAGCTGCTCTACCCAAACAGTTCTTGGCCGAGACAAACTTTAAAAGCGAAGAAGGTATTATTGCCGGGAATAAATGTTACATTTTTGTCAGCACTTGGCGGGTTTATGCTTTTCGTAACGGCAATGGATATAAAAACAATTCGTTCAATTTAACCAGATTTGTATTAATTAGATTATTCGGACTATTGTCCTCATCTTTATTGTTATCTACATTATTTCTATGATTTTTTAAAATGAGGGTTTACAATTTTTATTATTTGGATTATTCAGACTATTATCCTCATCTTTATTATTATCTACACTATTTCTGATTTTTGAGATGAGACTTGATAATTTGTATTATTTGGATTATTCAGACTATTGTCCTCATCTTTATTATTATCTACACTATTTCTGATTTTTTGAGATGAGACTTGATAATTTGTATTATTTGGATTATTCAGGACTATTGTCCTCATCTTTATTATTATCTACACTATTTCTCTGAATTTTTTTAGATGAGCTTGATAATTTGTATTATTTGGATTATTCGGATTATTGTTCTCATCTTTATTGTTATCTACACTATTTCTCTGATATTTTAAAATGACGGTTTACAATTTTTATTATTTGGATTATACAGACTATTGTCCTCATCTTTATTATTATCTACACTATTTCTGATTTTTGAGATGAGGCTTGATAATTAGTATTATTCGGACTATTGTCCCCATCTTTATTGTTATCTACATTATTTATCTGAATTTTTTAGATGAAGCTTGATAATTTGTATTTTTTTTTGATTATTCGGACTATTGTCCTCATCTTTATTGTTATCTACATTATTTCTATGATTTTTTAAAATGAAGAGTTTACAATTTTTATTATTTGGATTATTCAGACTATTGTCCTCATCTTTATTATTATCTACACTATTTCTGATTTTTGAGATGAGGTTTGATAATTTGGATTATTCGGATTATTGTTCTCATCTTCATTGTTATATACACACCAGTTCTCTGAATTTTTGAGATGAGGCTTGATAAAAAAGTAAAAAAAGTCGTCGGGGTGGCCTAAATTCGGTATCAGCCAATCAGCGAGGGTGTCTATCCCCTTTTCAATAGCGCTAGACGAAGGAGATCGTTTTCTAACATCTGAGGTGGAGCGCCACACCTACCATCAGCTCCTTACTTTACCGGACAGATCCCTGTGCTACTCATACGCTGAGTTGGCGGGGGCTGCTATCGAACTAGGAATCTTGTGGTTTCTAGCGAACGCTCTAACGTCTGAGCTAACCCGGCCCCTTGAGGCTTGATAATTAGTATTATTTGGATTATTCGGACCATTGTCCTCATCTTTATTGTTATCTACACTATTTCTCTGAATTTTTTAGATGAGGCTTGATAATTTGT
>CM042180.1:35664858-35667358 GCA_023376005.1 Doryteuthis pealeii
AATTGAGGTTTAAATATAAATAAAATCATTGGAGAATGTGATGTAAATAACGAAGGGAATTGTGACTTGAGTAGTAATATAGTTTCGGTTACAGACAGAAAACACCACAATCTCCATTATAATAATGATATATATATATATATATATATATATATATATTTGATTTTTGTTTATGTGATACAAGAAAGAATATATAACACTATAATAGTTTTATAAAGTTGACAGGCGATATTAAATTAATTACTAAAGAATAATTAGGACAATTTATTAAAAGTTAAAGTTAATCCTTTGTAAGGATGTGTAAAACAAGAAAACCCAAATAATAATCTCCCTGACAAGCTAAGCGACAATTCTTCCAGTCTGTGGTTGTGTCGGTGCTGCTATATGGCTGCACCACCTGGACTCTAACAAAACGTCTTGAGAATAAGCTAGATGGGACCTGCACACGAATGCTGTGTGCGGTTTGAACAAGTCATGGAAACAGCACCCCACAAGGAAGCAGCTGTATGGCCACCTGCCCCCCATCTCGCAAACCATCCGAGTGAGACGGACAAGGCATGTTCGAAAACAAGGCATGCTGCAGAAGCAAGGACGAGCTCATAAGCGACGTTCTCCTGTGGAAGCCAACACATGGACATGCTAGTGTGGGCTGGCCACCAAGGACCTACATTGACCAACTATGCAAGGATATTGGATGCTGTGCAGAGGACCTCTTTGGCAAAATGAATGATAGGGAGGGTTGACGAGAGATTGTCATGGATATCCGTGCTAATTCCGCGACATTATATGTATGATATATAGTAACGAAGAGCTCTCTCTCTCTCTCTCTCTCTCTCTCTCTCTCTCTCTCTCTCTCTCTCTCTCTCTTACACAGGCGGCCCTATTTGGGGGAGTCTTACCCCTCTACATAGGTGCAGTCGGTGCATTCTAATGCCCCCAGCCGACAGGGCGGGCAATCTTTTAGAGAGACAGGGCCAAACAGCTATGCAGTGTATTGAAGGAGGGCCGAGCTCTTTATACAAAAATACCAAGAAAATTTTTGTACAGCCGTGGGGGACATTTGGTAAGCAAAGAGTTAAATGACTTTTAGCATATTTCATTCTGGGAAACAATGGTTTCCAAACATATAGACTTCCAAATAATGCATTCATTGGATAATTATAGTCCAGGTGTTAAGTTGCTGGGGTGGATGAAAATGACTCGAGGGCCGGATGCGAGCTACCGACCCCTAATATAGATGCTAGAGGTTGACGTGACCAGCCGATTAATCGGAGGAGGCCTTGCCGACCACCCGTTTAGCCTAAGTAAAATACCTAACTTGCGTGTTGCATGGACTGCTCAATCACCAGAATTCCGTCCTTAAGCATCAGGGGTCGTCATCCACGACCAACAAATGATTTCACCCCTTTGCAGAGGTGCAGTCGATGTATTCTAAGGCATCAGTCGACAGGGCGATAAACCTCATCTATCCTTGCTAAGCATCATCATCATCATCATCATCATCATGTCGCGCATACAGCACGGGTATCCATGACAATCTTTCGCCAACCTTCCCTATCATTCATTGCACCTGTGAGCTCCTCTGCGTAGCAGCCAGCATCCTCACATAGCTGGTCAATGTAGGTCCTTGCTGGGCGCCCCACACTTGCATGTCCATGTGTTGGCTTCCACAGGAGAATGTCGTTCACGAGTTCATCCTTGCTTCTCCAGCAGTGTCCTGCATGTCTTGCCCGTCTCACTCGGATAGTTTGTGCAATGGGGGCAGGTGACCGTACAGCTGTTTCCTTGTGGGGTGCTGCTTTCATGACTTGTTCAAGACTGCACGCAGCATTCTTGTGCAGCTCCCATCTATCTTATTCTCAAGATGCTTTGTTAGGGTCCAGGTGGTGCAGTCATATAGCAGCACCGACACAACCACAGCCTGGAAGAACTGTCGCTTTAGCTTGTCAGGGAGATCGGACCTCCATATAACTGATAATCTATTTGTGGCCGACCATGCCTTTGCTATCCGTGTATTAACATCGCTTTCTGTGGATGACGTATTACTACCTAGGTATGTGCAAATGTCAGTCCTTTATTTCCGACACATGCATCTAATCTAGTTTCTAAAGGCAAGGTCAATTTCTTAAGCGGAGTTTAACATGTTTGAATCTCTGTGGAGGAGATATTACCACCCAGGTACGTGAATTGTTCTAGAGTTCATAAGTTTCTAAGCAGCATAGTAAACATAAATTATTGTATATTGGTTTGCTGAAGATCTGGTGAGCTCTGAGGATCCAATGAGCTCTGAAATTCTGATAATCTCCAAAAGCTACAAAAAACAAAAAGAAAAGGTCTCCCATGATAAGTCGGTACTAGTGATAGTCTTATCCACAAAATGGAATATGCAACGATATGTTGATCTTGTAGTTTCGCTAGAATTAAATACTAACACATGATATGTGCATTATAATAAAGATTGTTATTGTATATTTTTGTATTATTCATCGCAACGGCTACC
>CM042180.1:35669858-35684858 GCA_023376005.1 Doryteuthis pealeii
TTTGAAAGATTTTCACATGTGAATAATTAGTGAGTCATTCACCAAACCAACACATTATTTGCATAAATGTCCTGCTCTCTCTCTCCCCCTCTCTCTCTCTCTCTCTTTCATTCCCCTCTCTCCCTCTCTCTCTCTCTCTCATCTCCCTCTCTGTCACCCCTCTTTCTCTCTATCTCTCACCCCTCTCTCTCATTCCCCTCTCTTTCTCTCTGTCTCTCTCTCGTCTCCCTCTCTGTCAACCCTCTCTGTCACCCCCTTTTCTCTCTTTCTCTATCTCTCTCTCCCTCTCTCTTTCATTCCCCTCTCTTTCTCTCTGTCTCTCTCTCTCATCTCCCTCTCTGTCACCCCTCTCTGTCACCCTCTTTCTCTCTCTCTATCTCTCGCCCCTTCTGCCATTCTCCCGCTCTCATTGCCTTCTCTCACTCTCTCTTATCTTCCTATCTCTTAAATCGTTCCATGATCCCCTCTCTCTATTTCTCTCTCGTCTCCTTCTCTCTGTCCTCTATCTCATCCCCTCTCTCTCTTTCTCTCTCTCTAACACTCTCTCTCTCTCCCGCACACACCACACACTCCTATCTCAACCCCTTCTCTCATACCTTCTCTCTTTCAACCCTTCTCTCTCTCTCTCTCTTTCTCTCTCTATCTCCTTTCTTTCTTTCATTCTCTCTATCTCTCTCATTCTCTGACCCGCTCGTGTCTCTGTCCCCTTTCAATTTCCAAGTGCAATCTCTCTCTTGNAAGAGAGATAATTGATGGATACGATGTGACATGTCTGTTTCTTAGGGCAGCTTGTTGCTGTTGTCTCGGCTTTTGATAGTGGGGGGTTTAATAAGGGAATGAAGTTTGTTGTAAAAAAAAAAAAATATCCCTTTTTTCCCCAAACCAAAAAAACAGAAAAAAAAAAGGCGATTGTTTAATAACGCGAATAGGGAAAGGCATGTCCCCGGCCTCACAAACAAATTTCAGTCCATATGGAAATCCGATCTCACTGACAAGCTAAAGCGACAATTTCTTCTAGACTGTGGTTATATCGTACTGTTGTATGGCTGCACACCTGGACCCTAACGAAGCCGCTTGAGAATAAGCTAGATGCGACTTGCACACGAATGAGAATTTATTTACTTAACTTTTTTTCATTATATATACTAGCAATATATGCACCCTCGGGTGCAGTATTTATGTTAAATTTATAATAAATATATATTAAATTAGAAAGGCTAATGAAACTGAAAAGAATGTAGATAAAAATTTTGAACAGAGGGGGTATGATTGAAAAATAGACAATTTGAAACTAACTCTTCCATCATTTTCGTACTCCCGTCTTTCATTGGTAATTTTCCTATTAAATTGCTTTGTAAAATACGGAAATAAAGAATAATATTACAGTTATTTTTCTCGTTAATAAATTTTTATTAAGATTATGAAGAGATTGTTGCTCATATTCATTAAGATAAAACCAAACAATTAGAAATCAATAATACTTAAGCACCTATTTATTAAAATCAAATGTTTAAGATCAATATGCAAATTAGCCTTCATTCACACTGTAAACCTATATTTTTGTATATATAAATACAACTGCATGTTATGTAGTTTTGTAAGATGTTGGTTAATGTATTATAATGTAATAAAATTTTATTAATAATTGGTTTTAAAAAGAATTTAATAATGGAAATGTGACGTAAATAACTGGGAATTGGGATTTTGTGTAGTAATGATCAGTTTCGGTATACAGACAGACAACACACAATCCCATTATAGATAAGACTATATATATATATATATATATATATAACATGTATATATTATATATATGCTGCTAATATATATTATGACACATGTGATATAGTATATCTATCATATATATTGTTTGATTTTTGTTTATGTGATACAAGAAAGAATATATAAACTATAATAGTTTTATAAAGTTGACAGGCGATTTAATTAATTACTAAAGAATAATTAGGACAATTTATTAAAAGTTTAAGTTATCCTTTGTAGGATGTGTAAAAGAAGAAAACCAAATAATAATCTCCTGACAAGCCTAAGCGACAATTCTCCAGTTGTGGTTGTGTCGGTTGCTGCTATATGGCTGCACCACCTGGACTCTACAAACCGACTGAGAATAGGCTAGATGGGACCTGCTGCAAGATGCTGCGTGCGGGTTTGAAACAAGTCATGGAAACGCACCCACAAAGGAACAGTTGTACGGCCACCTGCCCATCTGCACCATCCGAGTGAGACGGACAAGGCATGTTGACACTGCTGCAGAAGCAAGGACCGAGCTCATAAGCGACGTTCTCCTGTGGAAGCCAACACATGGACATGCTAGTGTGGGCTGGTCCAAAGGACCTACATTGACCCAACTATGAAGGATATTGGATGCTGTGCAGAGGACTCTTCTGGCAAAATGAATGAGGAGGGTTGACGAGAGATTGTCTGGATTCCGTGCTAATTCCGCGACATGATATGTATGATATATAGTAACGAAGAGCTCTCTCTCTCTCTCTCTCTTCTCTCTCTCTCTCTCTCTCTCTCTCTCTCTCTCTCTCTTACACAGGCGGCCTATTTGGGGGAGTCTTACCCCTCTGCATAGGTGCAGTCGTGCATTCTAACGCCCCCCAAGCCGATCAGGGCGGGCAATCTTTTAGAGAGACAGGGCCAAACAGCTATGCAAGTATTGAAGGAGGGCCGAGCTCTTTATACAAAAATCAAGAAATTTTTGTAACAGCCGTGGGGACATTTGGTAAGCAAGAGTTAATGACTTTAGCAATATTTCATTCTGGGAAACCAATGGTTTCCAAACATATAGACTTCCAATAATGCATTCATTGGATATAGAGTCCAGGTGTTAAGTTTCTGGGGCGGATGAAAATGACTCGAGGGCCGGATGCGAGCTACCGACCCTAATATAGATGCTAGAGGTGACGTGACCAGCTGATTAATGGAGGAGGCCTTGCCGACCACCCGTTTAGCTTAAGTAAATACAATACTTGCGTGTTGCATGGACTGCTCAATCAGCAGAATTCCGTCCTTAAGCATCAGGGGTCGTCATCCACGACAACAAGTTTTCACCCCTTTGCGGGGTGCAGTCGATGTTTCTAAGGCATCAGTCGACAGGGCGATAAGCCTCATCTATATCCTTGCTAAGTCAGCATCATCATCATCATGTCCGCGCATGACAGCACGGGTATCCATGACAATCATTCGCCAACCTTCCCTATCATTCATTGCAACCTGGAGCTCCTCTGCGTAGCAGCAGCATCCTCGACATAGCTGGTCAATGTAGGTCCTTGCTGGGCGCCACACACTTGCATGTCATGTGTTGGCTTCCACAGGAGAACTCGCTCACGAATTCATCCTTGCTTCTCCAGCAGTGTCCTGCATGTCTTGCCCGTCTCACTCGGATAGTTTGGTGCAATGGGGGCAGGTAACCGTACAGCTGTTTCTTGTGGGTGCTGCTTCCATGACTTGTTCAAGACTGCGCCGCAGCATTCTGTGGGCAGCTCCCATCTATCTTATTCTCAAGACGCTTTGTTGGGTCCGGATGGTGCAGCCATATAGCAGCACGGACACAACCACAGCCTGGAAGAACTGTCGCTTTAGCTTGTCAGGGGGATCGGACCTCATATGAACTGATAATCTATTTGTGGCGACCATGCCTTTGCTATCCGTGTATTAACATCGCTTTCTGTGGATGAGTATTACTACCTAGGTATGTGCATATGTCAGTCTTTTTTCCGACACATGCATCTAATCTAGTTTCTAAGGCAAGGTCAATTTCTTAAGCGGAGTTTAACATGTTTGAATCTCTGTGGAGGAGATATTACCACCCAGGTACGTGAATGTTCTAGAGTTCATAAGTTTCTAAGCAGCATAGTAAACATAAATTATTGTATATTGGTTTGCTGAAGATCTGGTGAGCTCCGAGGATCCAATGAGGCTCTGAAATTCTGATAATCTCCAAAAGCTACAAAAAACAAAAAGAAAAGGTCTCCCATGATAAGTCGGTACTAGTGATAGTATTATCCACAAAATGGAATATGCAACGATATGTTGATCTTGTAGTTTCGCTAGAATTAAATACTAACACATGATATGTGCATTAAATACAGATTGTTATTGATATTTTTGTATTATTCATTGCAACGGCTACATAGGATTTACATGTAATAAATTGCAATTCATCTCTTTCTGTTTCTTCTATCTTCTATCTATCTATCACTATCTTCTATCATGAGTTCTGTCATAATATTATCTATCTTTATCTATCTCAGTTCCTATATCAGACAAAAAATGTGTATCCCTAGTTTACATCTATCTATCTATCTATCTATCTATCTATCTCAGTCTGTTCATATCTATCTATCTATCACTCGTCTATTATATCTATCTATCTATCTATCTATCTATCTATCTATGTTTCTTTATATCTATCTAACAATCGTAGTCTGTCTAATCTATCTATCTATTTATCTATCTCAGTTCCTATATCAGACAAAAATGTTATCCTAGTTTACATCATCTATCTATCTATCTATCTATCTATCTATCTATTATCTATCTCAGTTCCTTTATAACTATATCAGACAAAAAAATGTGTATCCCTAGTTTACATTTATCTATCTATCTAATCTATCTATCTATCTCAGTCTGTTCATATCTATCTATCTATCTATCTATCTATCTATCCCGTCTATTCATATCTATCTATCTATCTAATCTATCTATGTTTCTTTATATCTATCTAACTATCGTATTCTGTCATATCTACTATCTTGTTTATCTATCTCAGTTCCTATATCAGACAAAAATGCCTATCCCTAGTTTACATCTATCTATCTATTATCTATCTATCTATCTATCTATCTATCTCAGTTCCTTTATAACTATATCAGAAAAATGTGTATCCAAGTTTACATCTATCTATCTATCTATCTATCTATCTATCTATCTATCCCGTCTATTCATATCTATCTATCTATCTATCTATGTTTACTTTTATATCTATCTAACTATCGTAGTCTGTCATATCTATCTATCTAGTTTATCTATCTCAGTTACTATATCAGCACAAAAATGTGTATCCCTAGTTTACATCTATCTATCTATCTATCTTTCTCTATCTATCTATCTATCTATCTATCTCAGTCTGTTCATATCTATCAATCTATCTATCTACCTACCTACATACCTACCTACCTACCTAATTCAGTCTGTTTCTATCTATCTATCTATCTATCTATCTATCTATCTATCTATCTATCTATCTATTCAGCCTGTTTCTATCTATCTATCTATCTATCTATCTATCTATCTATCTATCTATCTACCTACCTAATTCAGTATGTTTCTATCTATCTATCTATCTATCTATCTCTGTCTATTCATTTCTATCTATCTATCTATCTATCTATCTATCTATCTATCTATCTATCTATTTCATTCTGTTCACATCCATATATCTTTCTATCTTAGTTTATTCATATTTATCTATTCCAGTCTATTCATCTATCTATCTATCTATCTATCTATCTATCTATCTATCTATCTATCTAGTCTGTCACATCTATTATCTATCTATCTATCTATCTATCCATCGTCTCCATGTGATGATGACATAAAAAGATTTAATATTCAGCACCCCCCCCCCTTTCACACGTGTCATGGCCATCCGGCAATTTTGAAAGATTTTCACATGTGAATAATTAGTGAGTCATTCACCAAACCAACACATTATTTGCATAAATGTTCTGCTCTCTCCCCCTCTCTCTCCCTCTCTCTCTCTCTCTCACATTCTCCTCTCTTTCTCTCTGTCTCTCTCTCATCTCCCTCTCCGTCACTCCTCTCTGTCATCCTCTTTCTCTCTATCTATCTCTCAGCCCCTCTGTCATTCTCCCTCTCTTATTCCTCCTCACGCTCTCATTGCCTTCTCCCACTCTCTCTTATCATCCTATCTCTTAAATCTTTCTCTGATCCCCCTCTCTCTATTTCTCTCTCGTCTCCTTCTCTCGTCCTCTATCTCATCATCATCATCTCTCTCTCTCTCTTTCTAACTCTCTCTCTAACACACTCTCTCTCTCCCGCACACACACACACTCCTATCTCAACCCCTTCTCTCATACCTTCTCTCTTTCAACCCCTTCTCTCTCTCTCTTTCTTTCTCTCTCTCCTTTCTTTCTTTCACTCTCTCTATCTCTCACATTCTCTGTGTCTCTGTCCCCTTCAATTTCCAAGTTGCAAAAAACAAAAGCCTAACAATTTGTTTGCATAAATACTCTCTCTCCTTTCTCTCTGTCTCTGTCTCTGCCTCTGTCTCTGTCTTTCTCTCTCGCACACACACACACACCACACACATACACACACCACACACACTCCTATCTCAACCCATTCTCTCATACCCTCTCTCTCTCTCTCTCACCCCTTCCCCTCACTCTCTCTTTCATTCTCTCTATCTCTCTTATTATCTGCGTCCCTGTCCTCTTCAATTTCGAAGTTGACAAAAACATAAAAACAAAACAAAATAATAAACAAAACACAAAAAAACAATAAAAAACAAACAAAAAATAATAAATAACAAAAAAAACCCCACAAAACAAAAACATAACACAATACACCAAACAAAAATCAAAATCCTAAACGATATGAATACCTTCGTATCCAAGCTGAAGATTGCATATCTTCTCTTCCCACAGAAATGGCAATTCAACACTGTAACCAAAAGACATTTTTATTTCAAATATTTTAAATCGATTTATTCATTTCATTCTATATGATTTTAATTCTCTTTATTTGATAGAGAGTAAATTTACACGGGTATGACAAAAGACCAAGGCAACTCGAGTCTTTATCTGGAGGTCAGCATGTACCGGCCGAAATTACCAGTTCCGGAAAATTCACACTGGATTGCCCAGAATACTTAACATAACCTGACACTTGTACTCGGTTATGGCTAGCAGAATGTGAACAGTATATCCTGGTGGATTGAATAAAGGGGTCGGTTCGAGGTTCCGTGAAGTTTCCCGATCTCAACGAGAAACGCACGAAGAAGTGCGTTCGTATCTCAGTTTGTTCATAACTTTCTCTGTCAGTCTATCTATCTATCTATCTAGCTTCTGTTCCCAAATCTGCCAATTCAACTGTGTTTATTACCAAATGACGTTATTATTTCAAATCTTTTAAATCGATCTATTCATTTCGTTCTATATGATTTTAATTCTCTTTATTTGATAGAGAATAATTTTACATGGGTATGACAAAAGACCAAGGCAGTTAGAGTCTTTTGATTGGAAGTGGGCATGTACTGGCCGAAATTACCAGTTCGGGAAAATTCCCTCTGGATTGCCCAGAATACTTAACATAACCTGACACTTGTACTCGGTTATGGCTAGCAGAATGTGATCAGTATATCCTGGTAGATTGAATAAAGGGGTCGGTTCGAGGTTCCGAGAAGTTTCCCGGTCTCAACAAGAAACGCACGAAGAAGCGTGTTCGTATCTCAGTTTGTTCATAACTTTCTCTGTCAGTCTATCTATCTATCTATCTATCTATCTATCTAGCTTCTGTTCCCAAATCTGCCAATTCAACTGTGTTTATTACCAAATGACGTTATTATTTCAAATCAGTATATCCTGGTAGATTGAATAAAGGGGTCGGTTCGAGGTTCCGAGAAGTTTCCCGGTCTCAACAAGAAACGCACGAAGAAGTGTGTTCGTATCTCAGTTTGTTCATAACTTTTTCTGTCAGTCTATCTATCTATCTATCTATCTATTTATCTATCTATCTAGCTTCTGTTCCCAAATCTTCCAATTCAACTGTGTTTGTAACCAAATGACATTTTTATTTCAAATATTTTAAATCGATCTATTCATTTCCTTCTATATGATTTTAATTCTCTTTATTTGATAGTGAGTAAATTTACACGGGTATGACAAAAGACCAAGGCAGTTAGAGTCTTTATCTGGAGGTGAGCATGTACTGGCCGAAATCACCAGTTCGGGAAAGTTCACACTAGATTGCCCAGAATACTTAACATAACCTGAGTCTTGTACTCGGTTATGACTAGCAGAATGTGAACAGTATATCCTGGTGGATTGAATAAAGGGGTCAGTTCGAGGTTCCGTGAAGTTTCCCGATCTCAACGAGAAACGCACGAAGAAGTGTGTTCGTATCTCAGTTTGTTCATAACTATCTTTGTCAGTCTATCTATCTATCTATCTATCTATCTATCCTGTGTTCCCAAATCTGCCAATTCAACTGTGTTTATAACCAAATGACATTTTTATTTTAAATATTTTAAATCGATCTATTCATTTCGTTCCATATGATTTTAATTCGAAGCGCGTGGTGTAATGGTTAAAGTCATGGGAAATAGACTCGTCCCCCCTAGTTCAAATCCTGGACGTGGTAATTGCATTTCACTTAGCGCTAATACCCTTGGGAAAGGTATGAATCCTACTCTCCCTCCAGCTATGGATAAATTGTAGGGCAGACTAGGCTCTTTAACCTTGGTTAGGCAACTGGTCTAGGAGAAGGAAAACACTGAATTCAAACCTGTTGAACTCCGCTTAAGAAATTGATCTTGTGTCACATACTGCTCGTGCGGAGGGGTTGGTAAATATATATATGATTTTAATTCACTTTATTTGATAGAGAATAACTTTACATGGGTATGACAAAAGACCAAGGCAACTGGAGTTTTTATCTGGAGGCGGGCATGTGGTTGCAAAAATCACCAATTCCGAAAAAAATCAGTTTGGATTGTCCAGTTAGACACATGGCGCAAATGAATGTTAATCTCTCTCTCTCCTCCCCCTCTCTCTCTCTCTCTCTCTCTCTCTCTCTCTCTCTCTCTCTCTCTCTCTCTCTGTGTGTGTTTGGTATTAAAGAAATGAAAATAAAGTGCTCGATTACAGGCATAAGAGCTGTATTTATTTCTTATTGTGTATAATACAATTAAAAGGCGATTTTTACCAGCCACTTACAATATCTATCTATCTATCTATCTATCTAGCTCAGTCTGTTCACATCTATCTATTTATCTTTCTCAGTGTGTTCATATCTATCTATCTATCTATCTATCTATCTGTGTCTATTCATATCTATATATCTATCTATCTATCTATCTATCTCAGTCTTTTTATATCTATCTATGTCTATTCATATCTATCTATCTATCTATCTATCTATGTCTATTCATATCTATCTATCTATCTATCTATGTCTATTCATATCTATCTATCTATCTATCTATCTATCTCAGTCTTTTTATATCTATCTATCTATCTATCTATCTGTCTATTCATATCTATCTATCTATCTATCTATCTGTCTATTCATATCTATCTATCTATCTATCTATCTATGTCTATCCATATCTATCTATCTATCTATTTATCTATCTATGTCTATTCATACCTATCTATCTATCTATCTAGCTCAGTCGTTTTCTTTATTTGATAGATAATAACCTTACATTAAATATACGCTCCTACATTTGGGGCGCTGGTGGTTGTCGTCAGTGATGTAATCCGCAGGGTTCATTGGGAAGTTTCGGGTCTTCCAGCATCAGACCTTCCTCGCCCTGCTGACCATATCAGAGGTGATCAAACTCTGGTACAACCACCAACAATAGACGCTAGAAGACGTTTGACTTTTATCTCTTTTGTACGGTTGTAGAACTCTATCCCATTCAAATACAAGGCATCGCGCGTCTGATTGGTTATGACAAACGTTATGACAAAAGACAAAGTCAACTGGATTCTTTGACTGGAGCCGAACATGTAATAACCGAAATTACCAATTCCGGAAAATTCACTATGGATTGTTCACTTGGACACATGGCGCAAATGAATTAGGGATTGAGAAAATACAGTTCTAAGTGACAGTGATTTTTACCATCCACTTACAATATCTATCTATCTATCTATCTATCTATGTCTATTCCTATCTATCTATCTATCTATCTATCTATCTATCTATATATATATATATATATATATATATATATATATATATATTATATATTGTCTATTCATATCTATCTATCTATCTATCTATCTATGTCCATTCATATCTGTCTATCTATCTATCTATCTCTATATACTATGTCTATTCATATCTATCTATCTCTATCTATCTATCTATTCTATTCTATATCTATCTATCTATCTATCTATCTATGTCTATATTCTATCTATCTATCTCTATATATCTATGTCTATTCATATCTATCTATCTATCTATGTCTATTCTATCTATCTATCTATCTATCTCTATTCTATTCATATCTATCTATGTCTGTTCATATCTATCTATCTATCTATCTATCTATGTCTATTCATATCTATCTATCTATCTATCTATCTATGTCTATTCATATCTATCTATGGGTTGATATGCTGAAAGCACCGATTTTCACTAGAGCATCGAAGTTAAGCAACAATGAGCCTGTTCAATACTTAGATGGGTAACCATTTCAGCAACATCAAGTACTGTAAGCAAAATTATATAAAAATGACGGTTTGGCATTAAATGACCCGGAATGGGTTGAAATAATGAAAGCACCAGTTCCAGCTAGAGCACCGAAGTTAAGCAGCAATGAGCCTGTTAAATAGTTAGATGGGTGACTATTTAAACAACATCAGGTACTATAAGCGACCTAGATATAAAAATGACTTGATTTGGCATCAAATAATCCGAAATGGGTTGATATGTTGAAACCGAGGTTAAGCAGCGATGAGCCTGTTCACTACTTAGATGGGTGACCATTTAAGCGACATCAGGTACTATAAACGACCTGATTTGGCATTAAATGACCCAAAATGGGTTGATATGCTGAAAGCACCGATTTTCACTAGAGCAACGAAGTTAAGCAGCGATGAGCCTGTTCACTACTTAGATGGGTGACACTTTAAGCAATATCAGGTACTGTAATCGACCTGATATCAAAATGGCTTGATTCGGCATTAAATAACCCGATAAGGGTTGATATGCCATAAAACAACCAACCAACAGCCTGACACCTGTACCCGGTCAAAGGTACCAGAATGTGAACAGTCTATCCTGGTGGATTAAATATGATTGTTCCAAGCCTATTGCCCTTATGGCAATCCCCAATCCTTTTTATCATATGGGTGCTAGAAGGCCATGACTGAGGGTCATCATGTCCTCTATCTGATGGTAAGGTTCTAGTTCTGGAGCTCTAGGGAATGTGGAGCGCAACTTCATCACCATTGCGCCAAGGTTCACTCAGACCCGGAGTGGTATTACCTGTTAGGGTTCCATCTATGGGTTAAAAAGAAAAATGAGTTTCTGAATTTTTTTTAGATGAAGCTTGATAATTTGTATGATTTAGATTTTTCGGACTGTTGTCCTCGTCTTTATATCTACTCACCGTTTCAACCAATCATTCATTCTTCTTTTTTCTTTTCTTGAATATGGTTGAATAAACCATTTTTTTTTTTCTTTCAACAGAATTCATTTTGGCCGATTTAATGATTTGTTCAAAATAAAAACCAGAAATATTAAATGTTATAGATTTCTCATTTGAAACATTTTGATGAAAGTTAATCAATGTAATTTGTTGCCATGCAAAATAAATTGATATAAATCGGATTGAATGAGACGGTCATGCCGATTTGTGTGTGTGTGTGTGGGGGGGGGTAAATGGCAGAGATGGATGAGGGGTGTGTCATTATGTGCACGGGTGAAGAAGAAGAAGAAGAAGAAGAAGAAGAAGAAGAAGAAGAAGAAGGAAAAGGGGGAAAGTTGAAAGTAATGAAGAAGAAGAAGAAGAAGAAGAAGAAGAAGAAGAAGAAGAAGAAGAAGAAGAAGAAGAAGAAGGGGAGAGTTGAAAGTAATGATGATGATGAAGAAGAATAAGAAGAAGAAGAAGAAGAAGAAGAAAGGGGGAAGTTGAAAGTAATGAAGAGAAGAAGAAGAAGAAGAAGAAGAAGAAGGGAGAGTTGAAAGTAATGATGATGATGATGATGATGAAGAAGAAGAAGAAGAAGAAAGAAGAAGAAAAGGGGAAAGTTGAAAGTAATGAGAAGAAGAAGAAGAAGAAGAAGAAGAAGAAGAAGAAGAAGGGGAGAGTTGAAAGTAATATGATGATGATGATGAAGAAGAAGAAGAAGAAGAAGAAGACGAAGAAGGGGAGAGTTGAAAGTAATGATGAAGAAGAAGAAGAAGAAGAAGGGGGAAAGTTGAAAGTAATGAAGAAGAAGAACCGCGAAGAAGAAGAAGAACTGCGAAGAAGAAGAAGAACCGCGAAGAAGAAGAAGAAGAAGAAGAAGAACAAGAAGAAGAAGAAGAAGAAGAAAGAAAAAAGAAGAAGAAGAGGGAAAGTTGAAAGTAATGAAGAAGAGCGTCAAAGAAGAAGAAGAAAAAGATGAGCGTCGAAGAAGAACCACGAAGAAGAAGAACAGCGAAGAAGAAGAAGAAGAAGAAGAAGAAGAAGAAGAAGAAGAAGAAGAAGAAGAAGGAAATAATCATTGAATTAAATGTTTTGATTCATCAATTTTCAATTTTTATTGGGGAAAGAGAAACAGATCTCCGATAAACTCTTTCATCTAAAATGTTTACAATCTGTCACAATCAAATATTGGGTGTCTATTGTTACACAAGAACAATAACATGGACAAATTAAATAAGCAGCAAAATAAAAATCAAGACACAACAACAAACCACAATCTCCAAATGTTACAATGATTTATTGCGAGCAGTTTAAGCTTGGGATATATATAATATATATATATATATATATATATATATATATATATATATAATATATATATATTATTATTATTATTATTATTAAAAAAAAATGTCCGAAAAAAGAATTCACCATTAGATGCATTTTAATGTCATACCCAGGACAGTAAGACCCTCAGCCAAAGCCTTATAGTACATATATGATTAAAAAAAAGCGTGGTGTAACGGTTAAAGTCATGAGAAATGGACTCCTCGCCCCGAGTTCAAATCCTGGACGTGATAATTGCATTTCACATAGCGCTAATACCCTGGGGAAAAGGTATGAATCCTACTCTCCCCCCAGCTATGGGTAAATAGTAGGGCAGACTGGGCTCTTTAACCTTGGTTAGGCAACCGGTTTAGGAGAAGGAAAACTCTGAATTCAGACCTGTTGACCTCTGCTTAAGAAATTGACCTTGTGTCGCATCCCGCTCGTGGTAAATAAATATACGATAAAAAGTTGGTTGGTTGAATTTTACGGCATGTCAACCCTTTGTTGGGATATTTTATTCCAAAGGCGTTTTATTTTATTCATTCTTGATGGGTATTCAATATTTTTAACTCATATTTTTTTGACACAATTTTTAAAAAACTCATTTTTGATCTATTAAACCGAATCGCACCTAGAGGCGTATTCTTTATTTTTATCTCCCGTGTACGATGTTATTTACATCTTCATGATTTTATTTTTATTTAAACCTCAATTATTAATAAATTTGTTTTAGATTATTAATACTGTTGACCATATCTACATGCTAATAATAATAATAGAAACATTTTTTTGTTATAGATGCAGTGCCACATCGGGATATTGATCTTGCTAGGAAAAAATCCGAAATCATCAATAACTTAAAATTGGTTGACTTCAAAACATTTTTGATAGCATTTTAGGATTTTATGGGCAAAAATGCTTTTATAAACCAATTTTTAGTAGTAGGAAAGCCATAGAACTTATTTTTACAGACAAAATGGATTACAAAAAGACGCCATTTTTCGCCAACCCCACCAAATTAGGAGAGCTAAAAATAGACATAACTCCGCCAATTTTTTGAATTGTAAGCTCAAATTTTGGTGATCTGTCTGTAACTGAAACTATATCACTACTCAAGTAACAATTCCCTTTGTTATCTTCAGTTACATTTTCCATGATTTTATTTTTATTTAAACAAGGGGCCGGGTTATCTCAGTCGGTAGAGCGTTGGGCTAGAAACCACAAGGTTCCTAGTTCGATACCGGTCCTCGCCAACTCAGCGTATGAGTAGCACAGGGATCTGTGCGGTAAAGTAAGGAGCTGTTGGTAGGTGTGGCGCTCCACCTCAGATGCTAAAAACAATCTCCTTGGTCTAGCGCTATTGAAACGGGGATAGACTCCCTCCATGACTGGCTGATACCGACTTTAGGGCGCCCCGACGACATTACTTTTTTTTTACATTATTAATACTGTTAGCCATATCTACATCTTATTATAATAGAGATTGTGGGTTTGTATGTCTGTAACCGAAACTATATTACTAATCAAATCACAATTCCCTTTGTTATTTACATCACATTCTACATGATTTTATTTTTATTTAAACCATAATTATTAATAAAATTGTTTTACATCATTAAGACTGTTGACCATATCTACATACTAATAACATGCAATTGTATTTATATATACATCAAAATAGCGGATTACAGTGTGAATTGGAAGGCTAATTTGCATATTGATCTTAAAAATTTGATTTTAATAAATATATGCTTAGTATTATTGATTTCTAATTGTTTGGTTTTATATTAATGAATATAAGTAAAAATCTCGGGGATAAATCTTAAAAGAAATCCATTAACAAGAAGAAATAACTGTAATATTATTCTTTAGTTCCTATTTTAACTAAATAGTTAAATTAGGAAAATTTACCAATGAAAGACGGGAGTAAGGGAAAATGATGGAAGAGTTAGTTTCAAAGTTGTTCTATTTTTCAATCATACCCCCTCTGTTCCAAATGTTTTTATCTGCATTCTTATTCAATTTCATTAGCCTTTCTAATTTAATATGATTATTATATTAAAACTTAAATACTTGCACCCGGAGAGTGCATATATTTGCTAGTACTAATAACATGCAATTGTATTTATATAAACAACAAAGTTAGAGTGTGGGTTAAATAGAAAAATGTGTTTATGAAAAAAAAAAAGTATCCATTAAGAATGAATTTATTCCAAAACTTTATCGGCATTAAATGACCCACTGAGATTGATATG
>CM042180.1:35697358-35709858 GCA_023376005.1 Doryteuthis pealeii
CCTTTTATATTATTATTATTATTATTATTATTATTATTATTATTATTATTATTATTTACTCCTTTTGAGTTTTCACATCAGTTAGCTGATGGTCTTTCACTGGAGTCTGAGTGACAGCAAGTCTCCTCAGGTCTCCAGGACTCTTCTGAGTATTCTGGCAGATTGCAGCAGTGCAGTGTTCTGAATGGTTTCAATCCTTCCTCTGATATCCAGACTTTTCAAACCCTTTTCTAATCCTTTTGGGACTGTTCCAAGTGCACCAACTACAATTGGTATCACTTTCACTTTCATATTCAATAACTTTTTCAGTTCTCTGGCAAGATATTCGTCCATTTTTTCATTTTCCTTTAACTTCACCTGTGATCTGCCGGCACTGCAAAATCCACCAGTTGACAAGTTTATTATTATTATTATTATTATTATTATTATTATTATTATTCATCTATTTATTTCTTCTTCTTCTTCTTCTTCTTCTTCTTCTTCTTCTTCTGATTATTATTATTATTATTATTATTATTATTCAAAATGGCTGCCGTTTTGAAGCTTCTATTTTTCCTTGTCTGCCCATTTATTGTCTCAATGGAAAACAAGAGAATAGAATTTAGTTCCAAGATTAAAAAAATAAATAGGTTATCCTGTTTATCCATTGGGGCTAAACGAAAGGTCAGAATTCCTCGCAAGAAAATGGTAAGGAAACGATAAGAGTATATAAAATGGTTTTTCCAGAAAAATAATGGAGAAAAAGGAAGCATGAAAAAAGAATAGGAGACGAAAGTTAGAATGAATAAAATAGAATAGAATAAAATAATAAAAGAACGAAAAGACGGCTCTTCAAATTGGATACACCTACTTACATGAAAAGTTGGGAGGCGTTATATAGTATAGTAAAAACCATTTCCAATGCATTTTCATAATAAAAATCATTTCCAATGCATTTTTATAGTAAAAACCATTTCCAATGCATTTTCATAATAAAAATAATTTCCAATGTAGTTTTATGCTAAAAATCATTTCCAATGCATTTTAATAGTAAAAATCATTTCCAATGCATTTTTATAGTAAAAATCATTTCCAATGCATTTTCATAATAAAAATCATTTCCAATGTAGTTTTATACTAAAATCATTTCCAATGCATATTAATAGTAAAAATCATTTCCAATGCATTTTTATAGTAAAAACCATTTCCAATGCATTTTCATAATAAAAATCATTTCCAATGTAGTTTTATACTAAAATCATTTCCAATGCATTTTAATAGTAAAAATCATTTCCAATGCATTTTTATAGTAAAAACCATTTCCAATGCATTTTCATAATAAAAATCATTTCCAATGTAGTTTTATACTAAACATCATTTCCAATGCATTTTAATAGTAAAAATCATTTCCAATGCATTTTTATAGTAAAAATCATTTCCAATGCATTTTTATAATAAAAATCAGTTTCAGGGTATTTTCATAGTAAAAATCATTTCCAATGCATTTTTATAGTAAAAAATCATTGTCTAATAAATATTTACAGTAAAAATCATTTCCAGTGCATTGTTATTGTAAAAAATCATTGTCTAATGTATTTTTATTGTAAAACTCATTTCCAATGCATTTTTATAGTAAAAGTCATTGTCTAATAAATTTTTATATTAAAAATCAGTTCCAGTGCATTTTTATTGTAAAAATCATTTCCAATGCATTTTCATAGTAAAAACCATTTCCAATGCATTTTCATAGTAAAAATCATTGTCCAATGTATTTTTATAGTAAAAAATCATGGTTTAATTATAATGTTTAATGTGTTTACGAAATAGTTCAATATGTAAAAAGTATAATTATCTTCATTAAACTTTCGCTCACTCTTTTTTCTTTCTTTGCTTCTTTTCATATTTTCATTATGTTCGGTTGAAACAGATATGCATTATCGCTTTCGCGCGCTCATCCCCCCTCACTATCTTTCCCCTACTCTTTCTTTATTTATTTCTTTTATTTTTTTCTTCCCTTTATTTCTTTATAATAAAATTGGAATGGTCCATTTAACTGAGGTGACGACACTCATGAGAAATAAGAATACGTGAGTAGTGATCCGTGATGCTTAAGGACGGAATCCTGGTGGCTGAACAGTCCATGACTTGCAACACTCCACTTTGGCTCTTACTTGGGCTAGACAGTCGATCAAGCAAGCCCTCTCTGTCCAATGCATTTTTATAGAAAAATTCATTTCCAATGCATTTTTATAGTAGAAATAATTTCTAATGCATTTTTTAGTAAAAATCATAATTTCTAATGCATTTTTATAGTAAAAATCATTTACAATGCATTTTTATAGTAAAAACATAATTTCTAATGCATTTTTATAGTAAAAGTCATTTCCAATACATTTTCATAGTAAATATCCTTTCCAATGCATTTTTATAGTAAAAATCCTTTCCAATACATTTTTATAGTAAAAACCATTTCCAATACATTTTTATAGTAAAAACCATTTTCAATGCAGTTTTATAGTAAAAATCCTTTCCAGTGCATTCTTATAGTAAAAATCCTTTCCAATTCATTTTCATAGTAAAAATTATTTCCAATGCATTTTTATAATAAAAATCAATCGCAATGTATTTTCATAGTAAAAATCATTGCCAAATGCATTTTTATAGTAAAAAGCATTTCCAATTCACACACACACACACACACACACACACACACACACACACACACACACACACACACACACACACACATATATATATATATATATATATATATATATATATATATATAAGGACTACAAAGAAAGAGTGCTAAATGCTATCATAGCTGACAGGTATAAAACCTAAAATGATATAATGGATACTATATTTCCGTTACTCAAGTTTCATATTTCACACAATCTTTAGACGGTGGTGTAGAAAAAGCAGCCAGTCATGCGTTCATATAGCGTGATTTGTGTTCACGCGTTGAGATCTTCTTTTGCGAGAAATAAAAGATAAAATACTTAGCCGATTGATCAAAGGAGGGAGGTGCTTATCTACCTATCATCTACCACCTGATCTTGCTTGGTTTATCCCCATATTTTTTTAGAAGAATTTATTTTCACTCACTTGAATCTCACATCTAAAAAAGTAATATTTTTTTGTAAATGTCTCGCAAAAGAAAATCACACCACGTGAATACACCTCACGCTACACAAATGCTTGACTGTCCATTTTTACCACACTCCGGTCTAAAGATCCGTGTCGCCATGTGTCTAGCAGGTTTTGAATACACGGGTTGTCATTCTCCTAGATTGGTTATCATACTAAGGTTAAACCCCCAACTATTTTTTATCATATATGTGCCAGAAGGCGGTGGCTGAAGGGCTTAGTGTCCAGAGTATGATGTTACACTACCTATCATCTACCACCTGATCTCAAGTAGTGAGGTCCTAATCCTGGACCTCTGGGGTTTGTGAAGTATCCCTTCATTGCCATTACCCCCAAATATAATTTGGCCCGAAGTGGTAGTACCTGTTAGGGCCCATGTATAGGGTAAAGAGATAAAAAATGAGTTTAAATCTTTTTAAAAAGTGAGTGTAAAAAAAATGAATGCCCAACAAGAATGAATTAATGGTTGACATTGTCTAATGCACTTTTATCGTAAAATCATTTCCAATGCATTTTTATAGTAAAAATCATTTCTAATGCATTTTATCGTAAAAATCATTTCTAATGCATTTTTATAGTAAAAATCATTGTCCAATGCATTTTTATAGTAAAAATCATTTCTAATGCATTTTTATAGTAAAAATCATTTCCAATGCATTTTTATAGTAAAAATCATTTCTAATGCATTTTTATAGTAAAAATCATTGTCCAATGCATTTTTATAGTAAAAATCATTTCTAATGCATTTTTATAGGTAAAAATCATTTCCAATGCATTTTTATAGTAAAAATCATTTCTAATGCATTTTTATAGTAAAATCATTGTCCAATGCATTTTTATAGTAAAATCATTTCTAATGCATTTTTATAGTAAAAATCATTTCCAATGCATTTTTTATAAAAAAATTTCTAATGCATTTTTATAGTAAAAATCATTTCTAATGCATTTTTAAAGTAAAAATCATTTCCAATGAATTTTTATCGTAAAAATCATTTCCAATGCATTTTTTATAGTAAAAACCATTTCCAATGCATTTTTATAGTAAAAATCCTTTCCAATTCACACACACACACACACACACACACACACACACAGCATAGTCTGCCCTACTATTATACCAACCCATAGCTGAAGGAAGAATAATTGGATTGATATCTTTACTAAGGGGATTAGTGATATAACTTAAGAAATTGAACAATTCTAGACGGATTTTCAAAGACATCATTTGACACATAAAACACTTATTGATAAACTCACGCATTTTCTGGGGATATTGTGACGTGAGCAGTGACATAGTTTCGGTTACAGACTAACAGACACCGAATCTTCATTATAATAAGGTGTTTAAGTGTAAACAAATAGATATAAAATAAACAAGATGACAAAAAAATTTTTTTAATAGCTTAAGAAATTGAACAATTTTGGACGGATTTTCAAAGACACGTCATTTGACACATCAAATACTCATTGATAAACTTACGGATTTTCTGAGAATATTGTGACGTAAACAATGACGTAGTTTCGGTTACAGACCAGCAGACACAGAATCTCCATTATGATAAGGTGTTTAAGTGTACACAAATAGATATAAAATAAACAAGATGACAAAATTTTTTTTTCATAGCTTCAGAAATTGAACAATTTTGGACGGATTTTCAACGACACGTCGCAATGACGTAGTTTCGGTTACAGACCAGCAGACACCGAATCTCCATTATAATAAGGTGTTTAAGTGTAAACAAATAGATAGAAAATAAGCAAGATGACAAAAAAAATAATTTTTTCATAACTTAAGAAATTAGACAATTTTGGACGGATTTTCAACGACACGTCGCCATCTTGTGGAAAGGGGATTATTTCGATTTTCCCGCTCTTTCTTAAATGGCGTCTTAATCAGCTTAAATCTTCATCATGTCAAGTCGTTTGCATTTTTTAAAGGTTTCGGGGGCGGGGGGAATAACAAGATGTCACATTGTTGATATTTTTATTTTTATTTTGTTTGTTTCGTTTTTATTTTTTTTATTTTGTGGGAAAAGGTTTTTTATTTTTATTTTCTTTCCACCGTAAAAGTGAATTGAAATAAAATGAAAGATTCTCAAAATAAAACGAAGCAAAACATAACCTTTTTACGAAAGTCAATTTGTGTTGGCTTTTTCACTGTCAGCACTTTTCAGAAAACAAAATAAAAAGATTTCGGGATTTCGATTAGGAAAACATAAAAAAAAAACCAAAAAAACGAAACAGAATAGAATAAATCAATTCTCATTGCATATATATATATATATATATATATAATATATATATATATATATATGTGTGTGTGTGTGTGTGTGTGTGTGTGTGTATATTTATAAAAAATACAAAATAACATATATTAACATATATATATACATACACACACAACGTCCAACTTCAACATAAAAAAAACATATATATATATATATATATATATATATATATATATATATATATATAATATGATATAATAATATATATAATATAATAATATATATATATATATATATAATCAAGAATTTATAAAAATAATAACATATGTCAAATCATCCAGCCCATGTCACTCACCCCTTCAATCATTCTGGAATAAAGTTAGACAATCCCCAAAGATTGAGCTTCCGATTCCAACAACTGGCAGAGTTATATCGATTTTAGCTCTCCAAATCTGAGGAGAGTCGCAAAAAAATGGCAACTTTTTGTAACCTAATTTTGTCTGTAAAATGAGTTCTAGAGCTTCCCTACTCCTAAAATTGGTTTATAAAAGCATTTTTGCCCAAGGAATCCGAAAAAGTATATAAAGTCTACCAATTTTGATTTATTCATGATTTCTGTTTTTTTTTCATAGCAAGATCAATATCCCAATGTGGCACTAAATCTATGACAATTTTTTTTTCTTTCTATCTTTCTTTCTTTCTCGTTGGTCCTCCTTTTTTCATTTGTCTTTCTTTTCTCCTTTGACCCTATCTTTTTCTTTCTTCCTTTCTTCATCTCTTTCTTTTGCTGTTAGAAACGGGTGAGGCTTTCAGCGTAGTTTAACCTCCTCCTCCTTCTTCTTCTTCTTCTTCTTCTTCTTCTTCTTCTTCTTCTTCTTCTTCTTCTTCTTTGCTCTTCATCACCACTCTTTATCACTGCTCTTCTTCTTCTTCTTCTTCTTCGCTCTTCTTCTTCTTCTTCGTCGTCGTCGTCTCTTCACCATTCTTCTTCTTCTTCTTCTTCTTCTTCTTCTTCTCTTCTTCTCTTCTTTGCCGCTCATCATCACCGCTCTTCTTCTTCTTCTTCTTCTTCTTCTTTCATCACCATCTTCTTCTTCTTCTTCTTCTTCTTCTTCTTCTTCTTCTTCTTCTTCTTTTCTTCTTCTTCTTCTCTTCTTCTTCGTCGTCTCGTCTTCTTCACCATTCTTCTTCTTCTTCTTCTTCTTCTTCTTCTTCTTCTTCTTCTTCTCTTCTTCTCTTTCATCACCATTCTTCTTCTTCTTCTTCTTCTTCTTCTTCTTCTTCTTCTTCTTCTTCTCTCTTCATCACCATTCTTCTTCTTTTCTTCTTCTTCTTCTTCTTCTTCTTCTTCTTCTTCTTCTTCTTATTCTTTGCCGCTCATCATCACCCGCTCTTCTTCTTCTTCTTTCTTCTTCTTCTTCTTCTTCTTCTTCTTCTTCTTCTTCTTCACCCATTAAATGCAACGCCCACAAGTCTTTAATCTGTGATAACAATAATATACACTAAAGTTAGAATCTAAAAAAAGAATAATAATCCAAAAGGCCAATTTATTAAAACGAGGCTTAATCACCTCCTACGTCAGCTTCTTCGTCGACACTTTCGGCACAATCGCTGCTGCTGATGCTCCTGCTGCTACTTTTCCACTCGGCGGATTTTAATTAACATTTTCAAATGATCAGAGAAAAATCTGTTGATCCCAAAGTTAATTAATGTCACACAGATAAAACCATTTTCTGTTCGTCATTTTTCTATCTTCTTTTAAAAAAAAATCTTATTTCTTTGCTTATGTATTATCTACGGTGACTAGATTAATATACCACCCCTGTCGGCTGGGGCATTAGAATGCACCGACTGCACCTCTGCAGAGGGGTACGACTCCCCCAAATAGGGCCACCTGTTGGCCGTGGGTGGCGAGCTGTGATACTTAAGGATAGAACCCAGGTGGTTGAGCAGTCCATGTCTTGCAATGCTCCACTTTGGCCCTTACTTAGGCTAGACGGACGGTCGGAGAGGCCCCCTCCGATCAATCGGCTGGTTACGTCAAGCCCTACCACCTATATGATTGCCTCAACCCTATTGCCCTTATGGCAAGCCTTTTTATCATATGGGTGCTAGAAGGCGGTGGCTGAGGGTCTACATGTCCTGGGATTGACGTTAAACTCTATCTGATGGTGAGGTTCCAGTTTTGGAGGTTTGGGGAATGTGGAGCACCCCTTCATCAACATTGCTCCCTGGTCCACTCTGACCCAGGTGATTGAGCAGTCCATGACATGCAATACTCCACTTTGGCCCTTACTTAGGCTAGACGGGCGGCCGGAGAGGCCCCCTTCGATCAATCGGCTGGTCACGTCAAGCCGTAGCACCTATATGATTGCCTCAACCCTATTATGGCAAGCCTTTTTATCATATGGGTGCTAGAAGGTGGTGGCTGAGGGTCTACATGTCCTGGGAATGACTTTAAACTCTATCTTTTGTATTATCTGCGGTGACTAGATTTATTTTCTGTATTTTCATCGATTTGTAGATATCTTGAACGTATCATTATTGCTAAGTGTTTAATGGCCATTCCTTGGCCTTATAGCAGAAGCGCTTATCTGGTGGAATCCTTGATAAACGGTCCGTCGACAATGTGAGTCCTTTGGTTACTAAAGTGTTCTCAGTTACTGGTAATCATATAAGTCTTTCGTGAGTATTGGTAAATATCCCGGCAATCCTATGTGCGTCCGTCCAAGAGTGTATTTGATGTGTGACCAATATGGGAGGTTTAAGTATCTTATCAGGCCAGTAGTACTGCCAGTGATTAGTTAGAAGAGTCAATCATGTGACCTTGGTCAGTCTTTAAGTATCAGCGGGGAACTAACACACACCTTATATATAGAAAATAACTCAACAATTATCCTGAGAGTTTTTCACACCAGCATTAGCTGATGGTATTTCACTGGAGTCTGAGTGATAATAAGTCTCCTCGGGTCTCCAGGACTCTTCAGAGTATTCCAGCATATTGCAGCAATGCAGTATTCTGAATGGTCTTAATTCTTCCTCTGATTTCCAGATTCTCCAGTCTTTTTTCCAAGCTTTTGGGGACCGTTCCAAATGCACCAACTACAATTGGTATCACTTTGACCTTCATATTCCATATCTTTTTCAATTCCCTGGCAAGTTCCAGGTATTTGTCCATTTTTTCGTTTTCCTTCATCTTCACCCTGTGGTCTGCTGGAACAGCAAAATCCACCAGTTGACAAGTCTTTTCTTTTTTATTAATCAACACTAGGTCTTGTCTCCTGACTGGGATAAGGTTATTATTTCATTATTATTATTATTATTATTATTATTATTATTACTATTATTATTATTAGTAGTAGTAGTAGTATTAGAAGTAGTAGTAGTAGTAGTAGTAGCAGTTGTAGTAGTTAGAATAATTCTATTATAATGGAGAATGAGACGCACAAAATTCTTTGGGATTTTGAGGTACAGACGGATTACCTAATCCCGGCCAGGAGACTAGACTTAGTGTTGATTAACAAGAAGAAAAGAACTTGTCACCTCACGGATTTTTCCGTCCTGACCGATCACTGAGTGAAAGTTAAAGAAAGCGAAAAGATAGACAAATACTTGGACCTTGCCAGAGAACTAAGAAAACCGTGGAACATGAAGGTGAAGATCGTACAAATTGTAATTGGTGTCCTGGGAACAGTCCCCGGCGGTCTGTAAAAGAGTCTGGATGAACTGGAAATCAGAAGAAGAATCTAGACCATCCAGACTAAAGCACTGTTAAGATCGGCTAGAATACAGACGATTCCTGCAGACCTAAGGAGACTTGCTGTCACTCAGCCTCCAGTGAACCATCGGCTAAGGCGTGTGTGAAAAACTCGAATGGAGTGAAATAATAATAATAATAATAATAATAATCGTCACTGGAATAATGTTTGCCTCTCTTCGGTCCTATGAGAGAGGGTTTGAGAGGCAAGCATTATTCCAGTGACGAGGAAGTGAAATCTGTAGTGAAGAAGTGGCTCAAAGAACAGTCAACAAAATGTTATGGGATAAATACTCTCAATCAAAGGTGGAACATTGCTATTAGGAGAAACGGTTCCTATGTGGAAAAGTAGGGATGTGGTCCCCAGAGGACTAGTTTCATTTTGATGTATGATACATGTTCCTGTGTTGGCAATTATACCTGTCCTAAACAAAATGGCATTACTTTTTGACTCACCTATGTGGAGAAGTAGGGATGTGATTCACAGAGGACCAGCTTTATTTTGATGCATGATACATGTTCCTGTGTTGGTAATCATACCTGTCCTAAACAAAATGGCATTACTTTTTTGACTCACCTATGTGGAGAAGTAGGGATCTGATCCAAAGAGGACCAGCTTCATTTTGATGTATGATACATGTTCCTGTGTTGGCAATTATACCTGTCCTAAACAAATGGCATCACTTTTTGACTCACCCTCGTAATAATAATAATAATAATAATAATATAATAATAATAATAATAAATTTAAATCGATACCGGAAGATAATTGGGAATAATTACAATAGACATTTTTTTTTAAATTTTGGGAAAGATTGAAAAGAATGGAAAATTATCACGATTTAAATCTTAATCGTTGTAAACAGATCGTGTTTCGTTTCATTTACAATTTGCTTTGTTGTTTCGTTTTTACATTTCTCTTTTTAGAGTTTCCTTTTTTTCTTATCTCGTTTATCAATTTGCAGCCATTTTGTTTCGTATTTCTTTGTTATTTCTTTTTTTGTTTTAATTATATATCGACTTTCCTTTCTTTCTGCTATGGAGTGAATCAATCACAGGAACATACGTTTATATTCAGGCAAATGTAGTAGCCATCTGCCTTGCTACTGAGGCAGACTGCTTTTATAGTCTGTCTCCTTTGAATACGATACTACAGTAATCATAACGATATTTTCAATGTTTGGTTGTATTTTTGTATAATCTGGGTCCTCTAAGGAACTTAAAGCTGTAATCGGCGACGCCATATTGCTGTGAAGTCAATCGATCTCGGGAACATACGTTTGTCTTTTGGTAAGGGTAGTAGCTATCTGCCTTACTACTAAGGCAGACTTATTCTATCTCATTTGTATACGATACAACACTTTCTTTCTTTTTTCTTTCATTCTTTCTTTTACTCATGTTTTTTAATATTCGTCTTTTCCACTTTATTCCTATTGTGTCCTGAGTATGACGTTAAACTGCATCTAGTGGTAAAGTTCCAATTTTGGAACTCTGGGGAAAGTGGAGAACCCGTATATCAACATTATTCGCGAGTCCATATTGACCCGGAATAGTAGTACTACCTGTTAGGGTCAGATATATGAGTTAAATAGATTAAAAATGAGTATTAAAAAATGAGTATTAAAAATGAGTATTAAACATGAGTATTAAAAAGAGTATTAAACATGAGTATTAAAAAATGGTATTAAAAATGAGTATTAAAATGAGTATAAAAATGAGTATAAAAATTGAGTATAAAAATGAGTATTTAAAAATGAGTATAAAAATGAGTATAAAAATGAGTATAAAAATGAGTATTAAAAATGAGTATTAAAAATGAGTATAACATGAGTATTAAAAAGAGTATTAAACATGAGTATTAAAAAAATTAGTATTAAAAATGAGTATTAAAAATGAGTATAAAAATGAGTATAAAAATGAGTATAAAAATGAGTATTAAAAAATGACTATTAAAAATGACTATTAAAAAATGACTATTAAAATGACT
Source organism: Doryteuthis pealeii (assembly GCA_023376005.1). Lineage (NCBI taxonomy): Eukaryota > Metazoa > Mollusca > Cephalopoda > Myopsida > Loliginidae > Doryteuthis > Doryteuthis pealeii. The sequence continues at coordinate 35,708,460 of CM042180.1, forward strand.
ATTAAAAAATTGAGTTTAAAGAAAAAAATGTAATACCCAACAAGACTGAATAAAACAAAATGTCTTCGGCATAAAATAACCCAACAAGGGTTGACATGCCGTAAAATCCAACCCACCAACCAACCAACCAACCAACCTTTTTCTACGTTCTTTCTTTCTTTCTTTCTTTCTTGGTGGTTTACTTCTTTTTTGTCTTTGTCGTTTTTCCTTTTTCCCACATTCATTCATCCATTAATTCTTTCTTTCTTTCTTTTACTCGTGTTTTTTTTAATAATAATCTCTTCCCCTTTTTCTTTCTTTCTTTCTTTCTTTCTTTCCTTCTTTCTTTCGTTGTGATTTGCTTCTTTTTTGTCTTTGTCTTTTTTCCTTTTTCGCCACATTCATTCATCCATTAATTCTTTCTTTCTTTCTTTTACTCGTGTTTTTTAATAATAATCTCTTCCCTTTTTCTTTCTTCTTTCTTTCTTTCTTTCCTTCTTTCTTTCGTTGTGATTTGCTTCTTTTTTGTCTTTGTCTTTTTTCCTTTCGCCACATTCATCCATCCATTAATTCTTTCTTCTTTCTTTTACTCGTGTTTTTTAATAATAATCTCTTCCCCTTTTTCTTTCTTTCTTTCTTTCTTTCTTTCCTTCTTTCTTTCGTTGTGATTTGCTTCTTTTTTGTCTTTGTCTTTTTTCCTTTTTCGCCACATTCCTTCATCCATTAATTCTTTCTTTCTTTCTTTCTTTCTTTCTTTCTTTCTTTTTCTTTGTGATTTGCTTCTTTTTTGTCTTTTTTCCTTTTCCCCTACATTCATTCATCCATTAATTCTTTTCTTTCTTTCTTTCTTTCTTTCTTTCTTTCTTTCTTTCTTTCTTTCTTTCTTTCTTTTACTCGTGGTATATTTATAATAATCTTCTTCTCCTTTTTTCTTCTTTTCTTTTTCTTTTTCTTTCCTTCTTTCTTCTTTCTTCTTTCTTTCTTTCTTATTGTCTTTATATCTATTCCATTTTCGCCCTCCTCCATTGTTTGATTTCTTTTTAAGACGGCTTATCCCTTAACCTTATTATAAAACAGTGTTGATCGCCAGCCGTCGCCATGCCAGTCCCTCTTCACAGAACGTTAAGAACATTTTTTTACATTCCAACCCAATTTGAATTCCCAAACATAACCCGATGACACTCTCTTGATTAACAACTCTTTTCTAAACAAAATTACATATCCTCTTATAAATAAACTTTTCTTCTTAATCCTATTCAACAGCTGCTTCATGGATTTTATCTGTTTGTCATTCTACCTAACAGGTACGAGTAATCGACTTTCTCTTTCAGAAGACAGGACAGTATTTCTTTCGGTTATTTCCTATAGGTCTAACATGATCAAAGGGGAACCACTCTTGACTGACAAATTATTTATTTAT
>CM042180.1:35714858-35717358 GCA_023376005.1 Doryteuthis pealeii
AGTTAGACACATAGCTTAGTGGATAAAGGCGTTGGGTTAAGACAGTCCTAAGTGACATCTATCTCTAGACTGCAGGTTCACTCCTGGTCAAGGGCATCAGTAACATAGAATAATAATTACCACAGTTTAACACCTGTACCCCAGCTATGGTTTGTCTGAATAATCCAAATAATACTAATTCTATTTCCCAAAATTCACACAGAATTGTCCAATTGGACACATAGCCTAGTGGATAAAGGAGTTAGGTTAAGACAGTTCTAGGTGACAGTTATCTCTAAGTTTCAGGTTCAATCCTGGTCCAGGATGACAGTAATATAGATTAGTAATTACCACAGCTTAACACTTGAACCCCAGCTATGGTTACCGAAATGAGAACAGGATACCCCCGTGGATCGAATAAAGGGTTGGGTTCAGAGTTCCGTGACGGCTCCCGATTACGACAAGAAGGTTCCCGAGTTCAAAAGAAGGTCCCCGAGTTCGAGAAGCCCACCGAGTTCGAGAAGCCACCGAGTTCGACAAGAAATACATGAAGAAAGCTAGAGGGGACATCGGCCGAAACGTTGTACAGATATCAATAAAGATGAGGATAATAGTCCGAATAATACAAATAATACTAATTCTATTTAAGCTTTCATAAGTTGCTGTACATTCGTTTGTCTTTTTTTTATTACGTAGGGATGTTTTTTGAATGTTATCTCACTTTTCTCTAACTACTTTTGACTTCTAGACAATTGTATATTTAGCTCTTTGTTTTGTTGGTATATATTCAGCAGCTGCTTCTAAGTAGACGTTGACAAAGTTTTCATATTCATCACTTGAAGTGTGTCTTTCAGATGTCTCTTGAAATGTATTAAACTTATTTCTTCTAATTACACAAATGTGATTGCACCCTATTAAATTGGCATGTGTGAACCAGTCATATGTATACATCTTTCTATATCTATCTATGTATGTGGCGCATTCATTCTTTAAAGAATCCGTAAGGGCAATTTTTGCAAGACCCTCTCAGATCGTAATTGCTGTTGAGTTATAATGAAAAAAAATGTATTCCTTTTTAGAAATTAAGAATTAAAAATGTATCTTTATTTGTAAATGAAAAAATCCAGTATTCATTTATTCTGTGATTTGTTTGTTTCTTGTTGCTGTTTTTTAAGGTATTTTTAGTTCCACTGATTAATTCTAGTGTTCAAAGAAGTTAATAATTGATTAAAATATTCATTTATCTGAGGAATTATTTTTTGTTGGGTATTTAAAAAAAAATTATTTTATAAAATGTAACCATAAATATTTGAATGGTTTTTCTAAAGGTTAATTCTTAATTGCCTGTTTAGTTACAGCGAGAAAAATCTAATCATTTAATTCATTTTCGTTTTACTCTTTAAAAATATAACAATAGAAATGCTGCATATCTTGCAACGGAAGATTCCTCTTCCGGTCAAAAGACAAAGAGAAAAATAAAAATATATATTTAAAACAAAGGGAGAACGGAAGAGAGGTCTTCCGGTCAGGAAGCAGGGAGAAGATGAAGAAATAGATAAAAGAAAAAAAGGAAAACGGAAGCAGAGTCTTCCGGTGAGGAGGCGGAGAGAAGGATAAAGAAATATTTATGTCCGTTATCAGATCAAAAGATAAAAATGCGTAGGCATATTTTTTGTATAAAAAGGCTAGCGGATTAGGGGTGAGGTCAGTCTCCAGCGAGCAGTCGAGAAGGTAACCTCTTCGCCTTCCGTCATCAACCCTCGGGTATTTCCACTGTGAATACTCATCGCCGCCTTCGCCAGCCACCCAGCATTTTCATTGTTAACACTCGTCGCCCCCTCACCACTCACACACCGAAGAAAATAAAGACGGGTCCTATTTTTATATTTACGTGTCTGTGGTTTTATTGAAGTCCAGTCAAGCGGCTATACAACAGAAAGAAGCTAAGAATTAAAAATGTTAAATCTTTTGAATTATAATTTAATTTGTGTTTACAAATAATCTTCAAAACCGTTTAAGATTTTTTTTACAATTAATACTAAATTACAAAAAGATACTAACACACACACACACACACAAAACACAAATGCACAAAACAAAACAAAAAATAGAAAAAAAAATGGAATTATACTAAGACATTATTAAACAAACACACAGACACAGATTTTGGAGAAATATAACATTACCAAACAATCCCATTCTAGTGACAGCTAACATCTCCCTTTTGAATTGGCATGTGAGAACCAGTCATATATATACATCTTTCTATTATTAATTCATTATTAATTAATTAATTTTCAAAATTAGGTACGACCCCAATTAAGCACTTATTCTCCCAAAAATTATCGGCAAAAAGCCATTCTAAACAAACCTTGTTTACAACTTATCATATCGTCGTGTAATAAAAAAGTCACTAGAAGAGGAATATTAACCTACTCTAAACAAATCATAAAATCTAAGAAGTCCGTTTAGTGTAGAGGTTATGGGATCGGGCTGTCAGCTTGGCAGTCCGGTTTCAAAT
>CM042180.1:35719858-35729858 GCA_023376005.1 Doryteuthis pealeii
TAGTATATTTTTACAATCAAACTTTCTGCTGGGTTGTTTCTCTCCACAAGGATCTACCAACACGCTTGGTATATTATATATATATATATATATATATATATATATATATATATATATATATGTAGTGTGAGATGGTCACTGTTTCAGCTTTTGCTGGAATGGTGTACCAAAGGCAGTATTATTGGTAGAGTGCTCAATATAAAATAGAGCTGTTATATAATATAATAAGATAAATATATAAAGGTTTTACATATCTATTTATTAGGTGACAAAGGAACATTCACAACCATATTGGTTTCATGCGCTAGTCATCAGGGAGCTTAGAGTTAGACACTTTTTCTAAGCTCCCTGAAATAGACTATAATGCTCAATCTCTAAGGGTATATATATATATATATATATATATATATATATATATATTATATAAAGTTCTATTGCACTTAGGAAGCAAAGAAAAGACAGGTCGTCCTGAACGATTGACTGCGCCAGTCGTTTCAATTTCGAAATCGCAATGTCCCTTATGTTAAATTTCGTTCAAATCGCCACAGCGCATGCACTTTGTATTTATGGAAGACTTCAGAATTGAAAATTAGATTTTCTTTCCCGCGCAAAACATACGCATGGCGGCAATCGAACAATGTATATATCTTAATTCGAAACGAGTTAGATTATAAGGGACGCCCTCGGTGTGCAGTGTGACGCAGATTTTACTTGGATTAGATTTGCAATTGCGATGTTTCCGCTCCGTTGTCCGTCTATTACCAGAATCGGCAAAATGGCCGTTTCGTCAGAGTTTGGTTTTAACTTGATTTTCAGATTAGACAATAGCAGTTTTCACACAGTAAGTTGCGTGATTTTTCAATAGAGGAAATTATCTTAGATTATTCCACAGCCAAATCAGGTATGATAATTTCTTTAGTGAGATATCGAAAACGAGGCTCGTTGTTTGCTCATAACTACCACAAGAGCCATTTATATTATATTCCAATTTTCGTTTAAGTAAGTTAAAATCCGTCTTTGTGTTTCGTCCGACGCATCCTTCGCTCATTCATGTATATAATCCATTATAAAAGAAAGAAAGAAAGAAAGAAAGAAAGAAAGAAAGAAAAAACGTATCTACTTACAGTATTGCTTGTAAGTATGCACCAACAACTCTTATTATAATGGAGATTGTGTGTTTTTCTGTCTGTAACCGAAACTATATTACTATACAAATCACAATTCCCTTAGTTATTTACATCACATTCTCCATGATTTTATTTTTTATTTAAACCTCAATTATTAATAAAACTGTTTTACATCATTAAGACTGTTGACCATATCTACATACACAGAACATGCAATTGTATTTATATCTACAACAAAATAGCGGATTATAGTGTGAATGGGCAGACTGAGTTGCATATTGATCTTAAAAATTGGATTTTAATAAATATATGTTTAGTATTATTGATTTCTAATTGTTTGGTTTTATCTTAATGAATATGAGCAAAAATCTCGGGGATAAATCTTAAAAGAAATCCATTAACAAGAAAAAATAACTAATATTATTCTTTACTTCCTATTTTAACTAAATAGTTAAATTAGGAAAATTTACCAATGAAAGAGGGGAGTAATGGAAAATGATGGAAGAGTTACTTTCAAAGTTGTTCTATTTTTCAATCATACCCCCTCTGTTCCAAATTTGTTATCTGCATTCTTATTCAGTTTCATTAGCCTTTCTAATTTAATATGATATTTTATTATATTAAAACTTAAATACTTGCACCCGGAGGGTGCATATATTTGCTAGTAATAATAAAAATAAATAAAAGATAATAAATAAAAGTAAAATAGAAAGAGAAAAGAAAAGAAAAAAAGACAGTAAATAAAGGAAAAAAAGAGAGTAATAAACGAAAAAAATAAGAAGAAAATCCGAAAACGTAAAGGAAAAAGACAAATACGAAGAAAAGAAAGGAAACATTAAAAGAAAAAGAAAGAAAAAGAAAGATAGATAGAAAATAAAAATAAATTACAGAAAAAAAAGAAAAAAGGCATCATGAAAAGAAAATGTGCCGAGAAAGAAAGAAAAGGAAAAAGGAGAGAGAGAGAGAGAGAGAGAGAGAGAGAGAGAGAGAGAGGGGGGGGAAGAAAAGTGAACACTAGAATAGAGAAAGAAAAAATAATAAATAGTAAACAGCACAGAATGAGAAAAGTAGAAAGAAAAAGGAAAAAGAACGAAAAAGGGAAAAGAAAGAAAAAGGAAAAATGAAGTCTCAAAGGTAAAAAAAACAAAAGGTAAATAATCAGATTGAGAAAAGAGGAAAGACAAAGGAAAAAGAAAGACAAAGGAAACGAAAAAAGACAAAAAAGAGCAACAAAAAAAGTAAATAGCAAAAAAAGTTAATTTTTTTGTCAATTTCGATCCGTTCGGCCATTTTGTCTCTTTTTAAATGGCTTGTAATGGCTTGTTTACAAATTTAATGTAACATTCAGAATTGCAAAAAATTAACAAAAAATCAGGGAATTATCCGATTTTAATGAAATTTTCAGTATTGATTTATCAATTAATGAATTTTATAATGCATCAGTTATTCTATTTCAAAACTTTAATTAAGTATTTTTGCTATGAAAAATGAATATATAAAATTCATTTAAAATATGAAAAGCCTGCTCTTAAGTTTAAAATGTTATATTTTTAGATTCTAGAAATAAATATCTATTTAATGCAAACCTTATTTTAGGTACAAAAAGTAACAAGTTTTGAAGAAAAACTCTATTGAAAATTTAGTCCCCCCCCTTTTAAACAGAAAAAATATCGATGTATAATTTTTTGTTTTGTAAGATAATAACCAATTAAATAATTATCGAAATGAGTAAAAAAGAAATCTCTAAAAATTTATTTTTAAATTTTTTTTTTTACATTTTATTTCCCGATTTTCGGTACTTATTTTCTCATAGAAAAGCCCCCGTAATCTTTTTTTTCTATTCATAACTTCGGTCTTTTATTTCTTTATTTATACTGTAATTAGTACAGAAAATGACAACTCGCAAAAGTGTTACGCCCTCAAAAATCAGGGGAAAGGGAGGCAAAATTAAATGACCTAAAAAAATGAGAAAGTTTTGAAATAAAATAAATAAGGCATTATAAAGTTCATTCATTGATAAATCAAGACTGAAAATAATTCCCTGGGTAAATTATTTTTTCTTTTTTGTCAAAAACGGATTTTACGTCAAATTTTGGGTATACTTAGCATACATTATAAAAAAAATGGAAAAACATACTGGTAGACCACAAAAAAAACCCATAAAACAAACATAAAAATAAAGGTTTTTTTAATAGTATGTTTGAAGCATTGTGTGTATGTGTAATATAAAGATTTTTGAAGGCAATTCACAATGCAATATGTGTTGAAAATTATATTTATTTTAATTCTAAATAGTTTCGGAAATAAAATTCCATCATCAGAGTTATTAAAAGTATTAGGTGTTTTTTTTTTATAGAACTTCTCCCACGCGATGGTGTAATCATCTGTTGTTTAAAAGTGAAACGTATATGAAAAATGTCCGGATAGAAATTTCAAAGAAATGTACCTTGAGAAATAAAAAGACAAAACACAATACAAAGGTGTACTTCCTCAAAGTGTGCTATTTTCATAATATCTGGCAAGGGTATAACGTCTACTTCAATTTCTTTGAACAGTTCTTTCATATTGTTTATATCATAGAATCTTTGTCTTATGGGAACGACATCTCTACACCCAATCAAGAAAATACTCCACTGTGAAGGGAGAATGAGATACAGTTCATTTGGGGATACATCTTGTTTGATTAAAAACGAATGCGGAGGATTCTCGTGTGGCCAGTCTGTAACCAGGGGCCGATAACTCCCTCTTTTCGACACTTTCCATAAAAATGAAAAGGATTGTATCTAATTGAGAAAAAGCGTGGTTTCTGTTATCAAGAGAACACACGTTGTCTTCAGGCAATTGTTGTAGCCGTCTGTCTTGCTACTGAGGCAGACTGCGTTTATAGTATTTCCTGATTTGCATACGGCATTACAGTTTTAATAAAAGTAGTGTCCATTGAAACAATGAAAAGAATCATAAAACGTATTCAAGAAAGTAATTCGAGGAGATTCGGTGGTTAGAAAATGAAATCTTACTTGTAGATCATGGAAGACATTAAAGCGTCACGATATAAAACTGAAAGCAATATACTTTGAGAAATAAAACAATATAATGGTGAACATCCTTTAAGTGTGCTAATTTCATAATATTTGTCAAAGGGTATATAGTAGGGCAGACTGGGCTCTTTAACCTTGGTTAGGCAGCCAGTCTAGGAGAAGGAACACTCTGAATTCAAACCTGTTAAACCCCGCTTGGGGTGGTCACTACTAGAATAGGCTCAGTCCTAATTAGTGATCTATTTCACTGGGCTCTTTAACCTTGGTTAGGCAACCAGTCTAGGAGAAGGAAAACTCTGAATTCAAACCTGTTAAACTCCGCTTGGGGTGGTCACTACTAGAGTAGGCTCAGTCCTAATTAGTGATCTTTAAGAAAAAAAATAGGGTGTTTAAAAAAGGGAGAGCTTACTGGAAGATGACAAAAGACATCAGAAGCGTCTGGATAGAAATTTCAAAGCAATATAGTTAAAAAAAGAAAAGAAGGGGAACAACCTTTAAGTGTTCTATTTCCAGAATATTTGCCAAAAATATAACGTCTACTTCGATATGTTTGAACAATTCTTTAATATTGTTTATATTATAGAATCTTTGTTTTATGGGAACGATATAATTAAGAAAATACTCCACTGTGAAGGGAGAATGATATACAGTTCATCTGTGGATTCATTTTGTTTGAATAAAAACGAATGGGGAGGATTCTCGTGTGGCCAGTCCGTAATCAGGGGCGGATAACTCCTTCTTGTAGAGACTTTCTATAAAAATGAAAAGGATTGTACCTAAATGAAAACAAACAAGCAAACCAAAAAAAAAAATACATGATGTGCCTAAGATGTGGTACACATGTAAAAGAGATTCGGTGGTTAAAAAAGGAAATCTTACTTGTAGATCATGGAAGACATTAAAGCGTCAGGATATCAAACTGAAAGCAATATAGTTTGAGAAATAAAACAATACAAAGGTGAACATCCTTTAAGTGTGTTAATCCCATAATATTTACCAAAAATATAACGTCTACTTCGATATGTTTGAACAATTCTTTCATATTGTTTATATTATAGAATCTTTGTTTTATGGGAACAATATAATTAAGAAAAATACTCCACTGTGAAGGGAGAATGATATACAGTTCATTTGGGGATTTATCTTGTTTGATTAAAAACGAATGGGGAGGATTCTCGTGTGGCCAGTCTGTAATCAGGGGCGGGTAACTCCCTCTTGTAGAGACTTTCTATATAAATGAAAAGGATTGTATCTAATTGAAAAAAAAATAATGTGCCTAAGATATGGTACACATGTAAAAGAGATTCAGTGGTTAAAAAAGGGAAATCTTACTTGTATATCCTTCCAGCTATGGGTAAATAGTAGAGCAGACTGGGCTCTTTAACCTTGGTTAGGCAACCAGTCTAGGAGAAAGAAAACTCTGAATTCAAACCTGTTAAACTCCGCTTGGGGTGGTCACTACTAGAATAGGCTCAGTCCTAATTAGTGATTTTTAAGAATATAACGTCTACTTCGATATCTTTGAACAGTTCTTTCATATTGTTTATATTATAGAATCTTTGTTTTAAGGCAACGACATAATTAAGAAAATAGTCCATTATGAAGAGAGAATGATATACAATTCATTTGGGGATACATCATGTTTGATTAAAAACGAATTGGGAGGATTCTCGTCTGACCAGTCGGCAATCAGGGGCGGATAACTCCCTCTTACACATGTAAAAGAGAATCAGTGGTTAAAAAAGGAAATCTTACTTGTAAATCATGGAAGACATTAAAGCGTCAGGATATAAAACTGAAAGCGATATACCTTGAGAAATAAAACAATATAATGGTGAACATCCTTTAAGTGTGCTAATTCCATAATATTTGCCAAAGGGTATAACGTCAACTCTGATTTCTTTGAACAGTTCTTTCATATTGTTTATATTAAAGAATCTTTGTCTTATAGGAACGGCATCTCTTCACTCGATCAATAATGTACTCCATTGTGAAGGGAGAATGATATACAGTTCATCAGGGAATTTATGTTATCTGACTAAAAACGAATGGGGAGGATTCTCGTATGATTCTCTATCTCTCTCACTCGTTTCTCTCTATCTCTCTCACTCACTCTTACTCATTTCTCTCTATCCCACTCACTCACTCTTACTCATTTCTCTCTATCTCTCTCACTCGTTTCACTCTATCCACTCACTCACTCTTACTCATTTCTCTCTATCTCTCTCACTCACTCTCACCCATTTCTCTCTATCTCTCTCACTCATTTCTCTCTATCTCTCTCACTCACTCTTACTCATTTCTCTCTATCTCTCTCATTCATTTCTCCCCCTCTCTCGTAACAATATAAAAGCAAGATTAACTGGAATATAAAGAAAAATGAAAAGGATTGTATCTAATTGAAAAGAAACATGTTTTCAACAAAAAAAACTATTCATTGAAACAATGAAAAGTATCATAAGACTGATTCAAGGAGGCAATTCACAGTGGAGTGTGGCGAAACACGTTCGGTGGTTTCCAGACAGTTGTGACTAAAATTTGGTGTTAATATAAAATACATGTGGAGTTAAAAAAGGGAAAATATTCTGGAAGACGACAAAAGACATCAAAATGTCCAGATAGAAATTTCAAAGCAATATAGTTTGAGATACAAAAATAAAATAAAACAAAGGTGAACATTCTATAAGTGTGCTATTTTCATCATATTTGCCAAGAATATAACGTCTACTTTGATATCTTTGAACAGTTCTTTTATATTGTCTATATTAAAGAACCTTTGTTTTATGAGAACGGCATAATTAAGAAAATACTTCATTGTGAGGGGAGAATGATATACAGTTCATTTGGGGATACATCTTGTTTGATTAAAAACGAATGGGGAGGATTCTCGTGTGGCCAGTCGGCAATCAGGGGCGGATAACTCCCTCTTTTCCAGACTTTATAACTCTGTTACCATTTACCTAAAGTAGATTTGATTTAGAGGAGCTTATTTGTCTGTGTTGTGGGTCCAGCGTGGTTGCATGAATAAATAGATAGATGACAGATGGAGATATTAGATTTATGTAAAAGTTCACTGTCCTATATTTGGACAACATTAAATAAACATATAAAACACACACACCTAAACAGACAGACAGACAGACAGACAGACACACACACACACACACACACGCTCACACATACACACACACAGACACACACTGACACACAGACACATGCTCATACACACACATTCACACACACACACGCGCGTGCCCGCGATCACACACACACACACGCTCATACACACACACACACAAACACACACACGCACACGCACACGCACACATACAAGGTTACGATTTTTGTGGCCATAGTGTCCCTTTAATGTTGGGTATGATCCTTTGGTTGTTCCTTAGTGTCCCTTTAATGTTGGGTATGATCCTTTGGTTGTTCCTTAGTGTCCCTTTAATGTTGGGTATGATCCTTTGGTTGTTCCTTAGTGTCCCTTTAATGTTGGGTATGATCTTTGGTTGTTCCTTGGTGTCTCTAAGTGTTGGGTTGATCCTTTGGTTGTTCCTTGGTGTCCTTAGTGTTGGGTATGTTGTGATCCTTTGTTGTTTCATGGTGTCTCTAAGTGTTGGGTATGATCCTTTGGTTGTTTCATGGTGTCTCTAAGTGTTGGGTATGATCCTTTGGTTGTAGGTTCGTTCGTCAATGTCGAATAACGTGCAAATGAACGGCTGTCAATATCAGCGATTAAATGGTTAACTAACCACGTATTCGTGCTGTTGATTGGGTGTGGTTTAGACCACGTGACCGCGCTGAGTCTATAAGTTTAAGTGGGGGATTACAACACGCCTTATATAACCGAAATGGTGTAATGTTTAGCGAGCTAGATTAGCAGACCATTTCTTGTGAGTTTGATTCTCACTGGGCGCCCCATACTTCTGGCCTTGTGTCACATCTAAGCTAAGCTTAGTAAATAACTATTCTGGCCTTGTGTCGCATACAATCTAAGCTTAGTAAATAACTATATAACCGAAAATAATCCAACACACACACACACACACACACACATGCCCCTCCCCCGAAACACTACATAGCTGTTTGGCCCCATCCCTCCATCTCTCTTAAACAGTGACAAAATCACTTGGTTCTCGTGTGATAGGTAAGGGGATGGCGTAAAATGAACTTGTTGCCTTCCTACCTGAATTTCTGCTGTCATGACAGCAGCTACAGGAGACGCCCTTTGGATTTTTGCCAAAGCCCCTTTGGCCGGGTTGTGACCCTAATACCACTGAATGCCAGACTTTGACACGACCAGGTTTTTACGGTCATGCTGCAATCAGGAGGTGTTGGACTTTATAGATTTATAAATTTTTCTTTAACCCTAAACAAAAAACTTCAAAATAGCCTAAACAAATTGTCATACAAAAACTCTCAAGGTTACCGACCCCTCATCTCGTCCATCCAGACCACAGCAGTGTTAAAATAAGTTTAGATACTTAGAAGAGGCATTTGTAACCAATTATGGTGATTTATGAGGAAGTGCGTCCCGGTCTCCTGCCTCATAAATTGCTACCCGGTGACTATTAAAATAACGACCCCAGCTACGGTGTTGCTTGAAAGAAAACAACCAGCTTAGGGCGTTAAATGTATTTTACGTGGGTGCTTCTATTTTTGTCGTAATTCTTATTTATTTATCGTAATTTGTCGTAATTCTTGTTTATTTATCGTAATTTGTCGTAATTCTTGTTTAGATATGAAGATGGATATATAGTTTGGAATAGACTGAGATAGATAGATAGATAGATAAACAAACAAAATAATATAGATAGATATGAACAAATGGAGATAAATAGATAGATAGATAGATAGATATTTTCTACAAGTAAATGTATTTGGGTGGGTGTCGCTTCTTTTTTGTCGTAATTCTTGTTTATTTAAACTAAAAACAAGACATTAAACAAACATGAATAAAAGAAATTACGATAAATAAACAAGAATTACGACAAATTACGATAAATAAATAAGAATTACGACAAAAAAGAGAAGCCTCCCCCCTAAAATACATTTAACGCCCTAAGTTGGTTGTTTTCTTTCAAGTAACACCGTATCTGGGGTCATTATTTTAATAGTCACCGGGTAGCACTTCCTCATAAATTGCACCAATTATAGCTTCAACTATTCTTTAAAAATATTTTAAAAACATGTATGGGAGTGAACAAAAAATAAAATAAATAAAATAAAAAGTAAATAAGATTACATCTTATTATAATGGAGATTGTGGGTTTGTCTGTCTGTAACCGAAACTATATCACTATACAAGTCACAATTCCTTTTGTTATTTACATCACATTCTCCATGATTTTATTTTTTAATTTAAACTTCAATCATTAATAAAATTATTTTACATCATTAAGATTGTTGACCATATCTACAAACTATTAACATGCAATTGTATTTATATATACAACAAAATAGCGGATTACAGCGTGAACGGGAAGGCTAATTTGTATATTGATATTAAAAATTTGATTTTAATAAATATATGCTTAGTATTATTGATTTCTAATTGTTTGGTTTTATCTTATTGAATATGAGCAAAAATCTCGGGGATAAATCTTAAAAGAAATCCATTAACAAGAAGAAATAACTGTAAATTTATTCTTTACTTCCTATTTTAACTAAAGAGTTAAATTAGGAAAATTTACCAATGAAAGACGGGAGTAATGGTAAATGATGGAAGAGTTAGTTTCGAAGTTGTTCTATTTTTCAATCATACCCCCTCTGTTCCAAATCTTTTTATTTGCATTCTTATTCAGTTTCATTAGCCTTTCTAATTTAATATGA
>CM042180.1:35732358-35742358 GCA_023376005.1 Doryteuthis pealeii
TTACTCAAATCCGACCGTGTATGTTCTCATATTATTACAACCTTATTTAAAAATTAATCCTTTTAATATTTTATTTAAAAATTAATCCTTTTAATACCTTATTTAATTAGAATGTTAAAAGAATTATGCAAAAGAATAAGAAATAAGCGAAAAATTATGTTCTGTTGTTTTCAAATTCAAATGCAAGAAAAATATTAGTGAAAATTAATTTCAAAACGTCTTAGCAATCATAGTGTTTATTGAATATGTATGAATGATTTTGACTACAAATCAAATGCTCATAGATAAGCTTGCGCAATTCCTGAGGGCATTGGCACGTAAGCAGTGACGTAGTTTCGGTTACAGACACACACCGAATAATAATAAGATACATGGTGTTGATATATCTCCTTGTAAAACAATCTCAAAAAATGTATTTCACTTTCAGTCACACCCTTTCTTTCTCTCCCTCTCTCTCTCCTCTCTCTCTCTCTCTCTCTATATATATATATATATATATATATATATATGGAGAATATTTTTAAAGAAAACAAACAAAAATGTCCACATACTGTCGGATTAATTTCCTTATCGTACTTCCATATATATATATATATATACATATATATATATATATATATATATATATATCGCCTAATGTCGGTATCAGCCAGACAGTGAGAGAGTCTATCTCTTTTCACTAGCGCTAGACCAAGGAGATTATTTTAGCGTCTGAGATGGGGCGCCACACCTTCCATCAGCTCCTTTATATATAGGTGAATAATATAAAATGTTTAAGTGATCAGATTCAACCAGAAAAAAGATAAGAGCTCAACATACATATAAAAAAAGTTTACATACGTCACTTTAAAAACATCCATCATGGTTCATACAATAATGTTTCTATTCTTTTGTATTGTCCTGAAGAAGAATTAACTTAAACCAAAACTTTTTAACGTCAATTTTAATATCAAAAATTCATATTTTTTGGAATACACTGTTTTTTCTATTTTCTATATACGCACATACCCATATACACCGACGTATATACATATATCCACATACATATCCAAGTACATATATTCATAAATATGGAATATATATATATATATATATATATATATATATATATATTCTTCATATATATATATCTATATGTATATAGTCATCCACAGACACGTGTTTCGACTTATCAAGTGTGGCTAGATATATGTGAGCTACCTACGGCCGGGATAGAACGACGATCGATTCAACAACAATCGGACAGCTTAACCGCTCGGCTATCGTCACCCACAGTATGTGAGGGGATTCTAACTGTTTCAATACACACATCTATATGTATGTAAAGGGCGCCATAGAGTATTAGCAATTTGTATTAGGAGTTATTAGTCATGTAACTATATCGAAAAACTCTGGGGTAATATATATTGTCGAGTAAATGAGACAAATATTCAGGGCAATCCAATTTCATTCGGCATCGCTATATATATATATATATATATATATGTATGTATGTATGTATGTATGTATATATATATGTATATGCGTGTGTGTTCCGTATTTAGGAATATATGTATGTGGATATGTATATATGTATATATATATATATATATATGTCCGTATTTATATATATATGTACGTTGATATGTTTGTGAATATATATATATATATATATATATATATATATATATATATATATATACACACGCACACACTCACACAAACACACACACACACACACACACAATATATATATATATATATATGTGCGTGTGTGTTCCGCATTTATGAATATATGTACGTGGATTATATATATATATATATATATATATATATATATATGTCCGTATTTATATATATATGTACGTGGATATGTTTGTGAATATATATATATATATACACACACACGCACCCCCCCCCAACACACACACATATATATATATATATATATATGTCCGTATTTATATATATATGTACGTGGATATGTTTGTGAATATATATATATATACACACACACACACACACACACATATATATATATATATATATTATATATATATATATATGCGTGTGTGTTCCGCATTTATGAATATATGTACGTGGATATATATATATATATATATATATATATATATATATGTCCGTATTTATATATATATGTACGTGGATATGTTTGTGAATATACATACAAACACACATACAAACACACACACACAAATATATATATATATATATATATATATATATATATACTGCGTGTCATTAAGAAACTTGGAACATTTTATAATGAGAAATATTCCATAGCATGATATCTAATCTTCAATGTCTCCTTCGAGGTCTTCTCTTAGTTTTCCAAAATTACCGCTCGAAAATTACTGCACCAAAATGACTTACGTTCAGTTCGCCTGGTATTGTTCTAATAATCCGAATTTTTATTAGCCATCCCCGCAAAATATATATATATATATATATATATATATATATATATATATGGTGGGGGGTCTGTCTGTCTGGAATAGTGCTTTTGATAACACTTTATTATTGTGAGATAAAAAATGAAACGAGAATATTATCAAATAAAAGGAAGAGAGCAAGGAAAATTTGTTGTAATCAACGTAAGAACAAAAGACGAAATAAAAATAATCATTTACTTCGAGAAGGTTTCCGAGTTCGACAAGAAACCTATAAAGAAGGCCGGAGGGCACATCAGCCGAAACGTTGTTTAGATAACAATAAATATGAGGACAATGTGAAAGCTGGTGCTTGTGTGTGACCTAACTGCTAACCGGTTCTACTACTAAACGATTTAAGCTTTTTATGGTGCAATGACCACACCAAATGTACATACAGAGATTGATTTTCTCGATTTGTTTAGCCTTACATTTGAATAGGTATTCCCGCCTAATTAATTAATTATTAATTAATTAACTTTCAAAATTAGGTACGACTTCAATTAAGCACATATTCTCCCAAAAATTGTCGGCTTAAAAAGCCATATCAAAAACACATCGTTTGTGTATTTACTTCCCATACTGTCGTGTAGAAAAAGACAACTATAAGAGGAATTTAACCTACTTCTAAACAAAAACGAAAAATCTAAGAAAGTCCAGTTGGTGTAGGGGTTACGGTCCTTGCCTGTCAGCTTGACAGTCAGGGTTCGGATCACGCACAAGGCGGTCTTCTATCTATAGCTCTGCTGATGAGGCCTAATAGGCCGAAATTTACATACAGAGATTGATTTTTCTCGATTGGTTTAGCCTTACATTTGAATGGGTATTATTAATAATTAATAATTAATTATTAATTAATTAACTTTCAAAATTAGGTACGACTTCAATTAAGCACATATTCTCCCAAATATATATATATATATATATATGTATATGGGGTTTTGTCTCTAATAGAGCTTTTGATAACCCTTTATTGTTGTGAGATGAAAAATGCAAAGAGACAAATATGAAATAAACGATGAAGGGCACGGAAATTTGACTCGCTCCATTAGTGAAGTTTGTGGTCCGGATTTAAGAGAAGAAGACATCAGCTAAGAAGTTAGAAACAGAAAAATATCTTATCGTAATCCCGATTTCAAGAGTTCGACAAGAAACCCCTGAAGAAGGCCGTAGGGCACATCGGTAGAAACATTGTGTATATAACAATAAAGATCAGGACAATGTGAATGCTGCCGCTTGTGTGTGACCCACCAGCTTTTATTTATGACCACGCTACAATTTGATAAGAAACCCCTGAAGAAGGCCGGAGCGCACACGGGTAGAAAGATGAGAAAATCCGAAAAATCTAAATATACAAATTGTCAAGCCTCATCTAAAAAATTCAGACAAATACATTTAATGAAGTCCCAAACACACAAGTAGACATACTTTTTTCTTATCGACATAGATAATTACTCTCTCCACACACACACACACACCAACCCCTGCAGCAGCTAATGATCCATTCTTATCCGTAACTTCCTGTTGTTTTCGACTTAAAATCTTTTTTTATTAATTCAAAACGAAAGTTTATCTTGTATTTATTTATTTACTTATCTATTTTATATCATCAACATCAATTTAATCCCATTTTCTTCATCTTTTATCTTGGGTTTTTAGTTGTTTTTCGGGTCGTTTGTCTGTGACGGAGATGGCCGGAAATAATTAACTTAACGACGAAAAAAATACTAAAAATGAATCGTAATGATGGTCGACACTGTTTCATTAAAAAAAAAAACTAGCTGGACCTCAGATAATCAGTGTTTACATTTTTGCTGCTTGAGTTACGATACTTATATTAAACCGTTTGTTCTAGATCCAATATATAGGATACGACACAAGGTCAATTTCTTAAGCGGAGTTTAACAGGTTTGAATTCAGAGTTTTCCTTCTCCTAGACTGGTTACCTAGCCAGGGTTGAAGAGCCCAGTCTGCTCTGCTATTTAAAACAATTCGAGAAAAAGCTACCACGAATCTATATAAGAATATAGTGTGCTGGTTAGAACAAATCCTGGAAGCAGCACCTTATAAAACAGCAGCTGCATTAATATGTAGACTTAAGACTGCTAAAAACATTAAGTTTTAGCAAACCCTTCGCACCACAAAAATAAACCCCCTTTTAAACACACTACTTATTTTGTCTTTATTTATTTCTTATGACAGAAAATATGTTACATTAAATCCACATGAAAAAAACCCAGGTGATTTTGGTTTAAGAAGAAAAGCCTGTGGATTGTCACTATTTGGGAAGCAAGGTGAGAAATGATCGATCTCAGGTAGGTCACTAAGGCATATATATGTTGTACATAAGTAAAGTGTTCCTATTCAATACAAATAATGTTCATATTTCATTCTGTTAAGTTTTTAAGAGCCATTCATTGGCCTTATAGCAGAAGCGCTTATCTGGTGAAATTGGATCCTTGATAAAGAGTCCTTCGATAATGAATCCTTTGGTTCCTCTGGTAAAGAGTTCTCAGTTCTTGGTAAAGGGTCCCACGATAATCCTATGTCCGTCATCAGTGAGCGCCGTTGTAATTATGACCAATATGGGGGGGTAAATATTCTATCAGTCACGCAGTATTGCTAGTGACTGGCTACAGGAGTCAATCACGTGACCTTGGCCAGTCTATAAATAGAGGTGGGGAATTAAAGCACACCTTATATGCTAAAATATTCCAACACATTCGAAATCGGGAACCTTCTTGTCGAACTCTGGAGCCTCCATGTCGTAATCGGGAGCCTTCACAGAACTTCGAACCGAACCCTGTATTCAATCCACGGGTGGCAGACTGTGTTCATTCCGTTAACCATCACCGGGTACAAGTGTTAAGAAGATTCCCGAATTCGACAAGAAACACCTGAAGAAGGTCGGAGGGCACATCGGCTAAAATTTTGTACTGATAATAATAAAGATGAGGACAATAGTCCGAACAATCCAAATAATACAAGAACAAGTTTACAAAAAATTCCTTGACGGAATAAGCTGCTTTATATGTATTTAGGGCCAGATTAGCTCAGTCGGTAGAGCGTTCGGCTAGAAACCACATGGTTCCTAGTTCGATTTCGGTCCTCGCCAACTCAACGTATGAGTAGCACAGGGATCTGTGCGGTAAAGTAAGGAGCTGATGGCGCTCCACCTTAGATGCCAAAACAATTTCCTTGGTCTAGCACTATTGAAAAGGGGATAGACTCCTTCGCTGATTGGCTGATACTGAATTTAGGCCGCCCCGACAACTTTACTTTTTACTATATGTATTTATCCAACCCCTCCGCATGAGCAGGATGTGACACAAGGTCAATTTTTAAGTGGAGATTGAATTCAGAGTTTTCCTTCTCCTAGACCAGTTGCCGTGCCAAGGTTGAAGTGCTTAATTCGCCTTTCTATTTCCCCATAGTCGGAGGAAGAGTATTTATTTGTCTCATACCCCACCTGTATGGACTGGGCACAAGGCTCCGTTTTAACGTAGGCCCACCCACAAGCCGAAGCTAATTAGTGGGAGAGAACAAGAATTGTGTCGACCCATCGGCATTCCCCCCTCAAGGGGGGCGCCTCAGGCGCTGGGCAATAAACCCAGCCCTGTTCCCAAAGGGGGCAGGTATTGCCTGGAAGGATGGCCCTCTGGGATCGACGCTATTATTATAACCTAACCGGTCCAGCGGCCGAAGCTCGCCGGACCCCCAGTCGAAACAGGGTGAGGGAAGTCGGAGGAAGAGTAGTTGAGTTGATACCTTTGACAAGGGTATTAGTGCAATATTAAATGCAAGCAGCCACGTCCGGTATTTGAACTCGTGTCACCGTGTCCATTCCCTTCGACGACAACAATAATACCTCCAGAATAAGCTGCTATATATATCAATTATTGTTTTTACATACATGATGATTGCCGCTTCTTCACAGAATAAGGCCATTTCTACAAGTAGTTCAGTTGCGAGCAGTTGTGAGCACGCAGATGGCTCACGGATCCAGCTTGTTTTTATGTACCCTGTCACACATATGAAATCCTCGACATACAGGCGCTGCCACACAGGTCAGACTTAAATGTAGGAAATGTTTCCATGGCGTCCGTCATGTGTCGCTTCAGAATGGAGGGCTCGAGTCACCTTACCTCAAACTTCTTACAGCTACCATCGGCCTGTCTTTCCATGAGGATGTGTATCCAGCCCACCCTCTTACCAACCTAAAAAGGGGAATCACTCTGAATAAATTTTATCTGCTAATTTATCAACCCATTATTTTCCTATTAAACTAGCCCTAAATCCTAACCCTAACCCTAAACTCTAACCCTAACCCTAACCCTAACCCCGTCTTCTTTTTTCCTAATAGATCAATGAATGAATAAATAAATAAATAATTTATCAGTCAAGAGTGGTTCCCCTTTGTTCATGTTGGACTAATAGGAAATAACATAAAAGTTTAATAATGATTTAACTCTCTCTCTCTCTCTCTCTCTCTCTCTCTCTCTCTCTCTCTCTCTCTCTTTTTTTCCTTCTTTGGTAAAATGGCAACAATTCATTAAATTCATTCAGAGTGGTTTCCCTTTACTTTAGGTTGGAGTTATAGGAAATAACCCATACATACATACATACATTGCATACATACACACATACATACCAATTACCCTTTATATATATATAGATAGATTATTGTTGTTATTTTTGTTGTTGTTAAGAGCTGAGAGTAATTTATAAATCAGTTGATTGAATTAAAGAATTCTGATATAATCGAATTCCCATTAATCCATTGATTTATAATTAATGGCAAAATCAATTCCGAAAAAAAACAAAAACGGAAAAGAAAATCATCAAATCAAATGAAGACAATGTTTCCGATAAAAATGTTTATTTTTAGAAACAAAGAAAAAGAAATCCAAGGCAGAACATTTAATGGTCCGTGAAAAGAAATTGAAACATTATAAATCACATTTACAATGTTACA
This sequence comes from Doryteuthis pealeii, assembly GCA_023376005.1. Classification (NCBI taxonomy): domain Eukaryota; kingdom Metazoa; phylum Mollusca; class Cephalopoda; order Myopsida; family Loliginidae; genus Doryteuthis; species Doryteuthis pealeii. Next base: position 35,739,763 of record CM042180.1, read on the forward strand.
CATCCCCAACAATTTCAACATACCATATACTGATTTGAAACCTAAAATTAATATATTCCTTCATACAAAATGTCAACAACACTGGAATAACAACATTATTTAGTTGATAATTAATGAATTAGGCGAATATATCTATTTAGGCTTTACATTTGAACAGATATATTCGCCTAATTCATTAATTATCAACTAATTAATTTTCAAATTAGGTATGACTTCAATTAAGCACATATTCTCAAAAAATATATAGCAACCCCTCCGCACGAGCAGGACGTGGCACAAAGTCATTTTCTTAAGTGGAGTTTAACAGGTTTGAATTTAGTTTTCCTTCTCCTAGACTGGTTCGATACCGATCCCCGCCAACTTAGTGCATGAGTAGCACAGATTGGGTAATCTGATCTGTTCGATAAAGTGGCCAAGGCCAAGGTTAAAAAGAAACATCACCGGAAATCACGCGTGAATAGAAATAGAAACGCAGCTTCTTAAAAGATTTGAAGTAGAGTCGTTGATTACGTGAATTATGTGAAATGTACACAGCCTTGTCCAGGATTTGAAATCGTTGGGAGGCTGGAGACCAACTTTAAGGAAGTCTAGAAAGGAGCAAGTCATTGTGTCTCGATTACGCATTGGTCATACAAAACTAACGCACTCCAATATACTCAAACAAGAACAACAACCACAATGTGGAACATGTCAAACACCTTTGACAGTTAAACACTTATTCATGGAATGCAGGTTTCTTGCTCACATCAGAAACCGTTATTTTAAAGCAAACAATATGAAAGATCTGTTTGAAAATGTCAACATGGAGGATATTCTCCCCTTTTTGAGGGAAATAAAATTATACCATAGAATATAGACATGAAACAAATCAATACCATACAACATAATCCCCAATAATGCTAACACATTGTTAAAACCAATTACTAAAAAGTATAAATATAAATACACGATATGTATAACTTCCTAACCGTTAGGCATGACATAACCCCAGACGGGTTGATATACCGTTAAAATCAATAAACAAACAAACAAACAAAAACTATTAGCTTTTATACTTTCCCAGCCTTAGGGGCGGAGGTCCAGCGGCTTCGGTCTCTGGACCGGTAGTGTAATTAACGGCGTAGTCGCAGAGGGCCACCTCCCAGGCAACACATGTCCCGTTGATTTAAAGGGACAGGGCTGGGTTTATAGCCCAGTGTCTAAGGTGTCCCCTTGAGGGGGAATGCCGACGGGATCTACGCATTTTATGCGCCTGTCATCTCATGAGCTTCGGTTCGTGAGTGGTCCTACATTAAACGACCTTGTGTCATACCCGCATAAGTGGAATGCGAGGTAATTAAATTAGCTTTACATATAGCTAAAATTCTAATAAGTTTTTATACATAAATGAAGAGGCTGGTTTAGCGCAGTCGCTAGAGCAACCGGCTAGGAATCCCGAAGTTCCTGGTTCGATAAGAATCCAAGACAGAACGGTTAATGGTCTGTGAAAAAAAGAATTGAAATATAATAAATATTATTTACAATGTTCCACAAAAAATATTAATTTTACATATAGCTAATTTGTTTTGTTTTGTTTTACGGCACATCAAGCTCGGTGGGTCATTTAATGCCGAATAAGTGTTGTAATCGTAGCGGTAGTTTGGTAGAAAAAAGGATTCCTTTTAGAAGTCCATCGCAGATGAAGATGACGTCACTCCGCGTCTTTAACAGTTGTGGACCCTCTCGGGGTTAATTAGTCCAATTTTGGACTTGCGGATGCAGTCACACATATTGCAAGGGAAATTCGGTCTGCATTCGGTCGTTCATGACTACGAAGACGTCGCCGCTCTGCAGCCTTGTTAAGCTCGATATCGGACCGCTCAGCTCCTGTGCGGCATACGTCTCGCCAACCCTGTCTGTTGGCGGACAGATCTTCCAGATCTTCCAGGCGTGATGGTGCATATCTTCATTGTTGTCTTAATATGGTCTTGGAAATCGCAGATGGCATGAGAAGGATAGGAGACCCTTAAAAGCGGTTCAAAGACCATATTATAAAGATAATATATAGATACAGATATCTATATAAGTTGGGGTAGCGTAAACGTGTAGTCAATTACACTTTGTAATTTACAGTTTCTTGGTAAAAGTTAAAGTCCCCTTAAAAATTGACCTTGTGTCGGACCCTGCTCGTGCGAAGGGGTTGAGTCAATGCACCTAATGTTTTATACTAAAATTTAATGCCTTATAGACATCTGAAAAAATTCTATATACAAAGGTTCGGAACTTTTACATCAACCTTAAGATTACTTTGATAATCTTATGAAGAAAACAGTTATATGGCTTCTCAGGTGAAAGCCTTCATATCCTATCTAATTTTCAATATATGAAAGCCTGCATCATATGTGCACTATATATTGAATATGGGTCTACCAATAATGTATTAAAATCCTTCTAGGTTTACAAGTCATTCTATCATATATATGTATATATATATATATATATATATATATATATATATATATAATAGTGCATATATATATATAGTGCATATATATATATAATAGGCATATATATATATATATATATATATATATATATATATATATATATATATAAT
>CM042180.1:35744858-35764858 GCA_023376005.1 Doryteuthis pealeii
CAAATGCTTTGGAGAAATCTACGAATAGTAATGTTGCCTCCAAATTCTTTGCTCGAACCCCTTCTATGATGTGTCGTACAGTCAGGATTTGAGAGGTTGTGACCTATTTCTGCGGAAGCCATTTTGGTTTTTCCTGAGGGACTTTCTCTATCTCGGGTCGGATTCGATTAAGAAGAAGGGCATTATATATCTTAGCTGCAATGGCATAAGGGTTATGCCTCTGTAGTTTTTAGCTATTCCTAGGTCTCCTTTTTTGGGAATGGGACGATGCATCCTTTCGTCCATTTATCTATTCTGTTTTGCCTATATACTGCGTTGCATAGTCTAAGAAGTATGTCATTGAACTTACCTAACTTCCATACATCGGGGGTATTTCGTCAAGTCCTGCAGCTTTTCTGCCTTTTAGTTTTTTTAGGACTTCGTTGAGTTCTTCTGTTGAAAAATCCCCTAGTTTGATATCTAATTGTCTATCTATGATTTTTTGGATGTTATTTTCTATGATTTTAGGTGGGTTCCCCAGAAGTTTCTGGAAGTGGTCTTTCCATTTCTGAAGTCTATCTTTTTGGCTGGTTGCCTTTAGCTTTGATCTAGTGGTACCTTTCCTACCGCTAATTTCGTTCACTGTTGCCAGGCTAATCTCGATTGTCTGTCTTCCACTGATTGTCTGATATTATTTATTTGTGCTTCGATATATTCTATTTGTTCTTTTTGTATATTTTGGTTAGTTCTATATGGACTTTCTTAAGGTGTTGTAGATTGGTGTTAGTTGGTTGGGCTGCTTTTATAATACCGTTTCTCCTTTGTCTAACTGCTTCAGTCTCCCAAGGAACAGTGTGTTTAGCACTTTGTTTGGTTGGTACGCACTCGGCTGCTGCTTCTAGGTGTGCACTAACAAAGTTTTCGTATTCCTCGTTTGGTGTGAAGCTTTCAGATGACTCCTGGAGGATATTGAATTATTTCTTACTGCTACAGCGTAGCGATTGCCTATATCGCTGTTAGCAAGTGTCGACCAGTCGTATCGTATGTGTTTACTTGTTGTTTTTTGTTTCTACGTAGGCTTAATCGTAATTTTGCTGTGACTATTCTGTGATCGGAGGATACTCCTTCAAAGGAGGAATACGCTTCGCAGTTCATTGTGCTATTATCCATTTTTGTTTATTAGGATGTAGTCTAGTTGCGCTTTTGTGCTATTTGGGTACGTGTATGTCCATAGTTTGCCCTTCCGTTTTTGGAATTTGGTGTTTAGACAAACAAGCCTGTTCTCAAGGGAGAACTCCGCTAAGAGATCACCGTTCCTGTTTGGGGTGTTATGTAAGCTAATCTATTTTTTTTCGTTTCTTCCTACCTGTGCATTCATGTCTCCCCCAATGATCAATACATTATGTTTGGGGGTGCCGACATAGAGAGGATAGCCCATTGTAAAATGTTTCGATGTTTGTTTCATCGCTAACATTTGTGGGGCTGTAACATGAGACTATAGTCAGGCAGGGATTGCCATTAAACGTAGCGCTCATGATTCTAGGTTGAATTTTTTCTATGCTGTTAAGTGATTTTAGTGATCGAGGGCTAAGAAGCATTCCTACACCTCCTATAGTGGCATTGACAGAGTTTTTCCATGCAGATGCTGACACAAACGTCCAGCCATTTCCAGATTCATGGTATTTATTTCTATATCACCATGGTCAAGTCGTGTTTCTTGTACACATATGATGTCTATATTCTTTTCGGCTGCGGACGCCGTGAGTTCGGGGAGTTGACCTATCGTTTTTGTGTTCTAACGTTAAATGTTGCTAGCTTGAGAGATTTTTTTACATCTAAGTAGGTTTGTATTGGATTTGTGTTCTGTGTCTTTCTTATTAGATAGTGCGGTTAAGGTTATGTCTTCTCTAGGGTGTATGCCTTGCTTGTCTGTGCTGAGAGTGATGTGATTTAAATGTGTCGTGTTTTTTGAGCTCCGTAGGGTATTTATCGAAGACTGGGCCGGTGCTCGAGCCTCAGCAGATCGCGTACCTTTTTTATAGCAGAGGGTACGTTGCTACATGATTTTTGAACTTTGTGTAATGTCATGAATGGTTTCGGTTGGGTCAAGGTCATAGATATCTATCGGTAGCTGTTTGACTCATCAATAGGCGCCGGTCTTAGAGATGAGGAGCAGTAGTTACCTAACTGAACTTATTGATCCTGGCCGTTGACCATTCAGCGTTCTTAATCTCTCTTTTNACAATGCGTCCAAGAACCCAACCATATATTGCCATATCGGGTTCGTGACCAACTTACGATATTAAGCAGGAGATCTACTTCTAAGGCACAGTACAATTGCGGATTCTCCAGCTTTATAACGAGTCCTTCAACACACCCTCAGATAACCAGCCCCATGGAACATCATTCTAAACCACGCCCAGACTTTTGTAGAAGGCATTGCGTCGATTCGTCCTCGCCATATAAGTCCTTACCTCACCGGTGCGATGTTAATATCTACTGACTGGCGAGTAAAATTTAATCCTGAAGCCTCGCCGTCATGTCGATTTCGCAAATTTCTTTGAAGCTAATCCCATCCAACGATGATAAATTTTGACTTGTCCGCATGTCGCAACATTCCTAAGCCGTCATAAGCTTCGTGCTCAATCCACCCCCCAGACAATGATCACGCATGATAGCAATGCTTTGTAAGGTTAACGCATCACAGAGTATCCGTTTTCTCTAGCATGATACGATCCGCAGGAGCTGACACGAAAGCCCCGCGGACTCTAGTTCATCGCTTCATTTCAACGGTCGCGTCTCTGAACTGCGGTTACCTGTCGGTACAGTCTCTCGCACGCCTTTATGAACCGCTCGAAACACCTTATTATATCGTCGATAATTCGAAAGACCCGACGAAATCTGTATCGGTGAAGCGTCTGCCCTTCCATGATCCGATTACATGGCTTGTTGACATTTGTTCGTTCGAACCTGATCGAGACCCGGCTCGCTGGCATCCAGCCCCACAAGGGGATAGTAGGAGAGAACGCGGTGGCATCACGCTCACACTGTTAGTCGGTTTCAAGTATTCTATCTAATACAAATAAATTTTCACACTGTTATGTGGTTTTAAATATTCCTATCAAACAAATCAATTTGTCACACTAGTTATGCTGGGTTTTTTGTTTAAATATTCCTATCTAATACAAAATAATTTTTTCACACTGTTATGTGGTTTTAAATTCCTATGCTTAATACAAAGGTATAACTTTTTTCACACTGTTCTTACTATTGTGGTTTCAAGTAATTCCTAACTCTCAATACAAAATAATTTTTCACACGTTATTGGTCGTGTTTCAACGTATTCCTATCTTAATACAAATAATTTTCACACGGTTGTTATGTGGTTTTCAAGTATTCCTATCTAATACAAATATTTCCACCTGTTATGTGGTTTTTCAAAGTATTTCCATATCTAATACACAATAATTTCAACACTGTTATGTCGGTTTCTCCAAAGGTATTTCCTATATCTAATACAAATATTTTTCACACGTTATGTGAGTTTCAAGTATTCCTATCCTAATACAAAGTAATTTTCCAGTTTTATGTGAGTTTTCAAGTATTCCACTAATGACAAATAATTTTCACACTGTTATGTGGTCAAGTATTCCTATCTAATCGACAAATAATTTCACTACTGTTATGTGGTTTTCCTAAGCGATTCCTATCTAATACAAATAATTTTCACACTGTTATGTGGTTTCAAGTATCCTATCTAATTTACAAATAATTTTCACCATGTTTATTTGGTTTCAAGTATTCCTATCTAATACAAATAATTTTCACACTGGTTATGTGGTGTTCAAGTATTCCTATCTAATACACATAATTCACCACTTGTAGTGGGTTTCAAGCTTATTCCTCTTCTAATTCAAATAGTTTTCACACTTTATGTGGTTTCAAGTGTATTGCCTATCTAATAACAAATAATTTTCACCCTGTTTATGTTGTGTGTTTCTTCAAGTATTTCCTATCTAATACAAATTAATTTTCCAATTTATTGTGTGGTTTCAAGTATCCCTAATCTAATACAAAATATTTTCAACACATGTATTGGTATTTCATATTCCCCTAATCTAATACAAACTTAATTTTCACACTCGTTATGTGGTTTTCAAGTATTCCTAGTCTTAAATACAAATAATTTTGCACACTGTTATGTGGTTTTCAAGATTCCTATCTAATACAAATAAATCCCATTTATCGTGCGGTTCAAGTATATTCCTATCTACAACTAATACAAATAATTTTCACACTGTTGTTATTGCTGTGGTTTTCAAGTATCATATCTAATACAAATACACATTTTCACACTGTTATTAGTAGGTTTCAAGTATCCTATCTAAAATTAACAAATAACATTTTCACACTATGTATGTGGTTTCAAAGTACTAATCAATACAAAATAATTTTTCACACTGTTATTGTCGCGTTCTTTCAAAGTATCACTTATCTAATACAAATTATATTTTTCACACTGTTATGTGGTTTCAGTTAATTTTCCTCTCAATACAAATAATTTTCACACTGTTGATGTGGTTCAAGCATCCCTATCTATACAATAAAACATTTTCACACTGTTATGTAGGTTTCAATATCTCCTATCTTAATACAAATAATTTTTCACACTTTATGTAGGTTTTAAATATTCCTATCTAAAATACAAATAATTTTCACACTGTTATGTGGTCTAAAATATCCTATCTAATTACAAATAATTTTCACACTGTTATCGTGGTTTCAAGTTATCCTATTCTAATATCAAATAATTGTTTCCACACTGTTATGTTGGTTTTCAAGGATTTCCTACATTAATACAAATAATTTTCACACGAAATTATGGAGATTATAATCAAGTATTCCATCTAATACAAATAATTTTCACACTGTTTATGTGGTAATTTTCAAGTATTTCACTATCTGGCAATACGAAAATTCAACATTTTCACAGACCTGTTATTTGTGGTTTCAAAGTCATTCCTATCCTATACATAAAAAGAAAATTTCACACTGTCTATGTGATGTTTTCAATTATCCTATCTAATACAAATACAAGATTTTCACACTGTATGTAGGTTTCTCAAGTATTTCCTATCTAATACACAATAATTTCACACTTATGGCGTTTTTAATGTTATTTCCTATCTAATACAAATAATTTTCACATGTTATGTTCATGGTTTCAAGCTTTCCTATCAATACAAATAATTGTCACACTGTTATGTGGTTTCAAAGTATTTCCTATCTAATACAATAATTGTCACACTGTTTTTATCCTTTATTATATTGCTCGGTTTTCAAGTATTCCTATCTAATACAAATTAATTTTCACACTGTTATTATGTGGTTTCAAGTTATTCCTACTAATACAAATAATTTTCACACTTATTATGTCGGTTTAAGTATTCCTATCTAATACAAATAATTTTCACACTACTTATGTACGGGTTTCAGATATCCTATTCCTTAATACAAATAATTGTCACACTTGTTATGTTGCGTTTTCAAGTATTCCTATCTAATCAAATAATTTGCCACAGTTATATGGTTCAATTATTTCCTATCTAATACAAATAATTTTCACACTATTATTGTGCGGTTTCAAGTATTCCTATCTAATACAAATGAATTGTCACACTGTTTATTGGTGGCTCTTCAAGTATTCACGTATCTAATACAAATAATTTGCACAGTTATATGGTTTCAATTATTCCTATCTAATTACAAATAATTTTCACACTTGTTTATGTGGTTTCAAGTATTCCTATCTAACAAATAATTGTCACACTGTTATGTTGTTCAATTATTCCTTCTAATACTAATAATTTTCACACTGTTATGTGGTTTTCAAGTATCCTATCTAATACAAATAATTTTCACACTGTTATGTTGGTTTCAAGTAGTGTACTATACATATAGAGTGAGAAGAGATAATATTCACAGTGCTTATATGGTCCTCGAGTATCTCACAATATACTAATACGAAATAATTGTCACTTCTCTCTCTCTATCATCTCTAAGTTACATCTGCTAAATACGTAATTTTCAACCCTGTTATGTATTTCACTCCTCTCTCATGCTTTCATCTGAAGTTACAATAATAACTATATGGTATTCAATTATTCGCTATCCTCTTAATACGCGCGATAATATTCACAACTGTTATGTGTGTTTTAGCAGTAATCCTATAGAATGAATGGTGTCACACCCTCTCTTACTGTGGTTTAGTGCATTACATATTTCTCCACTGTCTATGTCTTTTTCAAGTTTATTCTATCTAATACAAAGTGAATCTGTGCGAACATAGTGTGTGTGCTCTCTCTCCGGCGGCTCCCACTTATACAATAATTATTTGTGTGTGTGCACATTTTATGTGGGGGGTTCTCAAGTCCCTCTCTCCTTATCTATAATACGAGAAGTGAGTTTGCACAGTTATACTCTCGGGTCTCATTAATTCATAAGTACTAATAGCAGAATAATACTAGGTGCACTAGTCCTACTCATGGTAATATTCCCTACTCTCAAGCGATGCTAATAATATAATAGCAATACTCATGATGATCATTATGATGATACGCAGAGTGTGCTACTCTAAGGCGTCAAGGAACAACATATACTCTCCCTCCGAATGACAACCACTCGTGGGAGTATACATACAACATATGCCTCTCAGGATCTCTAGAACTGAGACCTAACTACGATATGTTTAGTGTAGCTCGTAAGACGCTCGCTCCTATAAGCTATTTGCCTCCCGTCGTGTCTAGACCTTAAGCTTTCGTTCTAGTTACCTCCCGTTGGATATTCTAAGGCGGAAGAGAACATCCTTTATAATTTCGAACAGAGCATGCTCGTTTCTCTTTCCTGTTGTTGACTACGAGACACTATGGTTAGACTCGCGTCTACCCACCTCTTGTTGGCGCTTTGTCCCCCCCTTTACATTACTGTAAGTGATTTCACACAGCATGGGCTATTCCTAGTCTCATGTCTGTTGTTTTATGTTTATTCTTTTACGTTAACTTATGTATTACTTAGTATTATGTTCATGTACACCTTTTCTATGTATTATTGTACCCTGTTATTCTGTGCTGTATATAACACTCTCTTTCTCTCTCTCTTAGATCATAGTTGTATCTTCAACGGTATCTATTCACTTTGAAATCTTACATAGAATACAGATACCCAGGACAAGCCGCCCTTTATTCTATATGTGGTAGGGGCCTCTGTTGATGTGCGCCTCTTTAATACTCGCTCCTTGTTTACTCTGCTCAGATATATATAGATCCGAGTGTGTGGCTATTCGGATAATTCAGGGAGTACCTATCCAATTAATTATCCTAAATGTCTCTCTCTCTCTCTCTCCAACTTCCACATTTTTCTCGAGTCGTACGCATGTTGCGCGAGTGGTTCTTTCTGCTAGAGCGGTGTTTCCATATTTGCAATTTCAACTTATTTCAGCACGCCTGTCATCGAATACATTTGTATTGTAAAGCTAAAATCGGTTGTGAAAATTCCTCTCTCTCGCCTGTCTGTATTCTGAATCAAACACTATCTTAGGTGTTAATTCAAATTTATAAAACATGAGGTGTATACTCAAGTACCGGCTCCATCCTCCCCAAAGATACTCTCCAGATTCGTTCTAATTGTTCTTTTTCTCCGAGTGAGCGAGGGCAAGTCTTAGGTCTCCAACACTTATGGTCCAGATATTTTTTTCTCTCTTACGGCAACCCATTGAATCTCTCTCTGTTGTCCAAAACGTTTTGTTGTGTATTCATTGTGTAATATCTTAAATATACTCTCCTCTCTCTATTGAACTCTATACACTCTTCGCACTACACACTCTAAAATATATGATAATAAATTAGAGTGAGCTTGTGTCTCTGTTCCTCTCATTAATAAAACTCTCTATACTCCAGCTCGTTCGTGGAGTGGGAGAGTGTGTTGAGTCCTTGTAGCCTAGCTCAAAGATAGAATAAAGAATATAATATCTCTCATACATATGTTTGAAAAAAAAAAATTAAATTAAAAATAAACACTCCGAGACGGGATTAACACATTGAGAAATTTACAAGATATAAATTAAACTCTCTCATATAAACAAAGGATTCATTTTAACACTCTAGAATCACTCTCAATAAAAATATGAAATTGCATTGTACTCAAATTGAATAGAATTAAAATAAATGAAATAAAATTTTGACCCTACTTAATAATTTAGAGTGAATAATATATATATTAAATTTGTCTCATCCGTAGGGGCGTGGTGAGCGGGTTGCCGCCACCTATTTTTAAGATTGAGTTAGCCTCAACCGTAAGGCGATCTCGATCTTACACTTTAATTTGCGTCCTCGTAGTTCTATATCTCGATACGTTCCTATGCAAAGGACTTAAGTATACAGTGCAGTAAATTCGCACCCCGTAAATTGGAGCACCTAGTGTGCGCTTTAAATTACAAATCGGTGCCACATTCAAAGCCTGACAGTCATCTTTATCAGGGTATCCATAAGACTTGTACTGGCCTCCCTAGATATTTTTTTATGGCAGGTTCTTAGACGTCGACAACTCCAAAATATGCGATTCATTTCTTGCCGTAAAACGTTTTGTTTTATTCATTCTTGAATATCTTAAATATCTTAGATATCTTAGATATATTGAATATCTTAAAATTTGATAAGATTTAAATTTAATAAAAATTTAATTTTAATTTTAATTTGATTTTGATTTAATTTAATTTAAATTTAATCTAATTTAATTTTTATTTTATTTCATTTTATCTTATTTTATTTTATTCTAAATAGATTAAATAAAATTTTATAATTAAAATCAAATTAAAAATTAAATTAAAATTTAAAATTAAAATTAAATTAAAATTAAAATTAAATTAAATTAAAATGAAAAAAAATAAAATTTGATAAAATTTTAATAAAATTAAAATTTGATGAACATAAGGGAATATCTTAAAATTTAATTGGTAGTTTTTCTCCGAGTGACAGCAAGTCTCATCAGGTCTCCAAGACTTTGGTAAGTATTTTTTATGGGTTTTATGGCAACCCATTGGATCATTTTATGCCGAAAACGTTTTTGTTTTATTCCTTCTTGATAGGTACTCAATTTTTAAATACTTTTTGAGAACTCATTTTATTCTATTTGACCCATAGATGAGATCCTACTAACCGGGTCATTATAGGAGTGTTTCACACCAGCGTTAGCTGATGGTGCCGGGTTAGCTCAGTCGGTAGAGCATTCGGCTAGAAACCACATGTTCCTAGTTCGATTTCGATCCTCGCCAACTCAGCGTATGAGTAGCACAGGGATCTGTGCGGTAAAAGGAGCTGATGGTAGGTATGGCGCTCCACCTCAGATGCCAAAACAATCTCCTTGGTCTAGCGCTAGTGAAAAGGGATAGACTCCCTCGCTGATTGCCCTACCGACTTTAGGCCGCCCCGACGACTTTCACTTAGTGACAACAAGTCTTCTCAGGTCTCCAGGACTCTTCTGAGTATTCTAGATGATTTCAACAATGTTGTTGTCTGGATGGTCTCAACTCTTCCTCTGATTTCCAGTTTCTCCAGTCATTTTTCCAAGCTTTTTGCGACCCTCCCAAATGAACCAACTACAATTAGTATCACTTTGACCTTCCTGTTGCATAGCTTTTTCAATTCACTGGCAAGGTGCTTAAATTTGTCTATATTTTCGTTTTCTTTCACCTTCACCCTGTGATCTGCTGGAACTGCAAAATCTACCAGTTGATAAGTTCTCTTTTTCTTATTAATCAATACTAGGTCTGGTGTTTTAACTGGGATAAACAGATCCGTCTTTATCTCGAAGTCCCATAGAATTTTATGCGTTTCATTCTCAAGAACGGGTTCTGGTTTGTTGAATGCTCAAAATCTAATTTCTTGCACAATTCCCAGTGAATCACCTTTCCCACCGAGTCGTGCCTAGAATTATAAGGAACAGCTTTTATTTATTTTATTAGTAATAATTGTTCTTTATTCTCTGTATTGACAAATTTGGTAATTGTGACGTAAACAGTGACGTAGTTCTTGTTATAAATAGTCTTTCACTGGAGTCTTTAGCCTTTGTATAGCAACTGGTTTAGGAGAAATAAAACTCTGATTTCAGCACCGTTCAAGCCCAAGGCACGTTCAAATCACACTGAAAAAAAATAAAATTGTCACCCACCCCCTTCAATTTTTCTGAAATTTTGTACAGGTGTGGACTGTGTTAAAGTTAGACATTCCCCAAAATTTGAGCCTCCTCCTCATTATTATTATTATTATTATTATTATTATTATTATTATTATTATTATTATTATTTACTCCTTTTGAGTTTTCACACCAGCATTAGCTGATAGTCTTTCACTGGAGTCTGAGACAGCAAGTCTCCTCAGGTCTCCAGGACTCTTCTGAGTATTCTGGCAGATTGCAGCAGTGCAGTGTTCTGGATGGTTTCAATTCTTCCTTTGATTTCCAAACTTTCCAAACCCTTTTCTAATCCTTTTGGGACCGTTCTAAGTGCACCAACTACAATTGGTATCACTTTCACTTTCATATACCATAACTTTTTCAGTTCTCTGGCAAGGTACAGATATTTGTCCATTTTTTCATTTTCCTTCAGCGTTACCCTGTGATCTGCTGGAACTGCAAAATCTACCAGTTGACAAGTTCTTTCTTTTTTGTTAATCAACACTAGGTCTGGTCTTCTTGCTGGGATAAGGTGATCCGTTTTTATTTCAAAGTCCCAGAGAATTTTATGTGTTTCGTTCTCAAGAACAGATTCTGGTTTATGCATATACCATTTTTTGTATGGTCAAAATTTAATTTTTTGCATAATTCCCAGTGGATCACATTATTATTATTATTATTATTATTATTATATTTGCCAAACAAATGTTTGTCAAACAAACCACCGAGTATGACGAACAATACATGTCGGACACTGCTGGAGAAGTAAGGATGAACTCATACATATTTTTTCCATCTAAAGTAGTATAATTTAAAAAAATCTAATTTCTTAGTTTATTTATTTAAATACTATATAGTTTATTTATTATAACTAGCAAAATAAAAAAAATCACCCTCCGGGCGATGTAAAAGTAAATTTTTGAAAGATATTGCTTGAGGAGGTGGAAGTTAAAAATTAAATGTCGGAGAGTTTGAATCATAAATCATGAAATCATCAAATTTATTAAAAAATAAAACAATTTGAAATCGAAACTAAGTTCTATTAACTTTGAATATCTATTAAAATAAAACAAACTATATATAAATATATGATACTGGGGATGTATCTATAAAAACTTGTTTAAAAAAAACAAACAATGAGGACTGTCTAATGTTGCATGCTCAAATTTTGAGTGTATTTATCATGACAATTTCGGGTATAGTGACTGTTACAGACAAAAACCCGAAGCGAATCTCCATTATTAATAGATATCATGTAATAATAAAGAAAAACAATAAATAAATGTTCTAACATTTATGTACTAGAAGGTGGTGGCTGAGGGTCTAGTGTTTGACGTTAAACTGCATCTATTGGTGAAGTTCTAATTCTGGAGCTCTGGGGAATGTGGAGTACCCCTTCATCACCATTACCTGCTGGTCCACCCTGACCTGGAGCGGTAGTATGTGTTAGGGTACTATCTATGGATTAAATAGAAAAAAGTGTCAATAGGGTTTTTAAAAAAAAAGATAACCCATTAAGCATGAATGAAAGAAAACGTTTTCTGCATAAAATAATCCAACAAAAGTTGACATGCCGTAAAATCCAACAAACCAAACCAAATAAACGAACCCTGGTAACGGTATGTATCCCACTATGGCCCCTCCGGCTATGGGTAAATAGAATGGTACACTGGTCTCTTTAATCTTTGTATAGCAACTGGTTTAGGAGAAATAAAACTCTGAATTCAGCACCGTTGTAAAGGATTCAAACGTTGAATTACAAGGAACAATCTTTTATTTATTTTATTGGTAATAATTGTTTATTCTAAATATTGACAAATTTGCTAATTGCGACGTAAGCAGTGACGTAGTTATTGTTATAGACAGAGTCCGAATCTCCATTATTATTATTATTATTATTATTATTATTATTATTATTATTATTATTATTATTATTTCTGTTGTTGTTGATTCGCGCAAAAATGGAGATTACACAAAGCCCAATCGGGTATATTCTAATATCCTTAAATATCAAGCACATTTCTAAAGATTCTCCTTGTATCAAATATTTCTCTATTAAATACAACCCACACGATTGTTTCCAATGTTATTTTAAGGCTTCTGTTATCTTATTGATTAAGGTGCTCAACGCTCCTTACAATTGCAGTAGAACCTTTATTTACGAGGTTAATAATAATCTTCATACAATGATCAAAGTGTAGTATCTGTCTTATTAGATGATACGTTTCTCAACCTTTTGGCTAAGATCAAAGTGTAGTATCTGTTCTTATTAGATGATACGTTCTCAACCTTTTGGCTAAGATCAAAGTGTAGTATCTGTTCTTATTAGATGATACGTTTCTCAACCTTTTGGCTAAGATCAAAGTGTAGTATCTGTTCTTATTAGATGATACGCTTCTCGACTTTTTTGTTAAGACCAATAATCTTCATACAATGAATGCTATTTACACAGTAGCATTGCAACCAACAAAACCTTCATCAGATGATGACTCTGGTTCAGGCATGGTTATAGGACTGCCATATTCACGCTGATGCGGTTAGAGCTTTCTCCTGGATCTTTTTCTTTGGTAAAAAAAGAAATTATTACAAATCTAATTCATATTTATTTATTGGTTTTATTTGTGTTTGCGATAACAAATATCACATAATCTTCATACAATGACTGCTATTTACACAATAGCATTGCAACCAACAAAGCCTTCATCAGATGATGACTCTGGTTCAGGCATGGTTTCGGGGCCGAAACATCATTACCACTAACCCAGAGCGCCCCAGCAGTATCTCACGATACCACCAGACTTTGTCGGTTTGATGTCACAATATAGGACTGCCATATCCATGCTGATGCGGTTAGAGCTTTCTCCTGGATCTTTTTTTTTTGGCAAAAAAAAAAAAAAAAGATTACAAATCTAATTCATATTCATTTATTGTTTTTATCAATGACTCTGGGTTCAGGCATGGTTTCGGGGCCTAAGCATCATTACCACTAACCCAGAGCGCCCCAGTAGTATCTCACGATACCACCAGACTTTGTCGGTTTGATGTCACAATATAGGACTGCCATATCCACGCTGATGCGGTTAGAGCTTTCTCCTGGATCTTTTTTTATGTATTTCCTCTTGTCTGGTGGAATAAGTCCAAGTCTCTCTCTCTTGCCCAAAAAACACGTTCCTTTTTTTTTAGATAAGAAGAATTAGCACTGTCACTCGACGGTAAGCCTCTAAAGCCAGTAGATCAATTCACCTACTTAGGTAGTAATATCTCATCCACAGAAAGCTATGTTAATGCACGCATAGGGAATGCATGCATAGGGAATGCACGCATAGGGAACGCTATAAACAGATTATGTAGATATTTTACGATATTTTACTGCTCGTAACTCAATTCCTGCGTATACCAAATGAATTGTCCCCATTCAAATAAACTGAAACGCCATTAATCCGTTCCAGCGATTTCTCGCCCCAAAACACCTTTTTTAAATAAGAAAAAAATAGCACTGTATTGAATATACGAGGATGAGTCAAAAAGTAATACCATTTTCTTTATTTCATGTAAATTTAAAAATAAAATAAAACTAAGGCCTATATTGAGACCCTAACGAGGTTCAGAGCAAGAATCCGACGAGTAAGACTCAACTTGCCAATCGACAATGTCCTCCTTCTGCATCACAATGCTCGACCACACACAAGAATCAGAACAAGGGAGAAAATCACCTCATTCGGGTGGACAACTTTACCGCATCCTCCATACTCACCAGATTTAGCGCCTTCAGACTACCATCTCTTCGGTCCCATGACAGAGGGTTTGAGAGACAAACATTATTCCAGTGACGAAGAAGTGAAATCTGTAGCGAAGAAGTGGCTCAAAGAACAGTCAACAGATTTTTACGGGGTAGGGATACATGCTCTCATTCGAAGGTGGAACATTGGTATTGAGAAGAACAGTGACTATGTGTAGAAGTTGATCTACAGAAGACCGGTTTCATTTTGATATATGATACATGTTGCTGTGTTGGTAATTATACCTCTCCTAAATAAAATGACATTACTTTTTTACTCACCCTCGTTTATATATATATATATATATATATATATATATATATATATACCAAACTTGTTGGTAAATCCTCGCGGTGAGAAAAAAAAACGGCAAATAGTTTAATTGTAAAAATATACTACCAAACATCAACCGGGGAGAAAAAATTTTCTGATATACAGAATATATATATATATATGAGAAGTAAATACACAAGCGATGTGTTTATGATATGGCTTTTTTTTAGCCGACAATTTTTGGCAGAATATGTGCTTAATTGAAGTCGTACCTAATTTTGAAAGTTAATTAATTAATAATTAATTAATTAGGCGTACCTATTTTAAATGTAAGGCTAAAAAAATCGAGAAAAATCAATCTCTGTATGTACATTTCGGCCTATTAGGCCTCATCAGCAGAGCTATAGATAGGAAGACCGCCTTGTGCGTGATTCGAAACCCAACTGTCAAGCTGACAGGCGAGCATCTTAACCCCTACACCAAACGGACGTTCTTAGATTTTTCGTTTTGTTTAGAAGTAGGTTTATATTCCTCTTATAGTGACTTCTACACGACAGTATGAGAAGTAGATACACAGCGATGTGTTTATGATATGGCTTTTTTTTTAGCCGACAATTTTTGGGAGAATATGTGCTTAATTGAAGTTGTACCTAAATTAATTATTAATTAATTAACTTTCAAAATTAGGTACGACTTCAATTAAGCACATATTCTCCCCCCCCCCAAATATATATATATATATATATATATATATATATATATATATATATATATATATATATATATGAGTAAGAAAAGGTGGAATGAAAACATCACACAATGCTGTTAAAGAAGAAAACAATTTATAATATAATCATAGCTGATATTGATCAATATTTCGATTTTAAACTCATTTGACTTTCCTCTCCGACCCGAACAACTACGGGAGTGAATAAGCTCTGATGATGATTTTTGTAAAATCGAAATATTGATCAATATCAGCTATGATTATATTATAAATTGTTTTCTTCTTTAACAGCATTGTGTGATGTTTTCATTCCACCTTTTCTTACTCATATTGTCGGATTCATTTCTTTTCTTTTAACTTTATATATATTATATATATATATATATATATATATATATATATATATATATATCGTCACGTCAGAACGAGTAATAAAAGAGGAATTATAACAGAAAACCGAAAAGCAAGGAAAGAAGAAAATAAGACGAAACATATTTTCTTCATGTGTTATGTTTGGTAGAATTAAGACTGGTTGGACAAAAAAAATAAGAAATAAAATTGCTTTTGCGCACAAAGCGTGGAAAGGAATTTACAGATGAAGAGGGCCTCGAGTACAGCTAAGTGTAACTCGTTGGTTGAGGCCCCCAAGATAGTAAACATTGTGGGATTATATGCTGCGAGCTTCTTCATATGTGGTACCTCCAATGATGAATACAATTATGTCCTGAGGTCTATAAACAGGAAATAAAATTGACGAGTTTTAATGCTTTTTTTTGTACAATTGAGACTGGTTTAGTGCTGAAAAGAGGGTTGTTCTTACCTATCTTTCTTTTGCCCTGTGCCTAAATATGGATAACTTGATTCTTTTAACATTGATTCTTTAGGCACTTCTAGTCGTATAACGGGAGCACGTTTAAAAAAAAAATTAATTACCAAGAATTAATCTAAGTTTCTAAGAAAAAAAATGATTTAAGATCACAAAAGTTTAACAAATTCATTATTTTAAAAATTGTTTATTTTTTGTTAGATATTAAATCTAACAAAAAATAAACAATTTTAAAAATCAAATGAGCAAATGTTGAAACCCCCTCTACAATCCTAAAATTTTTTCAAGTTTTTTTTTTTTAAGATAAAAACAAAAAATTATCCTAAAATAAAGTTATTAATGAATAAAGTAACAAGAATCAAGAAATTTACATTTCATTAAAATTGGACAATTTCTTGATTTTTGTTGAGTTGGTCAAGGATGAGATAAACATCGGTTTGTGTTGTGTGTAAACATTTTCCACTCCCTACAAATGAAAAATATTTTATTTAGACTAGCAAAAATATGCACCCCCTGGGCGCAAGTTTTAATGTAATGATAACATGATAGAAATTACTAAGAGAAAATAATTATTAAACTCAGTCTTAAGATTATGTAAATCTTTATTTCTTATATATAACATATATTTCAGGATTTTTAATGCAATAATATGGGTAGTAATTAAGATTAATGACAATTTCCTAATCATTGAGAATATAACTTAAATAATTATAATTATGGAGATCATGTGGTTTAGTTACGAACACTGTTACATAATCTCCATTATAATAAGAGTTATACATAATTTTAAATACAACTTATTCGATCCAAAATAAGAATTGATAGATTCACCTTTAATCCTTTCAGAAATCTCTTGGTTATGGCGTTGGCGAGGGCGAATTTTGATAGCTCGATGTTGCACAGCAGTCCAAGTTATAGGTGCAGTTCGTAAAGGGAATATGTTGGTTCATTCTAACCTCCAATCTTTGGATAGTGCGACTGATATAGAAAACATTGCATTTGCATTGAAATCTATCTATTCTATATAAAAAAAAATTGCATTAATTTTTGTCCGGAGGAAACTTCGAAAATAAAACAATTAACGACAAAGTAAATAAATACACGCATTAGATATCACCAGGTCTGGGTTTTAAAGCAAAAATAATGAAGATTTGATTTATATTTTCGAATACATTTAAAAATTAAACAACATAATAGAATAACATTAAGATAATACTATTTCTCTGAATGTTTGAGATGAGGCTTGATGATTAGTATTATCTGCGTTATTCGGACTATTGTCCTCATCTTTATTGTTATTTGTCCAACGTTTCGGCCGATATACCCTCCGGCCTTCTTCAGGTATTTCTTGTCGGACACAACTCCTACCCCAGCTATGGTTAGCGGAATGGGAACAGGATACCCCCGTGGACTGAATAAAGGGTTAAGTTCAAAGTTTCGTGATGGCTCCCGATTACGACAAGAAATTTCCCGAGTTCGAAAAGAAGGTTCCCGAGTCCAAAAAGAAGGTTCCCGAATCCGAGAAGGTTCCCGAGTCCGACAAGAAATACCTGAAGAAGGCCGGATGGTATATCGGTCGAAACGTTGTACAAATAACAATAAAGATGAGGACAATAGTCCGAATAACGCAGATAATATTAAGATGATACTTGCCAGAAAATGGCGTTACATCTTTTGCTTTATTACAATGATACTACTACTACTACTACTACTACTACTACTTTTCATTGATGCTACTGCTGATAATACTTTCCTTTGTTTATCATCCAGCTGCTCCTGATAAATCTAACTGATCCCTAATTCGCTGCTATTGGCTACTACTATGAACGCTAAGCTAACAGCTACTGTATTTAAACAGCTGGTATTAATTTTTTATTGCCGGAAATTCTATTGGGGACCCGCAAGGTAGAACTCAAAGACGATATGGCATTATTGATATTTATTGCCATATCGTTTTTGAGTTCTACCTTGCGGGTCCCCAATAGAGTTTCTGGCAACAGAAATTAATATTTAATCGAACTCGGAAAGCTGATAGCGTTATCGGACTGTGAGTGCAAGTTTCACGGTCAACGGAAACAAAGGACGTAACTGCCAACCGAAAATCTGTGGGACTAACTTTAAAAAAAATCCCTCTTTACTCAGGCGACTGTTTACAGATTTGAGTTCTCTGGTGATTGCAAAAACATTCTGCGTAGGGATGTATCAATTAATTGTTCACCCCAGACTGACAGCTGCTGATAGCCGCAAGAGTAAGGGACTTGGCAGATGAAAATTCTGTTTGGTTTCAATCTCGGCTAGAGGTAGCTGTTAAAAAGTCGAACCACACTGATGAGAAGTAAACTTTGAAACACGTGTCTGTGGATGACTGATATATATATATATACAAGGGTGAATCAAAAAGTAATGCCATTTGTTTTGGACAGGTATAATTACCATCACAGGAACATGTATCGTACATCAAAATGAAGCTAGTCCTCTGTGGTGGACGTCCCTACTTCTCCACATAGTCACCATTTCTCTCAATAGCAATGTTTCACCTTTGAATGAGGGCATGTATGCCTGCCCTGTAAAATTCTGTTGACTGTTCTTTGAGCCACTTATTCTCTACAGATTTCACTTCTTCATCACTGGAATAATGTTTGCCTCTCAAGCCTGATTGAGTGATCTCTTTCAATTTCGCAATACTATTGGTGTTTTTTTTTTTTTTTTTTTTTTCTTGCTCTTCTGTAGAACTTATAAATAAATCTTTTATGGTAAAGGGTCACACTGTCTTTGAATATCACATACGTGCTAGATTGCACCAACATGAACAGCATGTTCGCCATCCTCTGCGAGAGGCGCCTTCGCTGGCTTGGGTATATCAGGAGGATGAAAAATGGCCGCACCCCAAAAGATCTTTTGTATGACGAATTAGTAAAAGGCGCCCGATCAGTATGTAGACTACGCCTACGATTTAAAGGTACCTGCGTGGGAGACATGAGGATATGCCACACTAACACCAACACGTGGGAGGTAAATGCTCTAGAATCGAGCGGCCTGGCGCCAACGTTAAGCAAGGCACGAAGAGGAGTGAGGTGGAGAGGAGAGTTACCTCGAGAGCAAGGAGAGCCAGAAAGAGGAAGAAAAAACAGCAGCTCCATAAAGCATCACAGTTTGTGTGCAGTCAGTGCACCAAAGACTCTCACTCAGGGATAGGCCTGCTCAGCAGATAATTTTTCATTTATTTATATATTTATTTTGGGACACTTCGCCATCGTCCTTAGTGGATGGATATGTGCCAAAAACACTGTCTTTAAGATTGGAGGGGGAAAGTGTATTAGATTTGAGAACAACTCGCAGCGTGACAGAATTGGAACAATGGTGACGGATTGTTTTATGCGTTCAAGTGGTTGCAGAGGGAATGACTTGCCAATCCACAGATATATGATGTATCCAAATTTAAGATACACCGGGCACTTCTCTGGCCCAAGTTTAGAATTGGTGGTAAACTGAGTGCACTTGTATCTAATGGTGGTGGTAATTGATTATATATATATATATATATATATATATATATATATGAGTATAGGTAAAAGGATATGAAAACACCACAAAATGCTGTTGAAGTGAAAACATTTTATAACATATTCATAGCTGATATTGAACAATATTTCGATTTTATGAAAATCATCTTCAGAGCTTGTTTATACTCCGTGTTGTTAAGAGCGGAGACAAAAATCATATGAATTCAAAACAAAAACCTTGATGTTGCAAAAAAGAAAAAAAAAAGTTATACAATAGTTTCGAATGAGTACTTCCGCCGCATTTTTCTCGGTCATCAGATTATGTATATATTATTGTAACAGTTTTTAAAGAAGAAAAAAATAATTAAAATATATATATATATATATATATATATATATATATATATATATATATATGTGTTTTTTCTTTCTTTCTTTCTTTGATTTTGTAAGTAGTCAACATTTTACTTCTCTTTCTTTCATTTGATTTATTCTCCTTTTATACTCATTTTTTGACTTCATTCTCTTTCTTTCTTTCTTTCTTTCTTTCTTTGCTATCACCTAACGTCTTTCTTTCTTTCTTTTTTCTTATCACATGACGTCATTCTTTCTTTCTTTCCTTCTTTATTTCCTTCTTTCTTTCCTTCTTTCTTTCTTTGCTATCACCTAACGTCTTTCTTTCTTTC
>CM042180.1:35769858-35799697 GCA_023376005.1 Doryteuthis pealeii
AACGTTTTCGAGGGTGACGTCAGTGATGTCAAAACTTGGTTCCTCGAGGAGTTTCGGGTCTTATAACATCAGAATCCCCTCTCCAGGCGGACTCTATCACAGAAGATTAAACTCTGATCCTCCCTCCTTAAACGATAGAGAACTTAAAACAATAGATCTTAACATATGTATCAAACATCCATATGTTTATTGTTCATACGAGTTAGTGGTTTTGTCTTTCCTTACCAAGAAACACCTGAAGAAGACCAGAGGACGCATCGACCGAAACGTTGTGCAGATAACAATAAAGATGAGGACAATAGTCTGAATAATCCAAATAATATAAATTACCATGCCTCGTCTAAAAAATAACAAGAAACGCTTGAAAAGAGTACATTGGCCGAAACGTTGTGCAGATAATAATAAGGATGAGGACAATAGTCCGAAAAATTCAAATATACAAATTATCAGCCTCATCTAAAAAAATAACAAGAAAACCTGTAGAAGACCGGAGGCACCTCGACGAAAACGTTGTGCAGATAACAATAATATGTGGACAATAGTCCGAAAATCTAAATAATCCAAATTATCAAGCCTCATATAAAAAAATCTGAGAAATAGTGTAGATAACAATAAGATAAGGACAATAGTCTGAAAAATTAAAATAATACAAATTATCAAGCCTCATCTAAAGAATAACAAGAGACACCTTACAGAATGTTAAGTATCTATGGATGCACTAAGGCATTATAAAGATCTAGTGTTGGTTATTTCTGTCAGGTGAACATTTAATAAAGATTACTGGTTCTGGGAATGGACTCAGGTAACCAAACGCCCCCATATCTTGTATAACTTAAATCACCCTTCACTCTCCCCGATCTGTAATGCCTCTTGAAGACACGAAACCACAACAATAACCCATATATCTGAAAATGGAAAAATGAACTGCAAGACTAACTTAACATTGGAATTAAAAGTCGACTATAATATTGTATTAATTTATTATTAACTAAAAATTAAGTTAGATTTTTCATTAACTACATGTGTATCAATAAACAGGTAGAAATAAATTCAGGTGTGGGTAATTTCATGTCAAATCATCCGGGCCATGACAACACCCCTATCAATTCAGAGAAATAGTGTAGATAACAACAAAGATGAGGACAATAGTTCGAATAATACAAATAATACTAATTATCAAGCCTCATCTCAGAAATTTAGAGAAATAGTGTAGGTAACATTAAAGATGAGGACAATAGTCCGAATAATCCAAATATTATAAATTATCAAGACTCATCTAAAATATAACAAGAAACACCTGAAGAAGACCGGAGGGCACATCGGCCGAAGCGTTGTGCTGATAACAATAAATGTTGAGTTATCATGGTATATAAGTTGTGCTGGAAACCACCACTTAAACTTATAGACTCGGATTGGTCACGTGGACTAAACTCAGCCAATCAACAGCTAGAATACGTGGTTGGTTAACTATTCAATCGCCGATATAGAAAGCACGTTATTCGACATTGTTGAACGGACCTTGCAGCCAACGACTTTGCTCAATGCAAGGATCATACCCAGCACTAAAGGACACCAAGGAACAACCAAAGGATCATACCCAACACTAAGGACACCAAAGAACAACCAAAGGATCATACCAAACACTAAGGGACACCAAGGAACAACCAAGGATCATACCTAACACTAAGGACACCAAGGAACACCAAAGGATCATACCCAACACTAGGACACCAAGGAACAACCAAAGGATCATACCAACACTAAGGACACCAAGGACAACCAAAGGATCATACCCAACACTAATGGACACCAAGGAACAACCAAATGATCATAACAACACTAAGGACCCCAAGGCACAACCAAAGGATCATACCCAACACTAAGAGACACCTAGGAACAACCAAAGGATCATACCAAACACTAAGGACACCAAGGAACAAGCAAATGATCATAACAAACACTAAGGGACCCCAAGGCACAACCAAAGGATCATACCCAACACTAAGGAACACCTAGGAACAACCAAAGGTTTATTCACTAAAAGGTTTATTCACTAAAGATCGCGCTCTGCTTAATAAAAGGAATCTCCACTGTAAAGTGCTTTCACTTGAAGCCTAAAAATGGCCACAATAATCATAACAATACTGATGAGGACAATAGTCCAAATAATCCAAAAGATACAAATTAAAAACGGAAGTTTGATTTTCTTATCGGACTAATTATCGTGATTATATTCTATCCGTTTGAACGGCGATGGGTGACCAACTAATCGATAAACAAACAAAAAGAAATTATCGATTGGCAAAACAAACATATTAGTTTCTGAAGATTGATGATAAATCTGTATCGATTTCTTGTTAAAATGAGACGTCGAGTTCTGTGCCTTCCTCTCTGTGTCATCGTGGGAGGTCATGCGTGATCGCTTATTGATTAAGTTAAGGAACAGAGTGGGAAACAGAAAGTTGTCGAAAATAGATTGGGCAGAAGGATCGATATGAACTTACGTCAAATTTAACATTGTTTTTGTATAGTAGGTCATTTGTTTTTGGATTAGTCCTGTCGTTGTTAGATTTATATGTCTTGGAACTGGGGAGAGAAAATTCAATGTTTGAAAAAAATAAAGAACTTATAAATACTGAGACCGGCGAAGTAAGGACCACTTATTTTGCATGGCCAGCTCTATGTTGTATAGTAGGTAATTTTTTTTTTGGATTAGTCCTTTTGATTTATATATCCTGGAACTGGGTAGAGAGAATTGTATGTTAAAAAAAAAAAGAACTTATAGATAGTAGGACCGGTGAAGAAGACCATTTATTTTGCATGGCCAGCTCTATGTTGAATGTTCATGGTTAAGTAGTAAGAAAATAAGAAAAAATTACATATTTATAAAAGATGGATGTATAAACTAATGAGTGTGGAAGTTAATATGTGGTGTCAGCGGTGTGTTGACGTGTGACGAATGTGGAAAAATTGAAAAGTCTAATAATGGAAAATAACTAAAATAAGTAGACGTGTGAGTGATAATGTGGAAATAACTGAACTTAGTTTCTGATTGGATCTCAATGGAGCAAAAATGAAGACAAACTTGTCTACCAAAAACTCAATGGGTTACCCATTGGGTTACGTTTTGTCTAGTATATATATATATATATATATATATATATATATATATAATCCTTGCGGCGAGAAAAAATCCGGCAAATAGTTTAATAGTAAAAATATACTACCAAACTTCGCCTGGGGAAAAAAATGAAAAAAAAAGATAAAAGACCAACCGAAAATAGTCATATTCTTGTCCTGAGGAACTACTGAGCGAAACTATTTGTAAGTATATCTGACTCATTTGATATAACTTTATATATATATATATGAAACCTAATGAGTCAGATATACCTAGTAATGCAACCCAAATGCAAAAGAAACAAAATCATTTTTGGCTGTGCGCTGAACGAAACGGAAGTAAGATGGACGTCTTTCCTGTTCATGGACAAATTCTCTAGGCGTGCTTGTCTGACTTGGATTTAATAAATAAATAAATAAATATATAAAGATATCTATGGAAAAGAAGAGAGTCTTGTGTTCGTTAATCAAGATCTAATCAAGGACATTTTGGATTTGGTTGATGTCTAATCTGTATTTATCATATATAAAGAAAATAACCGACTTATTATATAAATAAATATATAAAGACATCTATGGAAAAGAAGAAAGTCTTGTGTTCGTTAATCAAGATCTAATCAACTGAGCGCGACTTACTATCTCCGTAGCTTGGCGAGTACTCACTTAACTAACACTTCCAAATCAAAACCGGAAGAGGCCTTTGTTTCTCATTTCTCTACTAATTCTCACAGTATCTACTGGAAAAGGGGTTAACACGAGATTAACACGTACCAATCAATCTTCCATGATATCGTCACATACTCCCACTCAAAAACTGCTATTTATACACTAACCCTACACAATTGTTAGGGTACTAAACAATTATGTAACATATTGATACATATGAAGTTAATGATAAATCTAAGATTACAATTATTTAGTGTCCGGCGTATGACGCTTAATTCAATTTAGTGGTGAGATTCCAATTTTAGATCACTAGGGAGTGTGGATTAACTCTTTCTCGGATATCCTCAAACTTATAGCTCAAATAGATCTGTTTGCAAGTTAAAGAAAATTATTTCTACTATTATATTGATACATAAGAAGTTAATGATATATCCAACATGAAAATGATTTCTGCCAATATATTGATACAAAATTTCCCAGGATGAAAAACCCAAGGCATCCCAAGATCAAATTAAAAGAACAAAGAATAAGCCAATTACTCAGCCCCATAACATATAGCGATTGTCTGCCCTTGCTCAGATGGACTTGGGTGGAAAAGAGTTATCTTCCCTTGCCACTAGATGGCACTACTACCTGAGTATTTAAACTCAGCCCGGGAGCTCTCGGTCTCTTTTTGTTTTGGCACCCACAAAGATGTACTAGACGAGTGGTGTCACTGTCCATTAAGGTGGATGGGTGGGGGTCTTGCCCCCCCAACTAAGGCCCGTACCCACGTGTGTATGTAGCCCTTTATAGACCCTAGCACTTGGGTCATGCACAGTAAGTGACTTTTATATTAATTAAGAACTCTTTCTTACTTCCCGAAGACTTTCGTCCTAACTGTTGGTATCTTGTCATATATTTCATGTTCCATATGCTCAGACAATAAAGCCTGTATTGTTGTTATATTGTACTTCTTTGTTTAGACGTTTCTCTGAAGTTTTTTCTAACGTATTATAAGAACCAGTTTTGGCCAATAAGCCAAAAAATACATTTAAATTATTATAACCAGAATAACAGTCACCCAGAGATGGACGATAGATACCAACCCAGTCACAGAGATCAAAGATAGAAGATATACAGAGAAATCAACTTAGCCAAGAAGATACAGAAACAAAACTTTTTGGAGCAGAATATGGAGGAGAAAATGAACACAACAAAAAAGCAAAATGGTTGAATGACCTGAAAAAAGAACTCTAAGGTCTTGGAGCAAACAAACAAATAAACGCCCTCAGGGCAACACCCAAGAAGATATCAAACTGGAAAACACCAGGTCATGATGTTATACCAAAATTCTGGTTTAAAAAATATATTTCCGTCCACGAAAGATTAGCTTAACAATTGAATATATGCTTACAAGAAGTAAGCATTTCAAGGGGTCAAATAATAGAGAGAGAGAGAGAGAGAGAGAGAGAGAGAGAGAGAGAGAGAGAGAGAGAGAGAGAGAGAGAGAGAGAAATCAAGATTATTATACTTTTACATATTGAACTATTTGCAATAGCTCTTAAGTAAACATATTAAAGGTTGTAATTATGGAATTGTCATACTGTAACATATCCACTGGTCCTGCTAGGAGAAACAATTACTTGAAACCAGAGAGGGATGACATAAGGAATAACTAACCTAATCCAGAAAGACATAAAAAGAAGCCATCCTTAGCAATTATAGACCAATAACTTGTCTGCCTATAATATGGAAAATTCTGACTAGACTAGTTGAAGAAGAAATATGGTAAACACCAGGCCATTATGCTATAACAAACAAACAAATAATCGCCCTCAGGGCAACACCTAAGAAGGTATCAAACTGGAAAACACCAGGTAATGATATTATCCCTAAGATTCCGATTTTTTAAAAAATGCTTCCATTCACGACAGATTGGCTTAATAATTGAATAGTTACGTACAAGAAGTAAACATACCCGAAGGGATGACATAAGGGATGACATAAGGAATATCTACCCTAATCAAGAAAGACACATAAAAAGGATCCATCCCTTGCAATTATAGGCCAATAACTTGTCTACATATAATTCTTACAACAATAATTAAAGAAGAATACATTACTCGATTAGCACAAATTATTTCCGGAAGAACAGAAAGAAAAAAACAGAGGAAAGGATGACCTACTTTATATTGAACAATACATCCCTAAAGAGGGTAACGAGGCACAAAAATCTCACAATGGCATGGAAAGATTACAAAAAGCCTAATGGCATGGTCCCGCAAACTTAGATAATAGAATGCTTAAAAATGTATAAAATACTTTAACGATAACACTACCATTATAGAAACACAATCATGTAAACAACGATTAAAAATCTTAGGAGCATTGCGTATTAGAACAAAACTCCAAAACTAAACAAAATAAACTTTGACAATAGCACTAACGTTCTAAAAATGCCTATAATTATATATAGAGAGAATTATAATAATAGTAAAAGTAATGATAATGACAATAATAATAACACTAATAATAATAACACAACAATAATAAACACAACCTATATAAATAGAAAACGGAATAGCCCATTGTTGTACGGTTTCAAAATACCCTGAAGATGGCCCACGATAGGGCGGAAAGTAATTGGTCTATGACATGTGGCAAATACATCAGCCAATTCTCGCCAGATATTACAAAAATAATCCGGCAATACGAAAAAAATCTCATTAAAAACTCGAGGAAAACTGGAAGGTTCAATTAACAGTAGGAAGGCAATCATTGTCAAAAGTTTTTAAAAATCAGCATTTTCTAAGGAGACTCACTATCACTACTACTATTTGTTATAGCAATGATGCCACTCAAGTATATACTTAGAAAATGTACAGAGGGCTACAAATTTATTAAATAACAAGACAAAATAACCACCTTATGTACATAAGATATACATGATAGACATAATTTTACAAAAAAAAAAAAAAACGAGATAGAACGCAGGTGGCTGAGCAGTCCATGGCTTGCAATATTCCACTTTAGGCTTTTCTTTGGCTAGACGGGCGGTCGGAGAGGCCCCCTCCGATCAATCGGCTGGTCACGTCAAGCCCTAGCAACTATATGATTTTCCCAACCCTATTGCCCTTATGGCAAGCCCCAACCCTTTTTATCATATGGGTGCTAGAGGGCGGTGGCTGAGGGTCTACATGTCCTGTGAATTACGTTAAACTCTATCTGATGGCGAGCTTCCAGTTTTGAAGGTCTGGGGAATGTGGAGCACCCCTTCATCACCATTGCCCCCTGGTCCACTCTGACCCGGAGTGGTAGTACCTGTTAGGGTCCCATCTATGGGTTAAATAGAAAAACATGAGTTTATAAACGAAATTGTATTATCCATTAAAAATGAAATTATTTCAAAACTTTTTGGGAATTAAACATTTTTGAATACCAAATTACCAATAGAAGTATTCGGCATAAAATAACCCAAGGGGTTGACATGCCGTAAAACCCAACCAACCAAACAAACAAAAAAAAACGAAAAAAGAACTGAAAACTCTAGAAAAACCATAAGAATATATATAGAATATAAGAATTGAATTTTGCTTTTAAATGCTAAAGAAAAGGAAAAAATGCAAATAAAGAATCGATTAAAACAACTGTAAAAAGACAACAGCAAATAAAAATGGAATAAGTCAAAATATATTAACGAAAGAAGGAAGATTCAAAAGATACCGAGACAGAATCCAACAATACAAAGGACCTTCCGAAACAACGAAAGGACATTTTACCAACAAATCAGTGGAGCAAAAATGAAGACAAACTTGTCTACCAATCTACACCCAAATGCAAGAAAGAAACAATCAGTTTTGGCCGAGGGCGATTATTTGTTTGTTTGCTTCAAGACCTTCCATTTCCTTTTTCAGGTCATTTATCAATTTTGCTTTTTTCTCCTCGATATTCTGCTCCAAAAAGTTTTGTTTCTGTATCTTCTTAGCTAAGGTGATTTCTCTGTATATCTGCTATCTTGGATCTCTGTAACTGGGCTGGTATCTGCCGTCCATCTCTGGGTGACTGTTATTCTGGTTATAATCGAGTAATGTATTCTTCTTTAGTTATTGTTGTAAGAATTATGGGTAGACATGTTATTGGCCTATAATTGCAAGGGATGGATCCTTTTTATGTGTCTTTCTTGATTAGGGTAGATATTCCTTATGTCATCCCTTATGTCATCCCTTCGGGTATTTTTACTTCTTGTACATAACTATTCAATTGTTAAGCCAATCTTTCGTGGATGGAAATATTTTTTTAAACCAGAATTTTGGTATAACATCATGACCTGGTGTTTTCCAGTTCTATACCTTTTTAGGTGTTGCCCTGAGGGCGATTATTTGTTTGTTTGCTCCAAGGCCTTAGAGTTCTTTTTTCAGGTCATTCAACCATTTTGCTTTTTTGTTGTGTTCATTTTCTCCTCCATATTCTGCTCCAAAAAGTTTTGTTTCTATATCTTCTTAGCTAAGTTGATTTCTCTGTATATCTGCTATCTTGGATCTCTGTAACTGGGCTGGTATCTGCCGACCATCTCTGGGTGACTGTTATGCGCCATGTTCGTGAGTGATGAAAAAGGGGAAAAGAGAAACTATAGACAGGATACAGCTATCAAGTCAGGACCATATAAGAATAATTGGTCGACTCGAGTTCAATTCTGGGACGAAGCTGTTGGAATTTCACATTACGCTAATACCCTTGGGAAAGGTATGAATCCAATACTCCCTCCAGTTATGGGCAAATAGCAGTGTATGTGTATTCGGTTAGATTTGGTCTAATTGTTAATTAGAGTAATGGCAACAAAGGGGTACTCCACATTCCCCAGAGTTCCAGGATTGGAACTTCGCCAGTTTGTCTTACACAGGATATGAAGACCCTCAGCCACCAACTTCTTGCACATATATGATAAAAAGGAAGCGGGTGGTGTAATGGTTAAAGTCATGGAAATGGACTCGTCGCCCCGAGTTCAAATCCTGAATGTGGTAATTGCATTTCACTTAGCGCTAATACCCTTGGAAAGGTATGAATCCTACTCTCCCTCCAGCTATGGGCAAATAGTAAGGTAGACTGGGCTCTTTAACCATGGCTAGGTAACCAGTCGAGGAGAACGAAAACTCTGAATTCAAAACTGTTAAACTCTGCTTAAGAAATTGACCTTGTGTCACATCCTGCTTGTGCGGAGGGGTTGGTAAATATATATAAGAATAATTGGAGAAAAGGAGAATTACAAATACTTATGAATTTTGAAAGCTCACACTATCAAACATTTGTGGTCCTATGTCAGTCTCGGTATGAATTATTTCCGTGACTACCACATTTTGTCGGTATTAAATGACCCACTGAGGTTGATATGCCGTAAAAAAACCAAAACAAACCCTCTTTCAATTTCTTATCCCATTTCCTTTCCCTTCTACCCTTATTTCCCCTATATATATTCTTCTTCTTTTTCTTCGTCTGTGTTCCCTTTTCCTCCCTCTATCTATTTCTTGTTCTCTTTCACCCTCTTTCTTCCCTTATCTTCTGCTATGTTACCTTTTGTTCTCTCTTTCTATTTCTTCTTCTCTTTCTTTTCCTTTTATTCCTTATTCCCCCTCTCTATATTTTACAGTCCTTTTCTTCTCCTTTTTTTTCTTTTTTCATTTCTCCTTCTATTTCTTCATTCCTTTTTTTTTTATCTCTTTCGATGCCCTCTGTTCCTTTGACCCGCAGAACTGGGATGGATGCAACTTGGTCGGGGTGGCTTTGTGACGGGTTGAGAAATTAGTAGAAATAAGACGGTTTTACAGTTCTTCAGGCCGTTGTCGTGTCAGTACTGCTGTATGGCTGCACCACCTGGACCCTACAAAGCGACTAGAGAATAAACTAGATGGGAGCTGCACAAGAATGCTGCGGGTGATCCTGAACAAGACGTGGAAACAGCACCCTACGAGAAAACAGCTGTACGGCCACCTGCCACATATCACCCAAACCATCCGAGTAAGACGGACAAGACACGCGGGGCACTGCTGGAGAAGCAAGGACGAACTCATAAGCGAAGTCCTCCTATGGAAGCCAGCACATGGACAAGCCAGTGTGGGCCGTCCAGCAAAAACGTACGTTGATCAGCTCTGTGCGGATGCAGGATGCTGCATAGAGGACCCCCCGAGAATGATGAGCGATAGGGACGGATGGAGAGAGATTGTCATGGATATCCGCGCAGAAAGCGCGACATGATAATGATAATTCATAAATAATCAATGAGTACGTTTTACACACTAGGTCGGATAGAAAAGACACGATGAGGAGCTTTGTGTGGCGTTTTGTTTTATGTGGACTCTAACTGTCGGTTTACAAAAGAAATTATGAATCTGCTACGATACTTTCGTAAATTCACACCACTACACAAACCTTTGGTACACACACACGAAATAACGACTGCAATCGTGTTTCAAGTCCTTCGACGTCACGTATTCGACTCCTGCCAGCAAACTGCTACCCCACGTTACTTGCATGTTTTTAAAATGTCTCGCTGCTATCTTATACAAATAAGTCTGTAGCATTAAAAAAAATGGCAGTTTTGCGAACGGTTTTCAGAAAGTAGATCGACCCGCAAGGCAGCGAATGCGTTTGGCTATCGGTAAGTCACTGTCACTCCTACTACATGGACTTAGTTCGTTATGGAATTATTCTTAGCGGCAAGGTCTATTTCTCCTAGTGGCAATTTTATTATTTCAGCAGTTCTGAATTCCCTGTGGCCCTGTGACAAAGTAGCTGTTAAGATCCCATTTATTGGTTAAATAGAACAACATGAGTTTTAAAAGAAATTGAGTACCCATCAAGAACGAAGAAATCAAAAACGTCTTCGGTAGAAAATAACCCAACAAGGGTTGACATGCCATAAAACTGACAACCAAAAAACAACCAACCCTCTTTCCTCCTCTCTAGCTTCCACGAGCACCATTAGCTCTCCTCTTTAAGATAAATGCACTGCTAATAATAATAATAATAATAATAATAATAATAATAATAATAATAATAATAATCAAAGCGAAAATTGATAAGACCCAACAAAATAGTAAATGTAGACTTTGTGGTAATAGAGATGAGACTGTTAACCATATACTCTGCGAATGTAGCAAACTAGCACAACGAGAATATAAAACTAGACACGACTGGGTTGGGAAGGTGATCCACTGGGAAAAATTTAATTTTGACCATACAACAAAATGGTATATGCATAAACCAGAATCTGTTCTTGAGAACGAAACACATAAAATTCTCTGGGACTTTGAAATAAAAACAGACCACCTTATCCAAGCAAGAAGACCAGACCTAGTGTTGATAAACAAAAAGGAAAGAACTTGTCAACTGGTGGATTTTGCAGTTCCAGCAGATCACAGGATGAAGCTAAAGGAAAATGAAAAAAATGGACAAATATCTGTACCTTGCCAGAGAACTGAAAAAGTTATGGAACATGAAAGTGAAAGTTATACCAATTGTATTTGTGCACTTGGAACAGTCCCTAAAGGATTGGAAAAGGGTTTGGAAAGTATGGGATATCAAAAGGAAGGATTGAAACCATTCAGAAACACTGCACTGCTGCAATCTGCAAATCTGCAGGAGAGCCGTAGAGCCCTGAGGAAACTTGCTGTCACTCAGACTCCAGTGAAAACATCAGCTAATGCTGATGTGAAAACTCAAAGAGATAATAATAATAATTAATAATAATAATAAATAAATAATAATAATAATAATAATAATAAGGAAACTCAATTTTGGGGATTTGTGTCTAACTTTAATACAGTCCACAACCTACAAAATTTCAGAAAAATTGAAGGGGGATGGGTGACATTTATTTTTTACTGGTGGATTTATATGAATGCCCAACGTACCTTGGGCTGGAGTAGCATGGTGGAGCCATCCCTGGGCTTACAGACGGTGCTGAATTCAGAGTTTTATTTCTCCTAAACCAGTTGCTATATACAAAGGTTAAAAGACTCAGTGAAAATAATTTAAATGACAAAGACGGTCACTTTACTCACAATTACAAATTTCAAATTGTGTACAATTATCTTTTTTGGTTCTGAATTCAACGTTTGAAACCTTTACAACGTGCTGAATTCAGAGTTTTATTCTCCTAAACCAGTTGCTATTCAAAGTTAAGAGACAGTTACCTGCTATTTACCCATAGCCGGAGGGACCATAGTGGGATACATACCGTTACCAGGGTTCGTTTATTTGGTTTGGTTTGTTTGGATTTTTACGGCATGTCAACTTTGTTGGGTTATTTTATGCCGAAAACGTTTTTCTTTCATTCGTGTTAATGGGTATTCTTTTTTTTTAAACTCCATTGACACTTTTTTTTCTATTTAATCCATAGATAGTACCCTAACAATACTACCGCTCCAGGTCAGGGTGGACCAGCGGGAATGGTGATGAAGGGGTACTCCACATTCCCCAGAGCTCCGAATTAGAACTTCACCAATAGAGCCAGTTTAACGTCAAACCAAGACCCTCAGCCACCGCCTTCTAGACATAAATTTGGAACATTTATTCTTTTTTTCTAATCAATTAATGATATTCTATTAATAATGGAGATTGCTTCCGGTTTTTGTCTTTAACAAAAATTACGTCACTGCTTACGTAACATTACCCAAATCTTCATAATATTATATATATATATATATATATATATATATATAATATATAAACATATATATATTTATATTAACATTATTTTAAATTTAATATTACTGTATACATATATAATATTCAAATATAACATATATTACTATATATATATATAATACTATATACGTATACATATTACTATTATAATATAATAATATATATATATATAATATATATATTATATCTATTATAATTGGAGATTGTTGTGCTTTTCTGTCTTGTAACCATGAAACTAATATTACTACTCATATCCACTATTCCCTTAGTTATTAACAACACATTTTCCATGATTGTAATTTATTTAAACCCACTTATTAATAAAATTGTTTTACATTATTATACTGTTTAACCCATGTCTTACATACTGACAATCATGCAATTATATTTAATTATACAATCAAATAGCGGTTTACAGTGTGAACGGGAAGGGCTAATTTGCATATTTTGAATTAAATAATGTTGATTTTATATTAAATATGCTACTTAGTATTATTGATTTCTATTTTGGTTTATTTTAATGAATATAAGTCAAACATCTCTTCAATGAATCTTAATGAAATCCGATTAACAAGAATAAAATAACTGTCCATTTTATTCTTTTACTTCCTTTTTAACTAAATACTTAAATTAGAAAAAACATAAACATGAAAGACTCGAGAGTGATTGGAAGAAGTAAGTTTCAGTTGTTCTTCATTTTTTTATTATACTCGGCCTTGTTTCAAATCTTTTAATCGGTATTCTTATTTTAGACTTTCTAATTTTAATATAATATTTTATTCCATAAACTTAAAATACTTTGCACCGCGGAGGCGTGCATAATATTTTCTAGTATAATAATATATATATTAATTAGGAGATGTCGTCTCCGAGTCTTTGTCTGTAACAAAAATTACGTCACTTGCCTACGTCACATAGAATAAATTACACTCAAATTTGAAACACGGCAACACATTAGACAGTCCCTCATTGATTTTTTAAAAGCAAGTTTTTAAATAAATACAATGACTGGTATTATATATCTATATATAGTTTGTTTTATTCTAATACATATTTAAAGTTTACATTTCAAATTGTTTTATTTTTTAATCCTTTAATGAATTTGATGATTTTACTTATTTAGGGTACAAACTCGCTGACATTGAATTTTTTTACTCCCACCCCTCAGGCAATATGTTTCAAAAATCTATTTTTACATCGCCCGGTGGGTGTTTTTTTTGCGCTAGTCTAGATAATTTATTTTATTTTAAACGTCGGTAATTTCAGTTAAATGTGTATTGAAAGTAGTTTTTTCTTTAGGTTTAGGGACGGATTAATTCTCGTCACATTATTTCTGATGGGGAAAACAGTTTTGTAAGCTGAACATTTTGCGAATCCGATCAGCAACCCGGAAGGAATTAAATTCAGATTTGGATATATATATATATATATATATATATATATATAATATATATACCATTCAAAACCCACTTGACTTCTTCCCCATATCCACCCCTCTCCCGCCCACTTTTCCTTCTATAAAACACTTGTACGATGCAAACGACTGATGATCATACACGGCCACACTTATTGCATCCTACCCTCACAAAAATAGGGGAAAATTCCTACGACTGCATTGATGAGAAAGTTACCCCCTACACTTACTATATATAATATATATATATATATATATATATATATATATAATGTTGTTCTGGTTCCAACGGGAGAAAATTTGATATTTTATAAAAAAGAAGGTCCCCAAAATGTATTATGTTCTCAGAAAAAATTTTTTTAATTCTTTTTATCTTACATACGCGACACGTGTTTCTGATCTGTTGTCTTATTCAGGCATTGAGTTATTATTTTGGCAGAATATGTCCTGTATTTGATAGGTTGTGTGTGTTTCTGCAACTTTTCTATTATAATGGCTGGGTAATAACGATATATATATATATATATATATATTATATATATATATGTATGTATGTATGTGTGTGTGTGTGTGTGTGTGTGTGTGGGTGTGTGTGTGCGTGTGTGCGTATGTGTACAGAATATGAAAAAACAAACATTCAGAAGTTATGTTTATTTAGGAATGTATGAATAGTTCAGCCTACGTTAGACATTTCGGTTTTTATTTATATTGGATATATTAACCATCCTCCGTTTTATTTCTTTTTTTTTTTAATATTATATATATATATATATATATATATATATACGTGATGTATATATATATACATACATATATATGTACAAAGATTCATTTCAATTGTATGTACAAGGTGTGTCAAAAAATATCGAGATTGAAGCCCTGATGAGCTACTAAGCGAAACTGTTAGTAGTAATATCTGACTCATTAGGTTTAACTTTATATATATATACATATATATATATATATATATATATATATATATATATAATGATGTATATATATATTATATATATATACGTGATGTATATATATATACACATATATATGTATGTATAAAGATTCATTTCAATTGTATGTACAAGGTGTGTCAAAAAATATCGAGACAGAAGCCCTGATGAGCTACTAAGCGAAACTGTTAGTAGTAATATCTGATTCATTATATTTAACTTTAAAATATATATATATATATATATATATATATATATATATATATATATATATATATATAGTTATATGTAAAAAACAAAATTTTTTTTTGCGATGAAACAAAGAAAATACAGTGCTCAATCACAGTTTAAGAGCTAATATTTATTTATTTATTTTACAATGTTTTCATAGATCAATGTTCATTCTCACGACCGCGGTTTCATGCCAAATAGCACTCATCAGGTTGAGTAGTAAGATCCATGGGTGTTTGTTGGAGTTCTTTACTCGATGTCACATTTAGGATTGTAAATAACGTCGGTTAGAAAATACGGACGCTGATATTTATTTTAAAAATTTGAATTTTTTTGAAGTAATGCCAACGAAGTTGCCTCCCTTTATTTCGTCAAAAAAAAGGGCTTTTATTAAACTTTGAAAAAAATAGGGCGTTTTTTTTAAAAAAACGTTTCATTTTTTATTATTTATTTTTTATGTTAATTCCGTTTGGCAAAGGATGCATATGTCTTCAAAAAACCAAATTTTAATATATCTGGTTTTTATTTTAAGTTTTTATCCAACATAATATAAAGGTGGGTGGTGTTGTTTCTTTGTCGAAAAATCATTTTTTCACTGTTGAATATATATATATATATATACAGAGTCCTTAAAATCCGTTTGCACTTTAAAGAATCTATAAGTTTAAAGTGCACCTTGACTTTGTGACCACCCTGTATCTATATCATTACTTTTGTCGAGCACTTTAAATAGGGATTTAATTGCAGATTCACCGTATCTGGCGTGTAGCTAAACCTCGCTTTGTTTACAAATGTTTGAGGCCTCTAGTGAATTCATTTCCGCTTAGAAATGTAGCGATTAATTATTCTCCTATATTTGACAGCTGCCTCTAGCCGCACGGGTAAGGGGATTGGCGAACGAAAGTTCATTCGGGTCTCAAACCCGGCCAGGGGTAGCTGTTAATGGTATAACCACACTGATGAGAAGTGATACTTCGAAACACGTGTCTGTGGATTACTTATATATATATATATAATATATATATATATATATATATATATATATATATATATATGAAAAAAAGGCCTTAAATACCATGAGTATCGTGATTATATATACAATAAAAGAATATATATATATTATATATATATATATATATATATATATATATATATAAATATTGTATATTTTGGCGGCAAGTTATTTCTCATTCATTGTCCATTCATTCTATATTATATTATATTATATTATATATATATATTTTTATATATATATATATATATATATATATATATATATATATATATATATATGTCGCTGATGAGACTTAATAAAGTCGAAACAGTCTGTACGACATTCTACACACCGAGCGATCCTTTGCCGGGATTACACTTGTCAATTTCATTTTCTATAAGAAAAAGTATCGAATTTTATGCGATACATGCGTTGTAAGTGCCTTCAAGTAAAAAATTAATAATATATATATATATATATATATATATATATATATATATATATAATGAGTTGGATATATTCGATATTATGGTAAGAATTAGAACTTGAAAACCAAAAAGACTTATTTCATATCAGAAATGCTTTGAAAAATCTGAAAAAGTTTTTCATACTGTTGTTCTACTTTCCCCATGTGACAATGTATTGTGACATAATTTGACGAGTTACGTTAAAGAGAAATTTTTAACTGAATTTCTTTCAAGCTGACAATTTTGTGCTCTCGGTTTATTAGATTTTCTCGTTCAATGTCTCGTGCTCTGTGTACGTGACGATGACACACATCTTAACGAGAGTTTGTTTCGTTTGGTTCGTTTTCTTAATGGCATATCAACCCTCTGGGTTATTTAATGCCAAAACTGTTAGAGTGTGAGACAAAAGTTTGTATTCAAATTTTCTTTTAAAGAAAAGTTTCAGAAAAGATTTTGTTTGTTTTGTTTTGTTTTGTTTTACGGCATACCAATTTAATGCCGACAAAGTTTTGAAATAAATTCACACTTAAGGGATACTCAATTTTTTTATAAACACATTTTTTCTATTTGACCCATAGATGGGACCCTAACAGGTACTACCACTCCGGGTCAGAGTGGACCTGGGTGCAATTATGATGAAGGGGTGCTCCACATTCTCCAAACCTCCAGAACTGGAACCTCACCATCAGATAGTTTAACGTCATATCCAGAACATTTCAGAAAAGAAAGAAATAAAGAATATATTTATTTTCACACATTTTCTTTTACAAAAATCATTACAAATGATTAATGTGTGGAGGATGATCGCTTATTAGCACTGAGCCTATTCTAGTAGTGACCACCTACATTTCCAATGCATTTTTATAGTAAAAATCATTTCCAACGTATTTTTTATAGTAAAAATCATTTCCAATGCATTTTTATAGTAAAAATCATTTCCAATGCATTTTTATAGTAAAAATCATTTCCAATGCATTTTTATAGTAAAAATCATTTTCCAATGCATTTTTTATAGTAAAAAATCATTGTCCAATGCATTTTTATAGTAAAAATCCTTTCCAATGCATTTTTATAGTAAAAATCATTTCCAATGCATTTTATAGTAAAAATCATTTCCAACGCATTTTTATAGTAAAAATCATTTCCAATGCATTTTCATAGTAAAAATCATTTCCAACGCATTTTTATAGTAAAAATCATTTCCAATGCATTTTTATAATAAAATATATATTATTCCAACATGACTTGGGATCCAACACATCGCAACTTCTTTTGCCTCAGATGGTAAATTGAGTTTTCAAGCAAAGCAAAACAAATCCTTCAGATTTTAAAAAAAATACCAAATTTTGCTTGGTCACAATTTTTTTTTACATATAATATATACCAGACTTTCTCGACCGCGTCTAAACGTGAATTTTTTAAAAAAGTTATTTTTTCGAACATTTAAAAAATTCTCCGCTTTTTCCAACGAATTTCATTTCAAATAAGGATTTACTCTGATGAAGGTCGAATTTTCTTTGTGTGCGGAACATTTCAACATTTTTTCTATTACTATTATTTCATTTCATTTTGGTTATTTAAAAATAATAATAGTTTGAATAATGTACACGGATTAACTCCTGACCGAAACACGTGTAAGTAAAATTAATTAAAATATCCTATTTTATCCATTCTATACTTTCTTTCCTTTATTTATTTTTTTCAACGTACCGTCGGATTCACTTCCAGTTTCATTTTACATACCAGACTATGTAGACGTTGAAGTTATCAATCTTTTATTCATTGTAGAATAATACTAAGTCCAATTACCGTCGAATTGGCAAGACAAGACAGCAAGCAGTCGTAATTGAAATATGATTCTGGTTTGCTGCAAAATGGCAGGATTTATGGAGCCTCAGAGGATCCTACAAACCAAGCAGCCAATCAGGACTCAGGGAATGGAATCACCCAAATGCATGAGTTGACTGTTCTGAATTCCCATTATTACGTAGTGACGTTTTCACCGTACCAAATCGATATAATGTTGTATACCTTTTCTTACTTCTTACTCTGGTTGTATTTTCTTCTGGCCGGCTTTGCTATTCTGATCGTCTTTGGTCTGGAATCTTCTAAGGTCTTCTGTTGCTATGTTCCTGCTGGCTGGTCGTCCTGGATTCATTCCTTAGTCTTGTTACCAAGACATTCATCAACCACAAGAACATTTTACTTATATAAACTTTTATTTCCTTAACTATACATTTCACGTAACTAAATATCTGACTAACATAGCGCGCGCGAGTTCCAGCCTTAGGCAGAGCACAAAATGGCCGACTGCTCTGCCTGACGTCCAACTGCAAACTGGGGACTCTGAAAAAGGTCCCACGTGACTTCACATATTTGGCGGGCTTCTGTAATTTTCCATAGAAGGACCCAGCTATGGTATGAAAGGGGTCATCCCCTCAGAATTACAGGGGATTGTCAATAATCTTATGCAACCGCATAGATTATGTAACACCCATAAGTACCAGTTGTCTTGACACTGGTTCAGTTGTGCTTGGCCAGTCACATTGTTCAAACCAATAGTAGACTGACTGACTGACTGACTTCATTATTCATGACATATTTTGCAGCTTTATTCCAACATGATTTGCGATCCAACACATCACAATATTTTAAAACTCAGAATTGGGGTATTCATAGTAAATTGACTATTAATGGGTTATCAAATGCTTTGATTTTTAGCGTAATCTTATTATAATGGAGTCTGTTTGTATGGGACCTTCAATTTTCATTGATTTCTTTATTCCTGACATAGCATGACACACGAAGAGGGAGCAGGACGCCTGCCAAACTCCACCACTGATGAGAAGATTCAGCAAGCTCGGGAAGCGTGTTATCATCGATCAAGTAGCTTGTTCTCTGCAGATTAGTCATAGTGCTGCCTATCGAATCATCCACGATGAACTCGGCTTCCATTAAACAAGTGTGAATAATTTTGGATTCTCCCCGCGGGATTTTCTATATTCCGGTTTCCATTCTCCTGCTGTTGGCTTGATTGATAATAATTTTTTCGTTGAACTACTCTTCCAACGTTGTTGCCATCTTTTGCTTGATAAAACTTTTTATTTGCTTCTTAAGATTCTGTTCATAGGATCTTTGAAGTTTTCACTAATTTCTTTATCCATGACATATTTTGCTGCTGAATCGGCTTTGTCATTTCGCATTATTCCAACATGACTTGAGATCCAACACGTCACAACTTCTTTAAACTCAGATAAGGAATTGAGCTTGCAAACGAAGCAAAACAGACCCCTCATATTATTTGCGTTGAAAAATTTCTTTCTGATAGGAGTGAAAGTTCACCATTCTATGAGAAAATGCGTAACAGATCAGAATGTTTGACGTATTGTATACCGTGGTTGATCCTCTAAATAATACATTACTCTGTTCAGATCTGCCAACAGTAAACAGTGGGGAGGCTCCAATTTTAGAGACACCCTGTCAGCTGGGGCTCAAGAATACACCGTCTGCACCTCTACAAAATGATAACTCCTACCCCTCCAATGCGGCTACCTGTCGGCCGTGGATGGCAACTAGTGGTGTTTAAGGATGGAATTCTATTGGCTGAGCAATCCATGACATGCAACACTCCACTTTGACCCATGCTTACGTTAGACGGGTGGTCAAAGAGGCCACTCTAATCAATCAGCTGGTCCTGTCAAGCCCTAGTACCTATAAAATTGTCCCGACTCTATTGCCCTAATAGCAAACCCCCAATTGTTTTTATCATATATGTGCTAGAAGGCAATAGCTGAGGGACTTAATCTCCTAGGTATGACGTTAAACTGCATCTAATAAAGAGACCGTAAATCTTGTATACACAACCGAGCTAATATCATTTCTTTCTTTCGGGATTTTTATATCCCGGTTTCCATTCTCCAACTGTTGGTTTAATTGATAATATTTTTTCGGTGTACTTCTTTCCTAAACTTGTTAGTATTGTAGGAATTCTATTTCTTCTACCAGTTTTTCTTGGGCGAACACCAACCCTATTTTAAAAATTTCTCAGTAGCTGTGTTTTGTTTTAACTGACCAATATACGCCGCCCTTAGAGATGAATAGCAGTAGTTTCCTGAGTGAACTATTTGGCCATTGACCTATAAGGTTCACCTACCAATCATCTTATGAAACACACCGATTGACCTATTTTTCGGTTCATCCACCTCGCTTTACATCCACCGTGGTGCTTCCATGGTTTCCAATTCTACACGCTTGTATGGTGCATACATTACTCGCCTCACCCATAATTTTATATACATTGCCAAGCTAGAGCAGAATTACTGAATAATTATGAGGGCGGCATATTTGTTTTAACACGGAGTTTGAGACATTCTGGCCTCTGCTTGTGAAGGGAAGGACGAACTCATAAGCGACATTCTGATATGGGCACCGACACATGGACACACCAGTGTAAAATGGCCTGCAAAATGCAAAACCGATCAGACTGCCTACAGTCTATGAGGAACTGAATATAAGTTCACAGAATGTAATGACGAAAGGGAAAGCACGTGTTCTTTTAACCTTATTAAACTCAACAACAGTCAATATAACAAGTACTTAGGGGCAGTACTTACAGTTCATATATCTCCCTCATTAAGGGGGGTGTCAGGTTGAGTCTTCAGTTGTTACTCCCTCACTGAGGGGAAGGTTCCTTCAGTCACAAGAGACTGAGACAAGAGCTCGTTTCTACGAGGCTCACACGTTGGTACCAAAACCGTAAAGAGGGTTCTTCACCCAACCTTTTCTACTTCCTGTCCCCGAAGGCACATGAGAGTTCTGGTCCCTACAGCATTTTTCCTTGATAAATCTTTTTTATTTGTTTTTTTAGATCTGTATATGGAATCTTGAAGTGTTCACCAATTCCTTTATACATGACATAGAGACATTAAAGTCAGAATTGGATTTTCATAGTAAATTGACTACTAATTGTTAAGTTTTTAAATTTGTCTATTTCAAATTATCAGCTGGTGGCGCCGTGCTGCCATTTTGTATCACTGTTGAAATAGGCAGCAACCAGTGATTTAAAAAAAAAATATTAGCAGCAGCAGCTATGCCACGATTATTGCAAAT
This sequence comes from Doryteuthis pealeii, assembly GCA_023376005.1. Classification (NCBI taxonomy): domain Eukaryota; kingdom Metazoa; phylum Mollusca; class Cephalopoda; order Myopsida; family Loliginidae; genus Doryteuthis; species Doryteuthis pealeii. Next base: position 35,791,492 of record CM042180.1, read on the forward strand.
TGTTTGATTTTTGGTTAATTAATTATGACCCTTAATCAGTAGAAATCAATAACCAAATTTGGTGTGTTTCTTAGCTATAGGGATATTAAGGTACATGCAAGAATTCAAATCTGAGTGACCTCTCTTTTTTGAGTTATACTTCGACATGTACATACCAAACTTTCTTTTATATATATAGATGTATGTTTTATTTTTAGACAGTTGAAAAGGGCTTAAACTAAGTAAGTCCTAAGTTATGGAATCCTTTAATCAAGTTTTTATTGTGATTTTTAAAGGAAATTTTCATATACGTTTAAATTCGTGTTTTCTTCTTTTGACATATACTTTAGTCATTTTTGTTTTGATTTTTAAAGGAAATGTTCATAGTATCGAAGCGACAGACACGATTTCCTTCCATTTTTCTAAACTTTCTCCTTTCTTTCTTTCTGTTAAGTTTTTAAATGCCATCCTTGGCCAGTTGAAAAGGGTTTAAAGTAAATAAGTCCTAAGTTATGGAATCCTTTGGTAAGCGTATAAGTCCTATCCAGCGTATTGTTGAAGGTCCAGTGATTTAATCCTATGTCCGTCGTCAATGAAAGTCAAAGTAGTTATGGTCAGTATGCTCCGGTTTAAGTATTGTATCAGCAGTAGAGTACTGCCAGCGATTGGCCAAGAGTTTGATCATATGGTTCTCGGCGAGTCTATAAATAGAAGTGGGCTTTTAACACACGCCTTATATACCAAAAATCTCAACTGTATAGAACTTACAGTAATGTAAGGGGGGCGGAGCCCCAACGAGAGGGGTTAGATAAAATCTACCCCATGTGGCTCGTAGTTGCTGAAACAGGAAAAAGAGCGAAAGGCTTTGAACCCGGCGCTTAAATACTAGCGGGCACCAACGAACTAAAAGGGGCAGACAACTCCACCAGGCGAATACAAACTAACGCTACACTTGATAATTTGTATTATTTGTATTATTCGGACTATTGTCTCCATCTTTATTGTTACATGTACAACGTTTCGGCTGATGTGCTCTATGGCCTTCTTGAAGTATCTATTGTCGGACTCGGGAGCCTTCTCGAACTTGGGAACCTTCTTTTCCAACTCGGGAACCTTCTTGTCGTAATCGGGAACCATCACGGAATTTTGAACCCAACCCTTTATTGAATTCAAGGGGGTTATCCTGTTCTCATTCCGCTAACCATAGCTGGGGTACAAGTGTTAAGATGTGTTAATTATTATTCTATGTTACAGTCGCCCTTGACCAGGATTGAACCTGCAGCTTAGAGATAACTTTCACTAAGAACTGTGTTAACCCAACACCTTTATCCACTACGCTATGTGTTGAATTGGACAAATTCTGTGATGGCTCCCGATTACGATAAAAAGGTTCCACGTCTACCTATCCATCTCACAGGAAAATGTTGATTCAACCATTGACAAACAACAATAGCAAAATGTAAAGTAGCACCATCTTGCATAAAAATTCAATGCTTCAATATTCTCCCAAGTATTGACAACTGGCCATATTTCATCTTGTAACATGGTGAGATACCTTTCAGCATTCATGGTATTATAAATAGTTTAGAATAAGGAGTTACTTTTCAATCACCCTGTAGAGTCGAGCGAGAGACTTACCAGTCCGATGGAGAGGGAAATTGAGGATATATGGTATCTTCTATTTGATTCAATTCTAATTTCTGGTACTATAGATAGTTTAACATATACAAGAGACGATGGAGTAGTGTCCAATTTTTATTTTATTTTTTAAATTTTTTAACTATGTGGCCTGGGCGGGTTCATATGGAGGATGTGCTGTTGCCCAAGCAGCAACCCCCTTGTGACATGGTGAGATACCTTTATAAAGAGTTTAAAATAATGAGTCAATTTTCAACCACGCTGTATTAGTTATATAATATTAAACCTTTATTTATAAATCCAATTAAAACCTTGTGGTTCCTAGTCTGACGCTCTACCGAACAAGCTAAACCGGTTCTTCATCTTATAATACTCAGCTGATATTAAGCTGAATCGGATTATCTATTCTGCTACGTTGATTCTCCTATGCTGATCTTCCCTCTTGGGGCTTCTTGAGGCTTCTTTGGGCTTCTTTGTGTTTGTGTCCGTTGTTGGTTTTAGACACGAATGCGGATAATTTTTGAATTTCCCTCGTAGTTATCATAGTTTTCTTCTAGTATCTCATGAAGATATCTCTTTGTCAGTTTCTCTCTGGTCCGTTTAACTCACACCATAACATAGCTGCGTCTGTTTTGGTATGTACGTGTCGACTTATAAATCAGAAAAGAGGGGCGTGGCGTAATGGTTAGAGTCGTAGGAAATGGACGCGTTGATTGGAATTCAAATGCTGGACAAAACTGTTTGCATTTCACATAGCGCTAATACCCTTTGGAAAGGTATGTATCCAACTATTCTTCCTCTAGCAATTGGTAAATAGTAGGGAAGACTGGGCTCTTTAACCGTGGCTAGATATTAGGAGAAAGAAAAATCTGAATTCAAAACCTGTTAAACTCAGCTTAAAAAATTGTCCTTGTGTCACTTCCTGTTCGTGCGGAGGTGTTTGGTAAATATATATATAACTCTGAAAAGATATGTCATTGAGCATTGAAATCGCGCATACACTTTAATATGTTTATAATACGGAAATGTACACGATTTAGTCTTTGATTTTTACTGATTAAATGATATTATTCAACAATTAAATGTGGAACTCTTCATTATTCACCATAAAAAAATCAAAAATAATTCATTTACAGAAAAATACACAATTTAGTTTTTGATTTTTACTTATTAAAGGATTCAATAATTGAAATCAATTAATTCGTGGAACTCTTCATAGTTCTTCCTAAGTAAGTACAAAAAATATAAAATTTTCATAGAATTTACATAATTTATTTTTTTTATTTTTACTTATTAAATTATATAGTTAAACAATTAATGATCAATCGATCCGTGGAACTCTTCATAATTCCCCATAAGTGATTTAAAAAAAATAATTAATTTACAGAAAAGTACAAAATTTAGTTTTTGATTTTTACTGATTGAATGATATTATTCAACAATTAAAATCAAAACTCTTCATCATTCACTATAAGTACAGAAAGAAATAAAGTGTTCACAGAATAAGTGAATACTTTTCATTTGAATGAATACGTGACATTTTCTATCTGAAAACAAGGACACATTATGTTGATTCACGCTGCGAGTGTTGAACAAACGGGAGTTAAAAACAGAAAAACAAACATGTATTAACAATTTACATACACAAACAGGAAATTACGCTTGAAATATTGCAAACGCAGGCATTGTTTGCGGGAATGATAATTATATAAATATAATAATACAATTCCACTTAACTGAGCTAGGAAGCGCGGTTGTGTACTGATAGAGTCACAGGAAATGGACTCGTGATGCTTAAGGATGGAGTCCAAGTGGATGAGCAGTCAATGACATGCAACACTCCACTTAGACACTTAGGCTAGACGGGCGGTCGGAGAGGCCCCCTCTGATTAATCGGCTGGTCACGTCAAGCCCTAGCACCTATTTTCCTAACCCTATTGCCCTTATGGCAATCCCCAACCTTTTTTATTATATGGGTGCTAGAAGCAGTGGCTGCGGGTCTACATGTCCTGGGAATGACGTTAAACTCTATCTGATAGTGAGGTTCCAGTTTTGGAGGTTTGAGGAATGTGGAGCACCCCTTCATCACCATTGCTCCCTGGTCCACTCTGACCGGAGTGGTAGTACCTGTTAGGGTCCCATCTATGGTTAAATAGAAAAAATATTTATAAAAAAATTGTATTATCCATTAAGAATTGATTTATTTCAAAACTTTATCGGCATTAAATGACCCACTGAGGTTGATATGCCGTAAAACAAAACAAAACAAACCAAACAAACAGGAAATTACGCTTGAAATATTGCAAACGAAGGCATTGTTTACGGGAATGATAATTATATAAATATAATAATACAATTCCACTTAACTGACCTAGGAAGCGCGGTTGTGTACTGGATAGAGTCACGGGAAATGGACTCGTCGATCTGAGTTCAATTCCTGGACGAAGCCACAACTCACGTAGCGCTAATACCCTTGGGAAAGGTATGTATCCAACTATTCTCCCTCCAGCTATTGGTAAATAGTAGGACAGACTGGGCTCGTTAAACTTGGTTAGGCAAGTCTAGGAGAAGAAAAACTCGGAATTCAAATCTGGTCACTACTAGAATACACTCAGACCTACTTAGTGATCTATTGCAATTAAAAAAAAATTTTACAATCATTTCTTAATAGTTGAGACTGTAGCTGTTGTTGCTTACTTGGACTTTAACGAAAGAAAGAAGGCTAGATGGGAACTATACAATAGAATAGGTTGATCTTTTTAGTCCAGGAGAAGAAAAACTCTGAATTCAAATCTGGTCACTACTAGAATAGACTCAGGCCTACTTAGTGATCTATTTCAATCTAAAAAAAAATTTTTTTAACTCCTTGTCAAGGTTTGTAAGTCATCGCACTTACAACCCCCCATCTCTCCCTCTGTCTCTCTGTCTCTCTGTCTTTGCTGAATATAGGGAACGCCTCTTTTTTTTCTCGTCCGATTTCTGGAGATGCTGGTACCAAAGAGGAAGATATATTATCTTCAATTTTGCCGCTAAAGTTTCCGAGACAGTGATTTGTTGATTTGAAGAGAGGCTCATAGACTAAGGAAGACAACTCACCTACCGAGGTCACGTGGTTGAAACCTCAGCCAATCAATAGTCCGAATGCGTAGCTGGTTGACTACTAAATCACTGATAATGAGTGACGTCCATTTGCAATCATTGGCGAAGGACTTGCAATACGGAGGAGCACCAAGGAACAACCAAAGGATGGCCAATAAAATCGTAACACTTACCCTCCTGCATTGGATATTGTAAGCAGATTCTATGCCTCGTCGACATGACAACAGAAGAAAAAGGGTTCAAATAAATATACATAAAAAGTCGCACTGTTTATTAGCATATGTGTTATATATATATATATATATATATATATATATATATATATATATATATATATATATTTGTATTATCTAGTTCTTCTCTTAATTTATTTGCGATTGATTGGAGTCTGTATTTAAATATTTGATAAACATGGCTGTTTTCAGATTTGCTCATAAAAACGTCCCAAAGCACTTCATTTTTCTTTTTTTTTCTTCTTTTTTTTTTGGTCTGAGAACTTTTCAGCATTTCTCTCATAAATTCACAAAAAGGTTAATATGATTCCAAAACCCTCAATACGCTTTTGAATTTCCTTTTTTGGAATTCCCCACGTGCACTTGCAGAGTTTGTAAGTGTATGCTTGTGTACGCAAGTGAAAAAGGATTGACAACAACAAAAAATGTCTGATCTGTTTACTCGCCTCGTGTACGTGTACTTCTCAAAACAATTTTGACGTGACCCACTGGCAGGTACATTTTTCCAATGTGCCACAGACTGGTACCATAATTTCCCCACAATCAATGCATGCGAAATTTTAATGAAATACAGTTTAGTAACGAGTTGAACTTACCTGACTCAAAGCGTCCTAGATGCCTGGCCTGCGAAACTGTCCCTGGCAAGGAAAGGAATGTGGTTGGGGAAAGAAGGAATGTGGTACGCCATTATGCCCACTCTGAGTAAGAAGTGTCAAGAAATTGGAGGGGGCAGAATAGACTTTTTATAGAGGTTGCGAGGAATTATGGGTGAATACCCATAGTGCAAGGGCCGGGTTAGCTCAGTCGGTAGAGCGTTCGGCTAGAAACCACAAGGTTCCTAGTTCGATACCGGTCCCCGCCAACTCAGCGTACGAGTAGCACAGGGATCTGTGCGGTAAAGTAAGGAGCTGGTGGTAGGTGTGGCGCTCCACCTCAGACGCTAAAACAATCTCCTTGGTCTAGCGCTAGTGAAAAGCGGATAGACTCCCTCACTGCATGGCCGATACCGACATTAGGCAACCCCGATGACTTTACTTTTATACTTACCCATAGTGCATTGCAACTTTTATTTGACTATAAAAGCGACCTATTTTGGCCTGAACGACACACTGCGTGTTGTTCTTCAGTAACAGTGTCGAGAGAGCAGAAGAGGAAGTGAAAGAAGAGGAAAAAGAAGAAGAGGAGAAAAAGAAGAAGAAGAAGATGATGATGAAAGAGAATAGAAGAAATGTGTGGGAAAATGATTGACAAGCTTGAATGAAGAGGACAGAAAGAATATAAAAAACAATCAAAATATTCAACAGCAGCAGTGCAACAATAACAACAACAACAACAACAAACAGACAAACAAACAAACAAGCAAACAAAACCAAAAAAACAGTAAGATTCAAACAGTAAGTGGGACAAGAACAATCGAATGAGTATATGGATTGAATGGAGGAGGCAATACTGACCATTAAAATATAATAATCTTAAAAAAAAAACTGTATTGGAAATAAATTAGTTTGCCTAGAGCCAAGAAAGATTGGAGAACATTGATGGCATGGATTGGGGGAGGCGTTTAGCTCCATTAAAGTAATCAGTTTCAATGCCTAAGCCCAAATTGTCAGTTTGTTGTCTGATGGAGGCAGAATGCGGTACTCGTTAGTTTCATCTGCTTGTTCGTGACATTTTTTGCCAGGTGGCAAATAAAATGCACTTGTATTAAATTTTAAATTCTTTGTTTGTTTATTGAGGAACAAACACAAAATTATAATATGAACGTAAGCTTTTACAATTACGCAGGAAAATATTCATTAAATATTTATGTAATAATTTTTCGCAATGAATGAACCATGCTAAAGTGTATATTCATACGATGCCATTATATAAAATAGATAGAGTGGAAAAACGGCTGGTGGAAGGATATATATATATATATATTATATATATATATATATATATATTATATTATATATCACGTACAATACATTTAAGGTGTGATTGTTACCATTGGGTTCAAAACAGGTAGTTAGCCACTTATCATCAAGACAACCGCGCCTTTTGAAGGCTAATACTACAAAAACCTATATATATATATATATATTTTAGAGCGATAGAGAGAGAGAGAGAGAGAGAGTGGGGGAGAGAGTGAGAGAAGAGGGAGGGAAGGCAAGTGATGAGAGAAAATAATGAACAGATGGGGCAGACTGAAAAGATATATACCAGCATACGGACATAATATATATATATATATATATATATATATATATATATATACCAACCTTCATATTACTGCCATGCACTAGATAGATAGATAGATAAGATTGTAAAAAAACAGTGGTTGAAGAATATATATATGTATACTACAAGCGGGTGTTGTCAAAAAAGTATCCAGATTCTTGAAAAAATAAAACGTTTCCATTCATTTAATTCTTTTCAGAATATAAGGTTCTGTCAAAAGGTACCACAGTTAAATGCGTGTATTTATCAATATTAGAAATGAAAAAATGAATGGAACGTTATTTTCTTTTTATAATTACAAGGATGTCAAAGAGTACAAAAAAAATCTCGATAATTTTTGATACACCTAATATATATATATACATATATATATATATAGAGCAGAGAGCGGCGGGGAAGGTGAGAAAAGAGAGATAATTCGATGATCTGACAGAGATAAATGAAGAACAGACTGAAATAGACCTATAGCAACAGGAAATATATATATATATATATATATAATATATATATATATATATATATATATATATATTATATATATATAATATATATAAACCTAATGAGTCAGATATTAAGATATACTACTAAAAATTTCGCTTAGTGCTCTTCAGGGCTAACATTCTGATAAAGAGGACCTGGGAGCAAAACGCATTATAATACAATAAGCTTCCACTGTGATTCAAATAAATTAGCATAAACGTAAACCAACCAATTAAATAAAAAATAAAAAAAAACAGAACACCATTTTAAATCAATTATTTTATTATATATATTTTTTTAAGTATTTGAATTCTTACTACTTTAGTTCTAATGTATACCCCCAAATTACATCAGTATCCGCTATCGTTATCCCCCCCCCCCACCGCGAGGGCACAAATGGAAACCGAAACACGCGACGGCAGTTCCGCAATCTCTGCTGTAGTTATACGGTTTAATCGTTGCGACTAACTTGGGGGGGAGGGCGGGATTTTTGTTTTTGGCGAAACCTCGGGAACATCCCGAAGCCATCACGATGGAGGAAAGCAGCCAAATGG
>CM042180.1:35804797-35809797 GCA_023376005.1 Doryteuthis pealeii
CAGGGTCTTCGCATAGTTGGTCAATGTAGGTCCTTAGCGGGCGTCCTTACGTTAGCATGTCCATTGTGTGTTGGCTTCCACAGGAGAACGTCGCTTATGAGCTCATCCCCGCTTCTCCAGCAGTGCCTTGTATGTCTAGTCCGTCTCACCCGGATGGTTTGTGAGATGGGTGGGGGGCGCAGGTGACCATATAGTTGCTTCTTTGTGGGGTGCTGCTTCCATGACTTGTTCAGTACTACTCGCAACATTCTTGTGCCAAAAAAAAAAAAAAATTTTAAACTACATATACCACAGTATAATAATTTGAACATTAAAACGTTTTATGTTTACTTAAGAGCTATGGCTAGTTCGGTATGTAAAAAAGTATGATATCTTCATTCAACTCTCTCTCTCTCACTCTTTTTCTTTCTTTCCTTCTTAGAGATCAATAATACCAAATAATTATTTATTAAACCCGGTTTGGTTAAAACCAGTATGCAAATTAACTACATCATATATTATGTCAATCTTTATTTCTTAGTGATATATAAGACACCGTGAAGGATTTTAGACGCACTAATAGCACGGGATGCTTTGTGGGAGACGTCGTTAATAGATAAGATTTATTCAATATATTAATGATTTTTATTATAAATTATATACTCACTGATAAGCTTATGCAATTCCTGGGGGTATTGTGTCATAAGCAGTGACGTAATTTCGGTTACAGACAGACACCGAATCCCCGTTATATATATATATATATATATATATATATATATATATATAGTGTGTGTGTGTGTGTGTGTGTGGTGTGTGAAGAAAAGTTTATAGAAAAGAAACAAACAAATGTTATATTTTGCTGACAAACGTTTGTTTCGACCCTATGAAGAGGTCTTTTTCAAAGCAAATGGAAAAACGAAATAAAATATCATAGATCCGAGGCACAGAACGCTCTCGCTCATTACCGGAAATTTTTTTTAGAATGTTTAAAAATGCGTATTTTGTGTTTAAAATAAAATAAATTTTATTTTTTAAATTATAAGCATTTTTATTAATGAAAAAACTCAAAAGAGTTTGCAGTAAAAGTTTCAAAAAGTTCAGGAAAATGTTCCGGCTACAAAAGAAATATAACAAGTCCGACAGTGTAATAGATGAAGTTAATATATATATATATATATATATATATATATATATATATATTATATATATATATATATGAGTAAGAAAAGGTGGAATGAAAACATCACACAATGCTGTTAAAGAAGAAAACAATTTATAATATAATCATAGCTGATACTGATCAATATTTCGATTTTACAAAAATCATCATCAGAGCAGTATTAAGGTTTTTTTGTTTTGTAAACTCATTTTGACTTTCCTCTCCGACCCAAACAACTACGGGAGTGAATGAGCTCTGATGATGATTTTTGTAAAATCGAAATATTGATCAATATCAGCTATGATTATATTATAAATTGTTTTCTTCTTTAACAGCATTGTGTAATGTTTTCATTCCACCTTTTCTTACTCATATTGTCGGATTCATTTCCTTTCTTTTAACTTATATATATATATATAAAGTAAGCCTAATTAGTCAGAGAATATCTACCTAGGTTGCTCCTAATGGATCATCAGCAGAATTCTGACTGTTATTTTTCGGTGCAAATTTCATTTTATTCCCAAACATCGTCATGAGAACATATAAAATTAGCATAAAAAAGCTCTACTTTTTGTATTGAGCACTTTAGTATATTTAATTTTAGCAACTTTTACAGTATTTTTTTCTTTTGGCCATTTTAGTAATACCATCTGATTATTTTTAGGAGGTGCATATTATATTTTTTCTCCAGGCGAAAGTTTGTATGGTGTAATTGCAGGGGGTATTGTGACGTAGGCAGTGACGTAGTTTCGGTTACACACAGACAGACACCTAATCTCCATTATATATATTTTCTGCCGATTTCTGTCGGAGGGAAACCGTTAGTATACATCGCTGCTGAGACTTAATAAAGTTGAAACAGACTGTACGATGTTCTAGCATCGCATGATCGTTTGCGAAATTCACTTGTCATGGTTATTTTCTATAATTATCGAATTTTATACGATATTCACATTGTAATTGCCTTCAAGCAAAAATATAAAAATAATAATAATAATAATAATATATATATATATATATATATATATATAATATATATATATATATATATATATATAGAAGATATAGATAAGTATAATTCATAGTATTAATATAGCAGATGTTTTAAGCAGACAATCTCATTTTCATGAGATTTGATATTAATTTTGTTGATCGCAGAATTTTTAGTTCTAATATGTCAGGCTTCTGTTTATGATTTTCATAGTCTAATACTATTGTGTTTTCAACCCAGTAAAAAAATTGATTTTTAACTATAATTCATTGCCAACAAAATTTCTCCAACGGCTGTACGAAATTTCTCTTGATATTTTTCACCAGCACGATGGGATATTTCAAAGTTCATTAGTCACTTCGAAACTCATTTTATTCAAATAAAACTTGGCAGCAGATGGGTTGGTTTGTTTTACGGCATATCAACCTCAGTGGGTCATTTGTTGCATACTCTTCTTTAATTCTTCTATTCTTCTATTCTTCTTCTGTTCTTTTAGCGTCTTTGACATCTTAAGTTCTTCTAGGTCTCTTCTAACGTCTGGACTTCTCTTGGGGACTTCGTGTCTGGTCTTCCATTGGGGATTTCTCTTTATCAGAAGCCCTGTGTTATTGTTAGTTTTTAGATAATAACACAAGACTTCGATTTACTTTGATCATATTTTATTCTTGAAATCCCCCACCAGACTAACTGCGCAGATCGAGTCGGGGCGTGTATAACACGACTCACCACCGTCGTGGTTTCTCGCCGACTGATTAAAATCTATTTCTAATCTAAACCGGAAAAGGGTCTTCTCCACCGATTCTCACGGTATCCACCGGAAGGAAGGATCAGGACAGGTCAAGCCTTGTCATTCAAATCCTTCAAGGCCGTGGGCTGCAGCTTATAACGGCTATTTTGATTTCTACACTATTGCACATAAATATTAGGTATCTAATAATTATGTAACACATTTAATGCCGATAAATTTTTGAAATAAATTCATTCTTAATGGATACTCTATTTTCTTTTATAAGCACATCTTTCTATTTAACCCATATATGGGACCCTAACAGGTACTACCACTCCGGGTCAGAATGGACCAAGGAGCAATTTTGATGAAGAGGTAATCCACATTCCCCAGACCTCCAAAACTGGAACCTCACAATCAGATAGAGTTTAACGTCATTTCCAGGACATGTAGACCTTCAGCCACCGCCTTCTAGCACATATATGATAAAAAAGTGTTGGGGCTGCCATAATGGCATTAAGGTTGCGGCAATCATATAGGTGCTAGGGCTTGACATGACCAGCCGATTGATCGGAGGGGGCTCTCCGACCACCCGTCTAGCCAAGATAATGGTCTAAGTGGAGTGTTGCAAGGTTATGGACTGCTCATCCAGCAGGATTCCGTCCTTAAGCATCACGGGTCGCCACCCACGGTCAACAGGTGTCCCTTTTTTTTGGGGGGGTCTTACCCCTCTACAGAGGTGCAGTCGGTGTATTCTAAAGCCCCAGTCGACCGGCTGGTTGGCAACAGAGTGGTCTATTGTCGGTATCAGCCAGACAGCGAGGGAGTCTATCCCCTTTTCGCTATCGCTAGACCAGGAAGATTTTCTTTACTGAGGTGGAGCGTCACTTTACCGCACAGATCAGATTATCCAATCCGTGCTAATCATGCGCTGAGTTGGCGGGACCGGTATCGAACTAGAAACCTTGCGATTTCTAAGTGGCTACTTTACCGACTAAGCTAAACCGGCCCCTTATTTATTATTTGAATAAAGTCACTATTATTATTATTGGAATCTGGGTCCTTCTGTTTAGTCATAACGAACTAACCATCAGTTTTTGTATTTTGCTTAGATGTGGTATTCAAAGAATGGGAGAGCTGCTGTGAGCGACTTAAAGTAGGCAAAGAGTTAGGGATATATACAAATGAATGTTAAAAAAGTATATTGGTTATATTAGATGCATTGAAAAGTAAAAGATCTTAATTTTTGATATATCGAACAGTTCTTAAAAATTATGATGAATGACATCATTAATATTTATACATAAATAAACTAGTCTATTTCAATTGTTTTCATTTTTGGTCTCCGTTTTTTTTTTTTTTTGCAAATTTTGGTTTGTTTTGTGGCATATCAACCTCGGTGGGTCATTTAATGCCGACAAATTTGTGAAATAAATTAATTCTTAATGCATAATACAATTTTGTTTATCAACTCAGGTTTTTCTATTTAACCCATAGATGGGACTTTTGTCTCCGTCATTATCTGTCTTTCTATCTATCTATCTATCTGTTTGTCTGTCTATCTGTCTCTTTCTCCTCTCGCACTCTCTCTCTCTCTCTCTCTCTCCCTCTCTCTCTCTTTCTTTCTCTCTCTGTACCTGTCTATGTCCGTCTCTTCTTTTTCGTCTATCTGTCTTTCTGTCGCTGTATCTCTCTCTCTCTCTCTCTCTCTCTATCTATCTATCTATCTATCTCGCTGTTTCCTGTTTCTGTCCGTCTCTTTCTTTTCTGTCTTTCTGTCGCTGTATCTATCTATCTATCTATCTATCTATCTATCTATCTATCTATTTGTCTGTCTACCTGTCTCTTTCTCCTGTCTCTTTCTACCCCAACTCTCTCTCTCTCTCTCTCTTTCTTTCTTTCTCTCTCTCTTTCTGTACTTGTCTCTGTCCGCCTCTTTCTTTTTCGTCTTTATGTCTTTCTATCCCTGTGACCATCTATCTATCTATCTATCTATCTATCTCTTCTCCCTCTCCTTATATATATATTATATATATATATATATATATATATAATATATATATATATATATATATAATACACACACACACTCACACAGGCACACGAAGACAGACACACTTAAAACTCTTTTCCTATTGAAC
>CM042180.1:35817133-35842133 GCA_023376005.1 Doryteuthis pealeii
AGAGAGAGATATTTGCACGACCTGATCAAATGTAAGTATTTGCCGGTCGCCACTTTGGTGTGTTCATGTGTAGGTGTCCACTGGGGAACGTCACTGATGAGTTTCGTCCTTACTTCATCAGCAGTGTTTTTGTTTTGTTTGTCTTATGTATGACTTTTCTGTTTACCTTACTCGTATATATATATATATTTACCAACCCCTCCGCACGAGCAGGATGCTACACAAGGTCATTTTTTAAGTGGAGTTTAATAGGTTTGAATTCAGAGTTTCCTTTTTCCTAGACTGGTTACCTGGCCACGGTTAAAGAGCTCAATCTGCCCTGCTATTTACCCATAGTTGGAGGGAGAATTGGATTCATACCTTTCCAAGGGTATTAGCGCCATGTGAAATACAAACGACTTCGTCCAGAAATTGAACTCGGGTCCATCTCCCACGATTCTAACCATTAGACCACGCGCCTTTACCTTACACCTTCATTCCTATAATGCTAATAACATTCAATAAAAAACTATACTTTACTATAAAATGTTAATTAGAATATTTACTCCTTCCTAAATAGAAATATCATTATCATCATGGACAACTGTAAACTATGAAATACTAATTAGAATACACGAAATGCTAATTAGAAGAAATGAATTCACACCTTTCCCAATGGTATGGACGGGATATGAAACGCAAGCTAACCACCGAAAAATGAAACTAAAGCCGATGGAGTGGCCTATTGTCGGTATCGGCCAGACAGCGGGTGAGTCTATCCCCCTTTCAATAACGCTAGACCAGGGATATTGTTTTCTTGCGTCTGGTGTGGAGCGCCATACCTACCATAAGGTCCCTACTTTTACCCAGAGATCCCTGTGCTACTTATACGCTGAGTTGGCGAGGGCCGGTATTGAACCCAGAACCTTGTGATTGCTAGCTGAACGCTATACCGACTGAGCTAACCCCCCCCCAACCTTCGATCAATCGACTGGTCACGTCAAGCCCTAGTACCTATATGATTATCCCTACACTATTGCCCTTATGGCAACCCCCTGTTGGGTCAGTAAAATGGTTATTCCTGTATATAAAGTTGAGTTTAAGGGAACTTACCAGCGCGTTGGAGAAGATATCTTAAGGTGGTTTCCTTGAGCCCCTGAATTCGTTGCCTCGTGGTACCGCTGGTGGAATCTGTCTGTCCACTCTTTGGATATTGCGCCAAAACTCTGGGCTATCACGTGATTGGTATATCCAATCACAGAGCCTCTCCCTCACTCACTCTATTTACAGGAAGGACTTTATATTGTTGTTTGTTGTTTTATGTCTAGCCAATAAATTGTTTGAATTAAAGGAAATATAATTCCTTTCTTTTTGTTGTTAGTCTTAGAACTGAATGTTATACTAACACAATACTCCAATCCTTTTTATCTTATATGTGCTAGAAGGCGGTGGTTGTGAGTCTCAGTTTCCTGGGTATGTCAATAAACTGCATCTAGTGATGAAGTTCCAATTGGCTCTTACTTAGGCTACACGGGCGGTTGGAGAAGCTCCCTCCGGTCACGTCAAGCCCTAACACCCTTATGGTAAACTCCCAACCCTTTTTATCATATATGTGCAAGAAGCTGGTGGCTGAGGGTCTTCATATCCTGTGTAAGACAAACTGGCGAAGTTCCAATCCTGGATCTCTGGCGAATGTGGAGTACCCCTTTATTGCCATTACTCCTAGATCCACTCTGATACAAAGTGGTAGTACCTGTTAAGGTCCCATCTATGGGTTAAATAGATTTTTAAAAATTAGTATTAAAAAACGTGTTTAAAAAATTGAGTTAGTAAAAAATTGATAACCCGACAAGAATGAATAAAACAAAATGTCTTCGGCATAAAATATCCCAACAAGGGTTGACATGCGGTAAAATCCAACCAACCAACCAACCAACCAACCAGCCATTACAGATGTTGGTTGATTGGTTGTTTTAGTTTTACGGTTGACGAGAGATTGTCAGATATCTGTTCTAATTGCACAACATGATGATGATGATGATGATTTCACCTCTAAAAAATATGTAGGGGTGACAAGACTTTCGGACCACCCTATAAAATATAGCATTATCCATTTAATGATAAGTAACTGAAGATTTAACTCAAGCTATGCATATTTAAAAAAAAAACTGCTGTTAGATAATATATAAACTTAATTTACTTGAATTCTTAAAAATTAATTAAAATTTTTTTTCAAATTCGTTGAAAATTATTGTCTTCTTGCTGTAATCTACCTACAATTCTTTGTAGCACATTGTACAAAAAGTTAATGATTAACCAATTCCTTTGATTAGAAATTGCTTACAGATAAACCTATAAATTACTATTTCCAGGACTACCAAACACATTCTTTATATTGCTTTGGCTGTTACAATATTCCAGCCAGACCATTCCTTCTTCCAGTATAGAATCCATAAAGAAAGAATAAAATGGTTAACATGAAGAAAGTGTTCTTATAGTTAAATTAACTCTTAGAATGATATTTAGGAAGATAATAGAAAGAAGACTGATTTAAAAAAATTACAACTGGGAAATACATTTTGGGACATGTAATCAAGTCATTTTGATATGTGGTTACTTACAGTACCTGTGTAATATATTGCCTGGTCAATCGGTTTGCACCTGGAACCCGGGCTGCACGCAGGAAGTGCGTGGATGTCAGGTGGGAGCCTGGAAACAAAAAAAGGACATGGCGTTGAACTGACCTTTGGCACTTAGAGATGCAGGTGTATATTTGACACTGTGTAGGCACGGAAAATCTGTAGGCGTAGCCCATAACCAAGGAAAACAGGCTGCGTGGGCGAGGAGGTGTGTCAACAGAAAAACTGCGTAGATGTCACTATCAAAGAGGCGTGACCCCATGAATTGAACAATAATGAAAAAAAGCCCGTGGAAATCTGGTTTGGGCAAACCGAGACCGGGTTCGAGATCGCTTGCAGAGAACTCCCGGAGGCTCCGTGTATGTGCAACCCCTGCTAACGACTCTCAGTCTACACACAACCGAGGAAATAAAGATATAATCTTATATTTTTATAAATACAAGTGTTCCGTGTTCCTTGACGGGTCCAGTATAGAACACCTGCTGTTGCCCACATGGCCACCCATCTAAGTATTGTACAGGCTCATCGCTGCTTAACTTCGGTGGACTAGGGGGGAACCGGTGCTTTGATGATGGCTAGAAAATGTCACGCTCAAAACCGCTCAGACATAAAGCGGTTATTATATCTATGGTACCCCAGGGGGTCAAAACTTCAGTGTGAAGCGAGGGGGGGGTAACAGTTGCAATTATTGAAAGGGAGAAAACAGTAGTGTTTGGGTTGCCAGATTTTTAAAATATTCCTTTTAATCTGTTTGCGGGGTATTTGTAACTCCCCACCGGGGGGGGGGGTCCAGTGAGCTTCGGCCAATTCAATAAAATAATAGCGTCGATCCCAGGGGGCTATCCCCCCAGGCAATACCTGCCCCCTTGACTTAAAGGGACAGGGCTGGGTTTATTGCCCATTGCCTGAGGCGCCCCCTTGAGGGGGAATGCCGACGGGATCAACGCAATTTTTCCACCTGCCACCCAGGAGTCTCGGCTTGTGGATGGTCCCACGTTAATAGGGCCTTGTGCCTAACCCGTACAAGTGGGGTACGAGGTAAATAATCTGTTTGCAGGGTAAATTCTCTGTCTGTCTGTCTCCCTCTACCCACTCCCTCACACATATATATATAAGAACATTTCAAACGAATTCAAATCAAAGAAGTTTTTTTCACGGAACAGATGGACTCGCCACTTCTAAGACACTTCTCTGTCCAGATTATAGTGACCTGTCAAACACTTAAAGAATTCTTTTAACTTTTCAAACTCTCTAAAAACAATTTCTTCAATAAGAAATTTTCTTCTGACGATGATATCCCTCTCCTTTTCCTTCGAAACTAGTTGAGAAAAATAATTTGATTTGGTTTGTTTTACAGCATATCAACCTCAGTGGGTCATTTAATGCCAATAAAGTTTTGAAATAAATTCAATTCCTAATGGATAATGCATTTTTTTTTTATAAATACATTTTTCTATTTAACCCATAGATGGGATTGAGAAAAATAAACAACATAAAAGAAATATTGAGTAATTAATTAGACTATAGAAAACATCACGTGGGTGGAATTTTAATCATCTATTTTTAATTACTTTTATCAATCAGTGTCAAAAAAAAGCTCTTTTGTTTGAACTCCGAAAGAAAGACAGAAAATATATCTTATTATAATGGAGGTTGTGTGTTTGTCTGTCTGTAACCGAAACTATATCACTACTCCCGTCACAATTCCCTTAGTAATTTACGTCACATCCTCCACAATTTTATTTTATTTAAATCTCAATCATTAATAAAATTGGGTAATCTTCAACTTGTTCCTCGTAAATTCCTACTATAAAATAAACTGAACCCTCATTTTATGTCCGTGTTTTTGCAATAAATGTTTTATTTTTCTTGCACCCGTTATTTTACAATACTAAATATATTTTATTTATTTATTTTAATATTCACTTCAATGTGTATATTCTAAAAGTTTTTATTTTGTGAGAATGGTTGAGAATTGTAAAATAACGGGTGCAAGAAAAATAAAACATTTATTGCAAAAACACGGACATAAAATGAGGGTTCAGTTTATTTTAGAGTAGGAATTTACGAGGAACAAGTTAAGGATTACCTAAAATAGTTTTACATTATCAATACTATTGACCAGATCTACATGCTAATAACATGCAATTGTATTTATCTATACAACAAAATAGCGGTTTACACTGTGAACGGGAAGGCTAATTTGCATATTGATATTAAATTGATTTTAATAAGTATGTGCTTGGTATTATTGATTTCTAATTGTTTGGTTTTATCTTAATGAATAAGAGATAAATCTTAAAAGAAATCCATTAACAAGAAGAAATTGCTGTCATTTTATTCTTTACTTCCTAATTTTGCTAAATAGTTAAATTAGGCAAATTTAGCAATGAAAGACGGGAGTGGTGGGAAACGAAAGAAGCGTTTGTCTCAAAGTTGTTCTATTTTTCGATTACCCCCCTTTGTTTAAAATCATTTTATCTACTTTCTTATTTAGTTTCATCAGCCTTTCTAATTTAATAATAATAATGATATATATATATATATATATATATATATATATATATATATATATTATATATATATATATAATATAATATTTTATTATATCAAAACGTAAATACTTGCGTCCGGAGGGTGCATATATTTGCTAGTATGCGTAATTAATTAGACTATAGAAAACAGCATGTGGGTGAAATTTTCATTATCCATTTTTAATTAGTTTTCTTCAATCATTGACCTCTGTTAAAAAAAGAATATCTTTTGTTTGAAATCCGAAAGAAAGAAAGAAAATACCAAATGCCAAAAAGATTATGTATTTTTGGTATTATTCGGACTATTGTCCTCATCATGTTCCTGTGTTGGTAATTATACCTGTCCTAAACAAAATGGCATTACTGTTTGACTCACCTATGTGGATAAGTAGGGATGTGATCCACATAGGACCAGCTTCATTTTGATGTATGATACATGTTCCTGTGTTAGTAATTATACCTGTCCTAAACAAAATGGCATTACTGTTTGACACACCTATGTGGAGAAGTAGGGATGTGATCCACAGAGGACCAGTTTCATTTTGATGTATGATACATGTTCCTGTGTTAGTAATTATACCTGTCCTAAACAAAATGGCATTACTTTTTGACACACCTATGTGGAGAAGTAGGGATGTGATCCACAGAGGACCAGTTTCATTTTGATGTAGGATACATGTTCCTGTGTTAGTAATTATACCTGTCCTAAACAAAATGGCATTACACACATAACCTATCAAATACCAGAAATCACATTTGTACATATTAACATTCTGCCAAAATATGGCTACTAAAATCGTAACAATCCAACAAAGACGTACATAACAAATGCAGACTTTATTGTCTGAGCACATTAAACAACATAAGAGATACATAACAGTTATAACTAAAATCCTAAAGGCAGAAGAAAGAGTACTTGGTCAAACGAAGAGATGAAGGTTACCTCGAAAGGTTATCACTTCATACAGGAGCTACGTGCTAGCCTTTTAGTTGGGGGGTCGAGCCACCCCCTCCCCTCCAAGTCCAAACGGGTAGAGACACCACTAGTGCATGTCGGGAGATCCGGATTTTTTTTACTCCGTCAGTCTTGTAAACAACCCCCCACGCACACATTCAAGTTGCGCTTGTACCACAAATATCCATGACAGTCTCTCAGCAATCCTCTCTATCATTCATTGACATCGGGTGGTCCTCTGAGCAGCATCCGGTATCAGTACAGAGCTGGTCAATATTGGTCTTCTGCTGGACGGTCTCATTTTTAATTAGAGGTTGTGGCAAAATGATAACGGTCGTACTTTTAATGCACGCAGCATTCTTGTGCAGCTCCCATCTAGCCTATTCTCAAGACACTTTGTTAGGGCCCAGGTGGTGCAGCCATATAACAGCACCGACACAACCACAGCCTGGAAGAACCGTCGCTTCAGCCTGTCAGGGAGATCGGACTTCAATATGACTGATAATCTATTTGTGGCCGACCATGCCTTTGCTATCCGTGTATTAACATCGCTCTCTGTGGATGAGATATTACTACCAAGGTACGTGAATTGTTCTACTGGCTTAAGAGGCTTGCCGTTGAGTGTGGAGATGTTTCCTTTCTTTTCCATTTTTAGTCGTTGTCTTGTTCTTCCCTCTTTTTTTCTTTTATACGAATTTTTCTTCTTTTTGTTTTCATTCGTTGTATTTAAAAAAATATTTTTCTTCTTTTTTTCATCTTTTCCTTTTTTCTTGGTTTTTCTTCTTTTTCCTTTTTGTTCTTTTTTTTCTTTATGAAACTTTAGATCTTGAACAATTTGGACAGTCTCATTTTTTAACCAGGGATTGTGGCAAAACGATAACGGTCGCACTTTTAAGGAACACGAGTATTAATATATAGTTGTGTGTGTGGGTGTAATCCCTTAGCACTTTATAGAATATCTCCAAGTGAAGTAGTGCTTAACGAGCTACTTTCAAATATAATTACAATTGTAGTGATCTAGGTCTTCGTTGAGAGCGCCACCTTGTGGCTTATCAAGTACTTAAGGGGCACAGCACCGTGAGATAATTGTTAGCGACCTAATATTCCAGTGTTATTAGTATATTAGTTATTAGTTTATATGGCCGGTATTATTATTAATAATAGTTAAATAATTTTATTAATTGTTTACGTTTAAATAAAAAATAAAATCATGGAGAATGTGATGTAAATAACAAAGGATATTGTTACTTGAGTAGTGATATATATATATATATTTACCAACCCCTCCGCACGAGCAGGATGCGACACAAGGTCAATTTCTTAAGCGGAGTTCAACAGGTTTGAATTCAGAGTTTTCCTTCTCCTATACCGGTTGCCTAACCAAGGTTAAAGAGCCCAGTCTGCCCTACTATTTACCCATAGCTGGAGGGAGAGTAGGATTCATACCTTTCCCAAGGGTATTAGCGCTACGTGAAATGCAATTACCACATCCAGGATTTGAACTCGGGGCGACGAGTCCATTTCTCCTGACTTTAACCATTACACCACGCGCTTGAGTAGTGATATAGTTTCGGTTTGGTTCATTGATTTTAACGGCATATCAACCCGTCTGGGGTTATGTCATGCCTAACGGTTAGGAAGTAATATATGTCGTGTATTTATATTTATACATTTTAGTAATTGGTTTTAACAATGTGTTAGCGCCATTGGGGATCATGTTGTATGGTTTTGATTAAGTTTATATCTATATTCTATGGTATAATGTTATTTCCCTCAAAAAAGAGAGAATATCCTCCATGTTGACATTTTCAAACAGATCTTTCATATTGTTTGCCTTAAAATAACGGTTTCTGATGTGAGCAAAAAACCTGCATTCCATGAATAAGTGTTTAATAGTCAAAGGTGTTTGACATGTTTCACATTGTGGTTGTTGTTCTTGTTTGAGTATATACGAGTGCGTTAGTCTTGTGTGACCAATCCATAATCGGAACACAATGACTTGTTCCTTTCTAGAATTTCTTAAAGCTAGTCTCCAGTCTCCCAGAGTGGGTTTGATTAGGAAGAGATTATTGTGGATGCTGTTATTCCAGTGTTGTTGCCATTTTGTATGAAGGAATCTATTAATTTTAGGTTTCAAGTCAGTATATGGAATCTTGAACTTGTCGGGGATCAAATCTAGAACCGAACACACAATCTCCATTATAATAAGATAGCCTGGTCATCATCATCATCATCATGTCGCGCATGCAGCACGGGTATCCATTACAATCTCTCGCCAACCTTCCCTATCATTCATTGCACCTGGGAGGTCCTCTGCGGAGCAGCCAGCATTTTCGCAGAATTGTTCAATGTAGGTTCTTGCTGGGCGCCCCACAATTGCATGTCCATGTGTTGGCTTCCACAGGAGAACGTCGCTTATGAGTTCATCCTTGTTTCTCCAGCAGTGTCCCGCATGTCTTGTCCGTCTCACTCGAATAGTTCGTGAGATGGGGGGCAGGTGACCGTACAGCTGTTTCCTTGTGGGGTGCTGCTTCCATGACTTGTTCAAGACTGCGCGCAGCATTCTTGTGCAGCTCCCATCTATCTTATTCTCAAGACGCTTTGTTAGGGCCCAGGTGGTGCAGCCATATAGCAGCACCGACACAACCACAGCCTGGAAGAACCGTCGCTTCAGCCTGTCACGGAGATCGGACCTCCATATGACTTATAATCTATTTGTGGCCGACCATGTCTTTGCTATCCGTGTATTAACATCGCTCTCTGTGGATGAGATATTACTACCTAGGTACGTGAATTGTTCTACTGGCTTAAGAGGCTTGCCGTTGAGTGTGGAGATGTTTCCTTTCTGTTCCATTTTTAGTCGTTGTCTTGTTCTTCCCTCTTTTTTTCTTTTATACGAATTTTTCTTCTTTTTGTTTTCATTCGTTGTATTTTTAAAAATATTTTTCTTCTTTTTTTCATTTTTTCCTTTTTTCTTGGTTTTTTCTTCTTTTCCTTTTTCTTCTTTTTTTTTCTTTATGGAACTTTAGATCTTGAACAATTTGGACAGTCTCATTTTTTAACCAGGGATTGTGGCAAAACGATAACGGTCGCACTTTTAAGGAACACGAGTATTAATATATAGATGTGTGTGTGGGTGTAATCCCTTAGCACTTTATAGAATACCACCAAGTGAAGTAGTGCTTAACGAGCTACTTTCAAATATAATTACAATTGTAGTGAGCTAGGTCTTCGTTAAGAGCGCCACCTTGTGGCTTATCAAGTACTTAGGGGCACAGCACCGTGAGATAATTGTTAGCGACCTAATATTCCAGTGTTATTAGTATATTAGTTATTAGTTTATATGGCCGGTATTATTATTAATAATAGATAAATAATTTTATTAATTGTTTACGTTTAAATAAAAAATAAAATCATGGAGAATGTGATGTAAATAACAAAGGATATTGAGACTTGAGTAGTGACATAGTTTCGGTTTGGTTCATTGATTTTAACGGCATATCAACCCGTCTAGTGTTATGTCATGCCTAACGGTTAGTAAGTAATATATGTGGTGTATTTATATTTATACTTTTTAGTAATTGCTTTGAACAATGTGTTAGCGCGGTCTCATTGGACGGTCTCATTTTTTAACCAGAGGTTGCGGCAAAACGATAACGGTCGCACTTTTAAGGAACACGAGTATTAATATATAGATGTGTGTGTGGGTGTAATCCCTTAGCACTTTAATGAATATCTCCAAACGAAGTAGTGGTTAACGAGCTACTTTCAAATATAATTACGATTGTAGTGAGCTAGGTCATCATTGAGAGCGCCACCTAGTGGTTGATCAAATACTTAGGGGCACAGCAACGGGAGATAATTTTACTTCGGTTTTCCTTTTTTTTTTCTTTTTTCTTTTTGCAGCTTTACATCTTGGGTGATGTCCTGGGAATGGCGTTAAACTCCATCTGATGGTGAGGTTCCAGTTCTGGAGGTTTGGGGAATGTGGAGCACCCCTTCATCACCATTGCTCCCTGGTCCACTCTGACCCGGAGTGGTAGTACCTGTTAGGGTCCCATCTATGGGTTAAATAGAAAAATGTATTTATTAAAAAATTGTATTATCCATTAAGAATTGATTTATTTCAAAACTTTATCGGCATTAGATGACCCACTGAGATTGATATGCCGTAAAACAAAAAACAAAAAAACAAACCAAACATTTGGCGATTTGGATAGTCTCATTTTTTAACCAGAGATAGTGGCAAGATGATAACGGTCGTATATTTAAGGAACACGAGTATTACTATAGAGATATATGTGTGGGTGTAATCCCTTAGCACTTTAATGAATATCACCAAACGAAGTAGTGCTTAACGAGCTACTTTCAAATATAATTACAATTGTCGTGAGCTAGGTCTTCATTGAGAGCGCCACCTAGTGGCTTATCAAATAATTAAGGGCACAGCACCGGGAGATACTTTTTTTCTTCGTTTGTATTCTTTTATCATTTTGTTTTTTTTTTCTTTAGCAACTTTACATCTTAGGACGGTCTCATTTTTAACCAGAGGTTGTGGCAAGATAATAACGGTCAAACTTTTAAGGAACAAGAGTATTACTATATATATATATGTGTGTGTGTGTGTGTGTGTGTGTGTAATCGCTTAGCATTTTATAGAATACCTCCAAGTAAAGTAGCACTTAATTACAATTGTAGTGAGCTAGGTCTTCGTTGAGAGCGCCATCTAGTGGCTTATCAAGTACTTAGGGGCACAGCACCGTGATATAATTGTTAGCGGCCTAATGTTTCAGTGTAGAGTGTTTAATCCTCACTAGGTGGTGCGCACTTGTGACGGCGAGTCGGTCAAAACCAAGACAAACATTGAGAGCATCTGGCCGTGATGTAATGGCTGTAATAAACAGGGTTAGTATGCAAGCGTATAGTGGCAAGGAAAAGCAAACACAGATTTTAAGTTTCAACAAATATATTGGAAAAAGGAACATGAAAAGCGAGAAAAAGATAGAAATGAATTTCAAGGATAATTTTGGTGATAGTTGTGTTTTGAATAATAAAGTCAGTGAATGTCCGGTGGCCGAATCAGTTGTAGTGTAGGTGGTGAAGTGGGCAGATGAACCGGTGGTAGTGGTTAGGTGTTGATTAGGTGGGCAGAGTCTTGTATTTTTAGTAGTCGTTAGCGGTTGGTATCGTGTATCAGTCAGCGTAGTCTTGTTGTTGTTGTAGGCAGAATTTTGTATTTTGGTATTTTGAGCTTGTTGTTTATGTATGATAGTTGGCGTAAATTTGGTATCGCTGAACGATGTGGAATTGTTCGTTTGTTGACTGCCGGTCGGTCAGATTTTGGGTAGAGGTAGGTGAGGATATACATTGGCCGCCTGTGATGTGCTCTGCTGCTGTCGCTGGGGATGTCTCACTTGTCAGTTCTTCAAAGTCGATTTATATAGGCCTGTGTGATCCGGAATTGGATCACACAAGCCTTTTTTTATTTTTTAGGGGGTGGGGGGAGCGTTTTCGATTGGACGAAAATGTGAGTTTATTTACAAAATTATTTTCTTTAATGTTTAGGAATTCTAGTTTTGCAAACGGAAGTTTGTCTCGAGCCCATGCGTAGAATCGTGTTAATTTGGTCACTTCTTTTTTGGCTACCGTAGAGTTCACTTCCGTTTTGGCGTCAGCAACTTATGTTTTGTTTTGTTGGCGAGTGTATCTCTTTATTGCGGTTTGTGCGCGAATTGAATTGCTGAGTTAACATGGCTGACGAACTCTGTGGCAAATGTCGGTTATCGCCAATGGCCGAGCTTCTGTGTTATGTCTGCTGCACTAAAGACATCATTGGTATGCACAATTGTCTTCCTGGAAAAGTTAGTATTTCTGTATCACCCAATTATATTTTACAAAAAGAAAAAGAAAAAAAAGAAAAGAAAAAGAAAAACGTGTTAATATTATTGTGACCATTTTTAGGGCTACAGGAGAAATCACTTTACAGTTGAGATCCCTTGTGTTCCTTAGTGTTAGGTAGAATCCTTGTGTTCCTTAGTTTTAGGCAGAATCCTTGTGTTCCTTAGTGTTCGACAGAATCCTTGCGTTCTTTAGTGTTAGTCAGAATCCTTGTGTTCCTTGGTGTCAGGCAGAATCCTTGTGTTCCTTAGTGTCAGGCAGAATCCTTGTGTTCCTTAGTGTTAGGCAGAAATCCTTGTGTTCCTTAGTGTTAGGCAGAATCCTTGTGTTCCTTAGTGTTAGGTAGAATCCTTGTGTTCCTTAGTTTTAGGCAGAATCCTTATGTTCCTTAGTGTTAGGAAGAATCCTTGTGTTCCTTAGTGTTAGGTAGAATCCTTGTGTTCCTTAGTGTTAAGTAGAACCCTTATGTTCCTTAGTGTTAGGAAGAATCCTTGTGTTCTTTAGTGTTAGGTAGAATCCTTGTGTTCCTTAGTGTTAAGTAGAACCCTTATGTTCATTAGTGTTAGGGAGAATCCTTGTGTTCTTTAGTGTTAGGTAGAATCCTTGTGTTCCTTAGTGTTAAGTAGAACCCTTTTGTTCCTTAGTGTTTGGCAGAATCCTTGTGTTCCTTAGTGTTAGGCAGAATCCTTGTGTTACTTAATTTACTATTAGTCGAACACAGTATTGCATTAATAATTCGACACTGGATTAGAAATTCGACTATAGTCGCACACAGTATGGCTTCGGCAAATCGACAATAGATGTACACTGCACGGCGCTAGGAATTCGACTATAGTCGCACACAGCACGGCTTCAGCAATTCGACTATAGTTACACAATGTGACAGCAAGCCACTAAGGTGATATGTTTATCAAAGCTGGAAATCAAGGGTAGACTTGATTTGGGGAAGGGCAGGGGCGGGAAGATATAGCACCAATTAACATTTGTTGACGATTACAAAATAGCTGCAATTTTTTCTATATAAAGACGCTCTGATTTGTTAAAAATTCAGTCAGACCGGAAGCTCAGAGCGGGGTGGCGCGAGACTCCAAAATGGCTGAAATAAGGAATCTTTGCCTCTAAAAGAAATAGACCTTCTCGTCAAGAAAACCTCTGATAATATATGGATTTAAAAAAATATTTCATTTAGAAAAAAAAAATGGCGATGAGTCCATTGTAATGTATTGTATTGAATTATTTAATAATGAATTGTGTTGGGTAATTCATTTAGTGACACCATTCAATTTGAAAGTAAAGAAAAAAATGCGTATATGAGATTTTAAAAGTGTAATAATTAAATTTAGGGAGGAAATATAGCAATGCTGGGTACATCGAGCTAGTTTATATTATTTAATTATGAATAAATACAAATGAAAACAACAAACATCAAATGGTCATACTTACTTCTATATTAATTCGTCTGTCTTTTTCCTTTTTATCTTTCTTTACACAAATTGTGTTTGAAAAAGGAATGTAAAGAAAAACGTTGTACAATGAAGAACGAGTTTTGTGTTCAGATAAAATAACTGACACAGTCCAGTCCACATTTGGTGAATTATCAATTCTTATTAGCATAGAACAAAACACCAGACAAAGCTCCTCGCCGTGTCTTTTCTCTCCGACCTAGTGTATAAAACATTTCTCTCCGTTATCTGTTAATGATGGCGATTAGGTCTCTATTTTTCTGTAACCAAAACTACGTCACTGCTTACGTCACATTAACCCAAATCGTCATAACATAGAATAAATACATTCATGATTTGAGCATGCAATATTAGACGATCCTCGTTGTTTTTTTAAAACAACTTTTAATAAATACATTCCCGGTTTTATATATTTATATATTTGTTTTATTTTATTATAATGGAGATTGTGTGTTTTTCTGTCTGTAACCGAAACTATATTACTACTCAAGTCACAATTTCCTTAGTTATTAACGACACATTCTCCATGATTCTATTTCTATTTAAACCTCAATTAATAATAAAACTGTTTGACATTATTAATACTGTTGGCCTTACCTAAATACTAATAACATGCAATTGTATTTATATATACAACAAAATACCAGTTTTCAGTGTAAACGTAAAGCTAATTTGCATATTGATATTAAAAAAACTGATTTTAATAAAAATGTGCTTGGTATTATTGATTTCTAATTGTTTGGTTTTATCTTAATGAATATGAGTAAAAATCTCTTCAATAAATCCTAAAAGAAATTCATTAACAAGAAGAAATAACTGTAATTTTATTCTTTACTTCCTATTTTAACTAAATAGTTAAATTAGGAAAATTTAGCATTGAAAAACGGAAGTGATGAAAGAGTAAGTTTCAGTTGTTCTATTTTTCGATTATACCCCCTCCGTTTCAAATCTTTTTATCTGAATTCTTATTTAGTTTTATTAACCTTTCTAATTTAATACGATATTTTATTACATTTAAACTTAAATAGTTGCACCCGGAGGGTGCATATATTTGCTAGTATATATAAAGTTATCAGAATTAATTTTCCATTTCAAATTGTTTTTTTGTTTTTTTCTTTCTTTAATAAAGTTGATAATTTTATTTACTTATGATACAAACGCTCTGGCATTGGATTTTTTAACTTTCACTCCCTCGGGCAATAACTTTCATAGATTAACTTTTACACCGCCCGGAGGGTGTTTTTTTTTTTTTTTTTTTTTTTTTTTTTTTGGCTAGTATATAATAATAAGATCATTGTTATTGTTAACGGTGTGTTGTCTCGTTCTTCGAATTGCCAACAACTACGACAGGTCATTTCCACTAATCTCCCGATCCGTCATTAAGACGATCCGATCCGATCAAGTTGCGTTGATTCCAGTTCTGCTGGGCGCAGAAGGCATCAACAGAGCAACTGGCCGGAGACGCATGTGGTAGTAACAAAACTAAGTCATCTTATCAAGAACCGTGACTGGCATAGGACCGCATGGTTGACGATTTCGCTGATATTGATCGGTTTGCTTTGGTCTGTTTTGTTTTACGGCATATCAACCTCGGTGGGTCATTTAATGCAGATAAAGTTTTGAAATAAATTCATTCTTAATGGATACTCAATTATTTCTATAAACCCTTCTTTTGAGGAAACCAAATAAGGTCGAAATAGCTGTACAGTGATCCACATGTCGTACACGATGTTTGCCGAATTTTCTGGTCGTAGTAATTCAATTTAATTAAATAAAAAATAATTGATTTGATCGTAAGTTCATATTTTACTGAGCTTGCTATGGCACAAGGCCAGAAGCATGGTGCACCCAGTAAGAATCGAACTCACTAGTAATAGCCAGATAATCTAGCTTGTTAACTATTACATCACGAAAATAGTGGTAGTAATATTGTTACTCAGACTGAGGGCGGAAAGCGAAAAAGTTAAATATATATTTTAAAAAAAATATTTTGATCGTAAGTGCATTATTCCCTGAGATTAGTGTGGCACAAGGCTTGAAGCATGGTGCACCCAGTAGGAATCGAACTCACTAGTTATATCCAGCTTCCTAACCATTACACCACACGATTAGTGGTAGTAATATTGTTACTCAAACTGGAGGCGGAAGACGAAAAAAAAAGGTAAATAAATAAAAATAAAAATTAATTTGATCGTAAGTCCATTAATTACTGAGATTAGTGTAGCACAAGGCCAGAAGAATGGGGCACCCAGTGAGAATCGAACTCACTAGTGTAACCATTATACTATGCGAGGAGTGGTGGTAATATTGTAACTCAAAATGGGGGCGGAAGACGAAAAAATGTTGACTAAATAAAAAATAATTTTAAAAACAAAAGAGAAAAAAAGTTAATCGCTTTGACAGGCTCGTATGGTCTACTGGTCAAGAAAAATACAACGTAACGACTTTTCTTTCTTTCTTTCTTTTCTTTCTTTCTTTTTTTTTTCTTTTTCTTTTCCTTCTCTTTCTTTTTTCTTCTATCTATTCTTTCTTTCTTTCTTTTTCTTACTTTTTCTTTCTTTTTATCTCTTATCTTTTCTGTTTGCTTGTTTCTTGTTTCTTTTCTTCTTTCTTTCTTTCTTTCTTTTTTCTTTCTTTCTTTTTTTTTCTTTTTTTCTTCTTTCTTCTTCTTTCTTTCTTTTTTGATAGGTTTCTGAATTGTAACGACACACATGGAATTTTAAGATATAATTGATGTTTTTTATTACCCAATTTCAACGCCCTCTTCTTTCTTTCTTTCTTCTTTTTCTTTCTTTCTTCTTTCTTTCTTTTTCTTCTTTCTTCTTTTTTTCTTTTTCTTCTTTCTTTCTTTTTCTTTCTTCTTTCTTTCTTTCTTTACTTTTTTTTTCTTTTTTTTTTTTCTTTTTCTTCTTTCTTTCTTTCTTTTCTTTTTTCTATTCTTTCTTTCTTTCTTCTTTTTCTTTCTTTTTTTTTTCTTTTTTCTGTTTTTCTTCTTTCTTTCTTTCTTTCTTTTTCTTTCTTTTTCTTTCTTTGATCTTTTCTTCTGAGTTTTGAATTGTAACGACACATGGAATTTTTAAATATAATTGATGTCTTTTTATAACCCTAATTTCAAGGTTTCTTTCTTCTTTCTTTCTCTTTTTTTTCTTTTTTTTCTTTCTTTCTTTCTTCTCGTTTTCTCCTTCTTTCTTTTTTATATAATTTCTTCTTTTATGCTATGTTCCTAAATTGTAATGACACACCATGTAATTCCTAAATATATTCTCTCTTGTTCATTATCTATGCATATGAAAAGAGTTACAAAAAATAAAGACTAACTTATTGTACATAGTATCACATGAGTGAAAACAGAACGTCTATATGGGCTTGATATTTGTGCTCGTAATTCGCACAGACTAAATTGACATCTGCTAATATTAGAATTTATACAATTGGTGTCTTTTGTTTTAATCCAACTAATTTCAACGCCTTTGTCTTTCATTTTAAAATCACAACAGTAATAAAATGGTCACCATATATACTGCACTAGTGGCAGAATTAGATCTGACTGGTATATGATACATATGACTATATATTTATATATATTTACCAACCCCTCCACACAAACAGGATGCGACACAAGGTCAATTTCTTAAGTGGAGTTTAACAGGTTTGAATTCAGAGTTTTCTTCTCCTAGACTGGTTACCTAGCCATGGTTAAAGAGTGCAGTCTGTCCTGCTAGTTACCCGTAGCTGGAGGGAGAATTGGATCCATACTTTCCCAAGGGTATTAGCGCCATGTGAAATGCCAACAGTTCCATCCAGGAATTGAACTCGCGTTGACGACTCCATTTCCTACGACTCTAACCATTAGACCACGCGCCTCCATCCACTAAAAATTGTCCACTTTGCACTTCTCATAAAATATAAGATCTAATATAATTAAAAGCAATTGGTAATTTGCTTGAAGCATTGTTAAGTATGTTATAAATATTAATATTTTGAAGGCCAATACAATGCGTATGAAAAAAAAAAAAAAAAAAAACAAACAAAAAAATAAAAACTTTTTTAACATCTTTTTGTTTTTATTTTCATACGCATTGTATTGGCCTTCAAAATATTAATATATATAATATAATAACTTTTTAGTTTTACTTTTTCAAGCCTTTGTTTTTTTAAAAATTATTTTAAAATCATAAGTTATAAAGGGTCTGCACATATAGTGTACTAGTGGCAGAATTAAATCCGACTGGTAGCCCCACCATCCGTTGGAATTTTTCACCTAGACAAAAATATAATTGATGTCTTCTGTATTACCTTAATTTCAAACGCCTTAGGTTTTATTTTTATTTTCAAAATTACCAGTTAAAAAAAGGTTTGCAGATATACTGTACTGTACCAGTGGCAGAATTAGATCCGACTGGTAGCCCCACCCACCACTGAAAATTGTCCATTTTGGACTCCTCATAAAAATATAAGAATTTATACAATTAATATCTTTTGTTTTATTCTAACTAATTTCAATTCCTTTTTCTCTGAATGTTTGAGATTAGGCTTGAAGATTAGTATTATCTGCGTTATTCGGACTATTGTCCCCATCTTCATTGTTATTTGTACAACGTTTCGGCCGATATACCCTCCGGCCTTCTCTTCAGGTATTTCTTGTCGGACACGGGAACCTTCTCGGACTCGGGAACCTTCTTTTCGAATAATTAATTAACACAACTCCTACCCAGCAATGGTTAGCGGAATGAGAACAGGATACCCCCGTGGAATAAAATAAAGGGTTAGGTTCAAAGTTCCGTGATGGCTCCGAATACGACAAGAAATTTCCCGAGTTCGAAAAGAAGGTTCCCGGGTCCGAGAAGGTTCCCGAGTCCGGCAAGAAATACCTGAAGAAGGCCGGAGGGCATATCGGCCGAAACGTTGTACAAATAACAATGAAGATGGGGACAATAGTCCGAATAACGCAGATAATACTAATCTTCAATTCCTTTGTCTTTTATTTTAAAATCACAACAGTCATAAAAAGATCAGCACATATACTGTACTAGTAGCAGATTTAGATCCGACTAATTAACCCCCCCCCATCCACTGAAAATTGCCCATTTTGTGAGGGGTCGCCCTCACAAAAATGTCATTGATGTTTTTTTGTATTACCCTAATTTCAATGTCAGTGTTTGTTTATTTTAAAACCACAACAGTGATAAAAAGGTCAACACATATACTGTACTAGTAGCAGAGTTGGGACCGACTAAGCAGCCTCACCATCCACTGAAAATTGTCTATTTTGAACCCCTCACAAAAATATAAGAACTTATACAATTGAAGTTTTTCGTGTTACCCTAATTTCAAAGCCTTTGTTTTTCATTCTAAAATCACGACGGTCACATATACTGTTCTAGTGGCAGAATTAACATTTTTGTAAAATTCTTATTCTTGATATTGCTTATAATTTTTCCTTTCCCCCTCACACCTTTTTATCCCCCCCCCATTTACCTCCACATTACTACGGTGGTGCCACCAGTGCCAGCCAGTTTTTTTGTTTTTTTTTAAATCATTTATTTTTTTTTTTCACAACAATCTGTCATCATCTTCTGTTTTTCCGAAATTACTATGCCGGTTGTAAAGTCTGTGAAAATATGCACAAGTCTGTGAAGAATATTACTTTAGATAATGCAGCAGAGTTAGTTAAAAATGGCTTCCTTAAGAATGGTTTCAAGGAGGAAAAAGGACTTCAAGAATAAAGAGGAAAAGTCTTGGATGAAATAACACACACACACGCACACACCACACACACACACACACACACACACCACAACATTCGATATCTTGTGTCTGTCTCTATTTTCGTCGTGTATGTATGTGTATATATGTGTATGTATATTCATGTTGTGTATGCATCTATCAGCCTGTATTTTTACATGTGTATGTATATATGTATATGTATCTGTATGTATTTTTGTGTATATATAGCCCCACCATCCACAGAAAATTGTCCATTTGGCGACCCCCTCACAAAAATGTAATTGATGTCTTTCGTATTACCCTAATTTCAACAGCTTTGTTTTTTTTTTCAAAATCACAACAGTCGTAAAAATGTCTGCATATATACTGTACTAGCCACAGAGTTAGGCCCGACTAAACAGCCCAATCATCCACTGATTGTCTATTTTTTACCCCTCACAAAAATATAATTGATGTCTTTTGTGATATCCTAATTTCAACGCATTTGTCATTCATTTTAAAATCACAAGTCATAAAAAGGTTTTGGTTTTGTTTTGTTTTACGGCATATCAACCTCAGTGGGTCATTTAATGTCGATTAAGTTTTGAAATAAATCAATTCTTAATGGATAATACAATTTTTTTATGAATACATTTTTCTATTTAACCCATAGATGGGACCCTAACAGGTACTACCACCCCGGGTCAGAGTGGACTAGGGAGCAATGGTGATGAAGGGGTGCTCCACTTTCTCCAAACCTCCAGAACTGGAACCTCACCATTAGATATAGTTTAACGTCATTCCCAGGACATGTAGACCCTCAGTTACCGCCTTCTAGCACCCATATGATAAAAAGGGGTTGGGGCTTTCCATAAGGGCAATAGGGTTGGGGCAATCATATAGGTGCTAGGGTTTGACGTGACCAGCCGATTGATCGGAGGGGGCCTCTCCGACCGCCCGTCTAGCCCAAGATAGGGCCAAAGTGGAGTATTGCAAGTCATGAACTGCTCATCCACCTGGGTTCTATCCTTAAGCATCACGGGTCGCCACCCACGACCAACAGGTGGCCCCATTGGGGGAGTCTTACCCCTCTGCAGAGGTGCAGTCGGTGTATTCTAACGCTCCAGACGACAGGGCGGTCATAAAAAGGTCTGTACATATAATGTACTAGTGGCACAATTAGATCCGACTGGTAGCCCCACCATCCACTGAAAATTGTCCATATTGAACTCTTCACAAAAATATAAGAACTTATATAATTGAAATTTTTGTTTTACCCTGATTTTAAAGCCTTTGTTTTTTTATTCTAAAATCACGAGTTATAAAAGGATCAACACATATACTGTAGTATATCCGACTGATAACCCCCCAAACCACTGAAAATTGTCCATTTTTCTACCCTCACAAAATATATTGATGTCTTTTTCATTACCCTAATTTCAATGCCCTTGTCTTTTATTTTAAAATCACAACAGACATAAAAAGGTCAACACATATACTGTACTACTGGCAGAATTAGATCCGACTGGTAGCCCCACCATCCACTAAAAATTATCCATTTTGCACCCCTCACAAGAATATAAAAATTTATATAATTAATTTTTTTTTTACTCTTATTTCAACGCCTCTTTTTTCCTTATTTTAAAATCACAGCAGTAATAAAAAATTAGTGGCAGATTTAGATCCGACTGGTAGCCCCATCGTCTACAAAAAAATTGACATTTGGCGACCATCCACTGAAAATTGTCCATTTTATATACATCATAAAAATATAAGAATTTATACAATTGCTATCTTTTGTTTCACTTCAACTAATTTCAACGCCTTTGTCTTTTATCTTAAAACCACAACAGTCATAAAAATGTCAACACTTATACTGTACTAATGGCAGATTTAGATCCGACTGGTAGCCCCACCATCCACTAAAAATTGACATTTGGCGACCCCCACACAACAATGTAATTGATGATTTTTGTATTAACCTAATTTCAACGCCTTTGTTTTTATTTAGAACTCACCAGTTTTAAAAAGATCTACACATATACTGTAGTGTACCAGTGGCAGCCTCACCATCCACTGATAATGGTCCATTTTGGACCCCTTACAAAAATATAAGAATTTATAGAATTGTCATATTTTGTTTTATTCTAATTTCAAATCCTTTGTCTTTTATTTTAAAATCACAACAGCCATAAAAAGGTCAACATATATATTGTATTAGTGACAGAATTATATCCGACTATTAGCCTCACCATCCACTGAAAATTATCCATTTTCACCCCTCACAAAAATATAATTCAAGACTTCTGTATTACACTAATTTCAACACCTTAGGTTTTTATTTCAAAATCCCAAGTTATAAAAAGGTGTGCACATAGACTGTACTTGTTGCAGAATTAAATCCGACAGGTAGACCCACCATTCAATAAAAATTGTTCATTTTGTTCCCCTAAAAAAATATAAGAATTCATACAATTGCTATCTTTTGTTTTATTCTAATTTCAACTCCTTTGTTATTTATTTTAAAATCACAAGTTATAAAAAGATCTGCACATATACTGTACTAGTGGCAGAATTAGA
Organism: Doryteuthis pealeii; assembly: GCA_023376005.1. Lineage (NCBI taxonomy): Eukaryota > Metazoa > Mollusca > Cephalopoda > Myopsida > Loliginidae > Doryteuthis > Doryteuthis pealeii. The sequence continues at coordinate 35,838,888 of CM042180.1, forward strand.
TCCGACTGGTAGCCCCACCATCCAATGAAAATTGTCCATTTTTCAGCGCTCACAAAAATATAATTGAAGTCTTTTGTATTGCCTCAATTTCAATGCCTTTGTCCATTATTCTATAACCACAACAGTCATAAAAAGGTCTGTACATATTCTGTACTAGTGGTAGAGTTAGATCCGACTAAGCAACTTCACCATCCACTGGAAATTGTCCATTTAGCACTCACACAAAAACATAAGAAATTATATAATTATGTTTCAATAATTCTAATGCCTTTGTCTTATATTTTAAAATCACAAGTTATAAACAATGTCCGTATTGAACTAGTGACAGAGTTAGGTCCGACTGGTATCCCTACTATCCACTAAAAATTTCCCATTTTTGACTCCTCTCAAAAACATTAGAACTTATATAAAAAAAAGGCGTCGGGGTGGCCTAAAGTCGGTATCAGCCAATCAGCGAGGGAGTCTATCCCCTTTTCACTAGCGCTAGACGAAGAAGATTGTTTTCTAGCATCTGAGGTGGAGCGCCACACCTACCATCAGCTCCTTACTTTACCGCACAGATACCTGTGCTACTCATGCGCTGAGTTGGCGAGGGCCGGTATCGAACTAGGAACCTTGTGGTTTCTAGCCGAACGCTCTACCGACTGAGCTATACACGGCCTCTTATATAACTTATATAATTGATGCTTTTTTTTGTTTTCTTCTAATTTTAACGTGTTTGTCTTTTATTTTAAAATCTGTTATAACCTAACAAAGGTTACTAAATGAGAAACGGAGATTGCAAATGAAATGAAATATTTATATCACTAACAAAATACAAGCATACAAAATAGATAACAATAAAGAGAGGACAATCTAAATAATAGAACTTAACTGTTAATTCACAAGTAGTTATGTAATACATTGCTTCTCAAGTTTTTCATATCTTATATTGTAATATATTGCCTGATCAACAAATTGACAGCCGGAAGACCAGGTGCAAATGACTCACACGTAGGCACAGGAAACGCGTGGGTGCCAAAATAGATCTGCAAGTTGAAGAGTAATATAAGCTCTTAGAATTTTGGGTTGAGCGGATCGCTCGGCGTCGGAACTCCCGAAGATTTCTGTGTATGTGCATTCTTTACTGATGACTCTCAGTCTAAACAAATGGAAGAATAAAATATAACTCTCTCTCTCTCTCTCTCTCTATATATATATATATATATATATATATATATATATATATTATATATATATATATATAAAAATGAAACTGAAGTGATCCGACGGTATGTTGAAAAAATGAATAAAGGAAAGAAAAGTATAGAATGAATAATATAGGATATGTTAATCAATATTATTTACACGTGTTTCGGTCAGTAGTTTATCCATGTGTACATTATTCAAACTATTATTATTTTTAAATAATCCAATAAGGATTTACTCTGATGAAGGTCGAATTTTCTTTGTGTGCGAAACATTTCTACATTTTTTCTATCATTATTATTTCATTTCATTTGATTATTTAAAAATGATAATAGTTTGAATAATGTACACATGGATAAACTACTGACCGAAACACGTGTAAGTAATATTGATTAAAATATCCTATATTATCCATTCTATACTTTTCTTTCCTTTATTTATTTTTTCAACATATATATATATATATATATATATATATATATGTGTGTGTGTGTGTGTGTGTGTGTGTGTTCCGTGTTCTTTGTTGGGCCTAATGACAATATATAACAATATATTTACCAACTTCTCTGCACAAGCAACAAGTGACACAAGGTCAATTTCTTAAGTTTAATTGGTTACCTAGCCATGGTTAAAAAGCCCAGTTCACTCTACTATTTACCCATAGCTGGAGGAAGAGTAGTTAGAGGCATATCTTTCCCAAGGGTATTAGCAGTATTTGAAATGTAAATACCATCGTCCAGAATTTAAATTTGAGTCGACAAGTCCATTTCCTATGACTCTAACCATCACACCACACCGAAACATTGTGTATATAACAATAAAGATGAAAACAAGAGTCCAAAAAATCCAAATAATACAAATTACCAAGCCTCATCTCAAAACCTTAGACAAATATTTCTTTTTGTATTGAACTATTTCATGTAATGGTCATAAAGTTTAAAATTAAATCATAGTTGGTGGTTAACATGTGACATATGAAATGAAATTAGATAATACCTTTGTCCAAGTTCTTTCAATATGTAATCTTCAAAAGCTGTTCGAATGAAATCTTTCTGGTTAAAAAGAAAAAAAATACAAAGTCATTTAATTAAAACATTTTTTAAAAAAGTTATGTACAGGATGTCCCCCCAAAATTGACTAAGTCTAATAATATAGCCAATTTTCACTCAAATGATCTCAAATTTAACAAAGTGTGTAAAAACTTAGTTTAAGGTCTTTTTTTCCAGGGGTAATATATAATATATAACAATATCTTTATTCTTCGAATTGTGATGAGTGTGGAGAGCAAGAGAGAGTCGAAGAGGTTAGGATTGCATTAATGGATATTGACTGGGAGTTATCTTCGGCACGACATTTTTGCCAGATTCTCTGCCCTGCTCAACATTGGGACTCGTTATATAGCATTCCGCAACTTCCATATGGCCACGCCTCATTCGACGGGAGCGATGACATTTATGGGCGTTTGGCGAGAAAAAGTCACGGGAATTCGTGCTAACAGCAATGGTGAACTCGCAGATGGCACGCGAGGGACAGGAGGCCCCCAAAAGTGGACCAAAGACCATATGAAGACGATGCTGAAGAAATGCACCATCAAACTTTCGTCGTCATGAACCACCAAATGCAGATGGAAATTTCCCATGCAATGTGTGTGATCGCATCTGCAAGTCCAGAATTGAACTAACTAACCACAACTGTTTAACAACACGGAGTGACGTCATCGTCTTCTGAGGCGGACGAATGGAAGATGATGATGATGATGATGATGAGATGGAATGGAAGATGATGATGATGATGATGATGATGATGATAAAGGAATGAAGGGGAAATGGGGGAAGACGGGTATAAGAATTCTACGTGGTCAGGAGAGCGAGAGAGCGTGCAAGCGAGAGACAGAGACAGGGAGAGAGAGAGAGAGAGAGAGAGAGAGAGGGGGGGGGAGAAAGAGAGAAATCGGGGAAGAAGTGTAGGTTGGGCGAAGGCTGGGAAAGTAAAGGTACAATGTGTAGGTGATGGGGGGAAGGTATGAAATAAGAAGGGATGATGATGATGATGATGATG
>CM042180.1:35847133-35850287 GCA_023376005.1 Doryteuthis pealeii
ATATAGACTTCAATCATATATCCTCTGGTTCGTCGATAATGAAACTCTGTAAGTCAATCTTCATAAGTCTTTCTTCATACGAAATGTTTTTAAATCCTTAATATTTTCCACATTACTTAATTTTACTACTACTACTACTACTACTACTACTACTGCTGCTGCTGCTGCTGCTGCTGCTAGAGGTATGTTTATCATAACAGTTATCAGCGTAGGAAATGGAAACGGCAATCAATTATTAGACGTGCTGGAACGAGCGAACATGAACAGCATGTTCACCATCCTCTGCGAGAGATGTCTGCGCTGGCTTGGTCCTGTCAGGAGGATGGACAAAGGCCGCATCCCCAAAGACCTACTGTATGGCGAATTGTTAGAATGCGCCCGATCGATAGAGAGACCACATCTGTGCTTTAAAGACGTCCACAAGAAAGATATGAAGACATGCCACATCAACACCAACAGATGGGAGGTTGGTGCTGAAAACCGTGCGGCCTGGTGCCTCCTTGGCAGACAAGAGACGAAAAGGAGTGAACAAGAGAGGAAAGAAGCTGCCATGGAAAAGAGAGCCAGAAGGAAGGAGAAACAACAGCAACTCCAACAAGCATCACTGTTCGTTTGCAGTCAGTGCAACTGAGATTGCCATTCAAAAATTGGCTTGATATGCCACTTGCGCATATGCTGTTAAAAATGGACACTACGCCATCGTCTTTAACAGACAGACGGATGCCAACAAATACATATATATGTGTGTGTGTCTATGTGTGTGTGTGTGTGTGTGTGTGTGTGTGTGTGTCCAAATACTGCAAGTCAAAAAGGAATGGCAATCTCAGTTGCACTGACTGCAAACGAACAGTGATGCTTGTTGGAGTTGCTGTTTTTCTCCTTCCTTCTGGCTCTCTTTTCCATGGCAGCTTCTTTCCTCTCTTGTTCACTCCTTTCGTCTCTTGTCTGCCAAGGAGGCACCAGCCGCACGGTTTTCAGCACCAACCTCCCATCTGTTGTGATTGGCATGTCTTCATCTTCTTGTGGACGTCTTTAAAGCACAATTGGTCTCTCTATCGATCGGCGCATTCTAACAATTCGCCATACAGTAGTCTTTGGGATGCGGCCTTTGTCCATCCTCCTGACAGGACCAAGCCAGCGCAGACATCTCTCGCAGAGGATGTGAACATGCTGTTCATGTTCGCTCGTTCCAGCACGTCTAATAATTGATTGCCGTTTCCATTTCCTACGCTGATAACTGTTATGATAAACATACCTCTAGCAGCAGCAGCAGCAGCAGCAGCCCAGTAGTAGTAGTAGTAGTAGTAGTAGTAGTAAAATTAAGTAATGTGGAAAATATTAAGGATTTAAAAACATTTTATGAAGAAAGACTTATGAAGATTGACTTACAGAGTTTCATTATCGACGAACCAGAGGATATATGATTGAAGTCTATATAAAATGGATAACAAATTTGGATCTATCAAACATAGCCCAGAAAATCAATACCAGGGGTCCTAAATTAAAATTTCAAAAACAATTTGCAAAACAAATGTGAGACAAAATTATTTTAGTTACAGTGTAGTAGACTCATGGATAAAAACTATTATCATCTCTGAACTTTTTGATTTAATTGTGAAAGAATATAAATATTCAGTGAAATAAGATATTTTTTAACGATAAGGAACAGTTGACAGTCTCAGACCTAATATGCTTGCTGAAAAACATATCTTATCATAGATTGTATGTTTATCTGTTATGAAACTACGTCCGCACCATCGTCGCAATTCTTTGTCCATCCTCCTGACAGGACCAAGCCAGCGCAACATCTCTCGCAGAGGATAGCGAACATGCTGTTCATGTTCGCCCGTTCCAGCACGTCTAATAACTTATTCTGTCTTTAGTCCTTACTGTATTTTTATTTTCTTCTTCCTATTTTATTTATTACCTTATTTAGTTATTGAAGTTTATTTTTGCTTTTGTTATTTCCCCCCTCACTGTCCATGCATAGGATGTTTTTCTACCACTCCCACTCTCCGCCCTGTCTTAGAATGCACCGACTACAACTCTCAGTGGGTAAGACTCCCCCAATGGTCCACCTGTTGCGAAGTGGCGACCCGTAACGCTAAGGATGGAATCCAGGTGCTGACTGTCCATGACTTGCAATACTCCACTTTCTTGGCTAGACGGGCGTCGGAGAGGCACCCCTCCGATCAATCAGACTGGTCACGTCAAGCCCTGGCAACTTTATGATTGCCCTTATGACAAGCCCCAACCCTTTTATCATATGGTGCTAGAAGTTTGGTAATGTGGAGCAACCGTTAATCACCATTTTCCCTGGTCCACTCTGACCCGGAGTGTAATACCTGTTAGGTCCGATCTATGGTAAATAGAAAAATGTATTTATAAAAAAAACTGAGTATCCATTAAGAATGATTTATTCAAACCTTTATCGTATTAAATGACCCACTGAGGTTGATATGTCGTAAAACAAACCAAACCAAACCAAAACCCTCACCCTGTGCCCACATATTAGAATAGCTTAGAACCTTTAAATCTCAGCGCAGTTTACAAGTAAAGGCCCTATATATATATATATATATATATATATATATATAATATATATATATATATTTCTAGGAGAGCCCTATATATTTTTTTCTTTTATTTCTCTCTTTTTACTTTACTCTCCTACACAGTTTTCTTTCCAAATATTATGGTGATTTTTCATTTGTCACTTGCCTGCCTGCAAAAATGAATAACTAAATGAAAATGAACATATAATATATATATATATATATAATATATATATATATATATATTCTTACAACTTGTGCCCCCTCCCACAAAAAATCACTACTGCATCGCTCGCTCGAACCATTACCATTCCTACAACCTGCCACTACCAATGGTTATTACCTCCCACTTCTAATTCCTTGCTACTACACGTTCTCGTAAAAACGAGACACGAAACCATACCATCGTTTCCTACCTGATGATGGCAAACTGTATTGCCGAAAGCGCTCGTTTTGAACCTTTGGTGACTGTTACACCAGTTACACCCCGAAACCAAAAAGATGGCCCGAAAATTAGAAAGGATCAACCAAAAACTTGTCCGACAAGAATTGTCTGTACAGTTCAGCAAAACTTGTATAAAAAAGAAAAAATGCTGCCA
>CM042180.1:35855387-35950387 GCA_023376005.1 Doryteuthis pealeii
ATTTCGTAAAAAAGAAAGCTGATTATACTAGAGTAAAATAAATAAACATTTTATAAGTAAGAAAGAAAGCAAGGTGATCTTAGAAAGAAAGATTTTATTGAAAGGAAAGAAAAAGAGGAAATTGAAAAAGAAAGAAAGAAAGAAAGAAAAGTGTATTTAAAAAGAAAGAAAGAAAAAACTAAGAAAAAGAGATATGATATTAGAAATAAAGAAAAGGAAAGAAAAAACACGAAATTAAAAAGTAAGAAAGAAAGAAAGAACAAAAGAAAGAAGGAAAGAAAGAAAGAAAGGAGGTGATATTAAAAGAAAGAAATACGAATTAAAAAAACTAAATTGAAAAGTAAGAAAGAAAGAAAGAAAGAAAGGAGAGAAAAAAAGAAAGGAAGAAAGAAAGAGAGAGAAAGGTGATATTTAAAAGAAAAAAAGCGAATTAAAAAACGAAATCGAAAAGAAGAAAGAAAGAAAAAGTAAGAATGTAAGAAAGAAAGAAAGAAGGGTGGTATTTAAAAGAAAGAAAATGAAAGAAAGAAAGAGAGAAAGAGGTGGATATTTAAAAGAAAGAAGACGAATTAAAAAGTCAAAATTGAAAAGTAGAAAAGAAAGAAAGAAAAAAAAAGAGAGAAAGAAAGAAGATGTTTTTAAAAGAAAGAAAGAAAGATACAAAGAAAGATAATATTTAAAGAAAGAAAAGAAAGAAAATAATATTTAAAATAAACAAAAAAGGAAAAAAAGAAAGAAAGAGAGATACAAAGAAAGGTGTTTTAAAAAGAAAAAGAAAGAAAGAAAGATACAAAGAAAGATAATATTTAAAAAAAAGAAGAAAGAAAGGAAAGGAAGGAAGAAAGAAAGAAAGAAGATATTAAAAGAAAGATTTTATTGAAGAAAGAAAAAAGACGTAATTAAAAAGAAAGAAAGAAGAAAGATAATATTTAAAAAAGAACCGAAAAGAAGAAAAGTGATATTTAAGAAGAAAGAAAAGAAAAATGAAGAAAAAAGAAAGAAAGAAGAGAAGAAAGAAGAAAGGAATAAAGAGAAAGCTTTTAAAATAATAAATAAAAATTATATAAGAAAAAGAAAGAAAGAAAGAAAGGTGATATTAAAAAGAAAGAAAGAAAGAAAGAAAGAAGAAAGAAAGTGATGTCTAAAAGAAAGAAAGAAAGAAGAAAGAAAAGAAAGAAGGTGATGTCTAGAAAGAAAGAAAGAAAGAAAGGTGACGTCTAAAAGAAAGAAGAAAGAAAGAAAGAAAGAAAGAAGGAATGTCTAGAAAGAAAGAAGAAAGAAAGAAGAAAAGAAAGAAAGAACGAAAGATGATATCAAAAACAGAGATATAACAATGTTTCATTGATTTTATTTGTCTTGCTTTACAGAGTTTCTTACAATTTTGTTTTATTGTCCGAAATTTTCTCCCACGACTTTCCCACCATCATTGGTTATTTCCAAGAGTTTTATCTAAGATATTCTATTTTCTTTTTTTTTTTCTTTAAAATCCAATGAAACTTTAAAGAATCTTAGACGCGCTTTGTCCAGGATGTTGAATATTTTATAGCCTTTTAACAGTTGAACACATCATCGTCACCATCATCATTCTTCTTCTTCTTCTTCTTCTTCTTCTTCTTCTCTCTTCTTCTTTTTCTTCTTCTTTCTTCTTCTTCTTCTTCTTCTTCTTCGAAACAATTACCTGCGTTCTCTTCTTGTCTTTTTCCTGGGAAATTCAAGATTTTTTTATACAGGCTTTTCTTCTTTTTCTTCTTCTTCTTCTTCTTCTTCTCTTCTTCTTCTTCCTTCTTCTTCTTCTTCTTCTTCTTCTTCTTCTTCTTTCTTCTTTCTTTCTTCTTTCTTTTTTTTTTTTCATTTTATCTGGCTTTATTTTTTCCAAAATCTCTTCTTATTTCTTCCTTAACCTTTGATTTTCTTTTTCTTTTTTTTCTTTCTATCTTTCTTTCTTCTTTCTTTTCCCTTCGTTCCTTTCATCATCATCATCATCATCATCCCTTCTTATTTCATACCTTCCCCCATCACCTACACATGTACCTTTACTTTCCCAGCCTTCGCCCAACCTACACTTCTTCCCCGATTCTCTCTTTCTCCCCCCCTCTCTCTCTCTCTTCTCTCTCTCTCTCTCTCTCTCTCCCTGTCTCTGTCTCTCGCTTGCACGCTCTCTCGCTCTCTCTCTGACCACGTAGAATTCTTATACCCGTCTTCCCCATTTCCCCTTCATTCCTTTATCATCATCATCATCATCATCATCATCATCTTCCATTCCATCTCATCATCATCATCATCATCATCTTCCATTCGTCCGCCTCAGAAGACGATGACGTCACTCCGTGTTGTTAAACAGTTGTGGTTAGTTAGTTCAATTCTGGACTTGCAGATGCGGTCACACACATTGCATGGGAAATTTCCATCTGCATTGGTGGTTCATGACGACGAAGGTTTGATGGTGCATTTCTTCAGCGTCGTCTTCATATGGTCTTTGGTCCATTTTTGGGGGCCTCCTGTCCCTCGCGTGCCATCTGCGAGTTCACCATTGCTGTTAGCACGAATTCCCGTGACTGTTTCTCGCCAAACGCCCATAAATGTCATCGCTCCCGTCGAATGTCTGATCGGATGAGGCGTGACCATATGGAAGTTGCGGAATGCTATATAATGAGTCCCAATGTTGAGCAGGGCAGAGAATCTGGCAAAAATGTCGTGCCGAAGATAACTCCCAGTCAATATCCATTAATGCAATCCTAACCTCTTCGACTCTCTCTTGCTCTCCACACTCATTGCAATTCGAAGAATAAAGATGTTGTTATATATTGTCATTAGGCCCAACAAAAAACACGGAACACACACAGACACACACACACACACACACACATATATATATATATAATATATATATATATATGTTGAAAAATGAATAAAGGAAAGAAAAGTATAGAATGGATAATATAGGATATTTAATCAATATTACTTACATGTGTTTCGGTCAGGAGTTTATCCATGTGTATATTATTCAAACTATTATTATTTTTAAATAATCCAGGATTTACTCTGATGAAGATCGAATTTTCTTTGTGTGCTGAACATTTCTACATTTTTTCTATTATTATTATTTCATTTCATTTGATTATTTAAAAATAATAATAGTTTGAATAATGTACACATGGATATACTCCTGACCGAAACACGTGTAAGTAATATTGATTAAAATATCCTATATTTATCCATTCTAATACTTTTCTTTCCTTTATTTATTTTTTCAACATACCGTCGGATCACTTTCCAATTTCATTTTTCACACACACACACACACGCACACACACGCACACACACACACACACACACACACACATATATATATATATATATATATATATATATAATATATATATATATTAAAGTTATATTTTTATTCTTCCATTTGCTTAGACTGAGAGTCGTCAGTAAAGAATGCACATACACAGAAATCTTCGGGAGTTCCGACGCTGAGCGATCCGCTCAACCCAAAATTCTAAGAGTTTATATAACTCTTCAACTTGCAGATCTAATTTGGCACCCACGCGTTTCCTGTGCCTACGTGTGAGTCATTTGAACATGGTCTTCCGGGTGTCAATTTGTTGATCAGGCAATATATTACAATATAAGATATGAAAAACTTGAAAAGCAGTGTATTACATAACTACTTGCGAATTAACAGTTAAGTTCTATTATTTAGATTGTCCTCTCTTTATTGTTATCTATTTTGTATGTTTGTATTTTGTTAGTGATATAAATATTTCATTTCATTTGCAATCTCCGTTTCTCATTTAGTAACCTTTGTTAGGTTATAACAGATTTTAAAATAAAAGACAAACACGTTAAAATTAGATGAAAACAAAAAAAAGCATCAATTATATTAGTTATATAAGGGGCCGGGTTAGCTCAGTCGGTAGAGCGTTCGGCTAGACACCACAAGGTTCCTAGTTCGATACCGGTCCCCGCCAACTCAGCGCATGAGTAGCACAGGGATCTGTGCGGTAAAGTAAGGAGCTGATGGTAGGTGTGGCGCTCCACCTCAGATGCTAGAAAACAATCTTCTTCGTCTAGCGCTAGTGAAAAGGGTGATAGACTCCCTCGCTGATTGGCTGATACCGACTTTAGGCCACCCCGACGCCTTTTTTTATATAACGTTCTAATGTTTTTGAGAGGAGTCCAAAATGGGAAATTTTTAGTGGATAGTAGGGATACCAGTCGGACCTAACTCTGCCACTAGTTCAATACGGACATTGTTTATAACTTGTGATTTTAAAATATAAGACAAAGGCATTAGAATTATTGAAACATTAATTATATAATTTCTTATGTTTTTGTGTGGAGTGCTAAATGGACAATTTCCAGTGGATGGTGAAGTTGCTTAGTCGGATCTAACTCTACCACTAGTACAGAATATGTACATACATTTTCATGACTGTTGTGGTTATAGAATAATGGACAAAGGCATTGGAATTGAGGCAATACAAAAGACTTCAATTATATTTTTGTGAGGGGTGAAAAATAGACATTTTTTATTGGATGGTGGGGCTACCAGTCGGATCTAATTCTGATACTAGGATAGTCCATGTGCAGATCTTTTTATAACTTGTGATTTTAAAATAAATAACAAAGGCATTGAAATTAAGGCAATACAAAAGACTTCAATTATATTTTTGTGGGGGCTGAAAAATGGAAATGTTTTATTTGATGGTGGGGCTAACAGTCGGATCTAATTCTTCCACTAGGATAGTCTATGTGCAGATCTTTTTATAACTTGTGATTTTAAAATAAATAACAAAGGAGTTGAAATTAGAATAAAACAAAAGATAGTAATTGTATGAATTCTTATATTTTTTGAGGGGAACAAAATGAACAATTTTTATTGGATAGTGGGTCTACCAGTCGGATTTAATTCTGCCACAATTACAGTCTATCTGCAGACCTTTTTATAACTTTTTGATTTTGAAATAAAAACCTAAGGTGTTGAAATTAGTGTAATACAGAAGTCTTGAATTATATTTTTGTGAGGGGTGAAAATGGACAATTTTCAGTGGATGGGGAGGCTAATAGTCGGATATAATTCTGTCACTAATACAGTATATATGTTGACCTTTTTATGGCTGTTGTGATTTTAAAATAAAAGACAAAGGATTCGAAATTAGAATAAAACAAAATATGACAATTCTATAAATTCTTATATTTTTGTAAGGGGTTCAAAATGGACAATTTTCAGTGGATGGTGAGGCTGCCACTGGTACACTACAGTATATGTGTAGATCTTTTTAAAACTGGTGAGTTCTAAATAAAAACAAAGGCGTTGAAATTAGGTTAATACAAAAATCATCAATTACATTGTTGTGAGGGGGTCGCCAAATGTCAATTTTTAGTGGATGGTGGGGCTACCAGTCGGATCTAAATCTGCCATTAGTACAGTATAAGTGTTGACATTTTTATGACTGTTGTGGTTTTAAGATAAAAGACAAAGGCGTTGAAATTAGTTGAAGTGAAACAAAAGATAGCAATTGTATAAATTCTTATATTTTTATGATGTATATAAAATGGACAATTTTCAGTGGATGGTCGCCAAATGTCAATTTTTTTGTAGACGTGGGGGCTACCAGTCGGATCTAAATCTGCCACTATTTTTTATTACTGCTGTGATTTTAAAATAAGGAAAAAGAGGCGTTGAAATAAGAGTAAAAAAAAAATTAATTATATAAATTTTTATATTCTTGTGAGGGGTGCAAAATGGATAATTTTTTGTGGATGGGGGCTACCAGTCGGATCTAAATCTGCCATTAGTACAGTATATGTGTTGACCTTTTTATGTCTGTTGTGATTTTAAATAAAAAGACAAGGGCATTGAAATTAGGGTAATGAAAAAGACATCAATTATATTTTGAGGGTAGAAAAATGGACAATTTTCAGTGGTTTGTGGGTTTATCAGTCAGATATACTACAGTATATGTGTCGATCCTTTTATAACTCATGATTTTAGAATAAAAAAAACAAAGGCTTTAAAATCAGGGTAAAACAAAAACTTCAATTGTATAAGTTCTTATATTTTTGTGAAGAGTTCAATATGGACAATTTTCAGTGGATGGTGGGCTACTAGTCTGATCTAATTGTGCCACTAGTACATTATATTATGTACAGACCTTTTTATGACCGCCCTGTCGACTGGGGCGTTAGAATTCACCGACTGCACCTCTGCAGAGGGGTAAGACTCCCCCAATGGTGCCACCTGTTTGCCGTGGGTGGCGACCCGTGATGCTTAAGGATAGAACCCAGGTGGATGAGCAGTTCATGACTTCAATACTCCACTTTGGCCTTATCTTGGGCTAGACGGGCGGTCGGAGAGGCCCCCTCCGATCAATCGGCTGGTCACGTCAAGCACTAGCACCTATATGATTGCCCCAACCCTATTGCCCTTATGGCAAGCCCCAACCCCTTTTTATCATATGGGTGCTAGAAGGCGGTGACTGCGGGTCTACATGTCCTGGGAATGACGTTAAACTCTATCTGATGGTGAGGTTCCAGTTTTGGAGGTTTGGGGAAAGTGGAGCACCCCTTCATCACCATTGCTCCCTGGTCCACTCTGATCCGGAGTGGTAGTACCTGTTAGGGTCCCATCTATGGGTTAAATAGAAAAATGTATTCATAAAAAAATTGTATTATCCATTAAGAATTGATTTATTTCAAAACTTAATCGGCATTAAATGACCCACTGAGGTTGATATGCCGTAAAACAAAACAAAACCAAAACCTTTTTATGACTTGTGATTTTAAAATGAATGACAAATGCGTTGAAATTAGGATGTCACAAAAGACATCAATTATATTTTTGTGAGGGGTAAAAAATAGACAATCAGTGGATGATTGGCTGTTTAGTCGGGCCTAACTCTGCAAGTAGTACAGCATATATGCAGACATTTTTACGACTGTTGTGATTTGAAAAAAAAAAAACAAAGCTGTTGAAATTAGGGTAATACGAAAGACATCAATTACATTTTTGTGAGGGGGTCGCCAAATGGACAATTTTCTGTGGATGGTGGGGCTATATATACACAAAAATACATACAGATACATATACATATATACATACACATGTAAAAATACAGGCTGATAGATGCATACACAACATGAATATACATACACATATATACACATACATACACGACGAGAAAATAGAGACAGACACAAGATATCGAATGTTGTGTGTGTGTGTGTGTGTGTGTGTGTGTGTGTGTGCGTGTGTGTGTGTTATTTCATCCAAGACTTTTCCTCTTTATTCTTGAAGTCCTTTTTCCTCCCTTGAAACCATTCTTAAGGAAGCCATTTTTAACTAACTCTGCTGCATTATCTAAAGTAATATTCTTCACAGACTTGTGCATATTTTCACAGACTTTACAACCGGCATAGTAATTTCGGAAAAACAGAAGATGATGACAGATTGTTGTGAAAAAAAAAATAAATGATTTAAAAAAAAAACAAAAAAACTGGCTGGCACTGGTGGCACCACCGTAGTAATGTGGAGGTAAATGGGGGGGGGGATAAAAAGGTGTGAGGGGGAAAGGAAAAATTATAAGCAATATCAAGAATAAGAATTTTACAAAAATGTTAATTCTGCCACTAGAACAGTATATGTGACCGTCGTAATTTTAGAATGAAAAACAAAGGCTTTGAAATTAGGGTAACACGAAAAACTTCAATTGTATAAGTTCTTATATTTTTGTGAGGGGTGCAAAATAGACAATTTTCAGTGGATGGTGAGGCTGCTTAGTCGGTCCCAACTCTGCTACTAGTACAATATATGTGTTGACCTTTTTATCACTGTTGTGGTTTTAAAATAAACAAACACTGACATTGAAATTAGGGTAATACAAAAGACATCAATGACATTTTTGTGAGGGCGACCCCTCACAAAATGGGCAATTTTCAGTGGATGGGGGGGGGTTAATTAGTCGGATCTAAATCTGCTACTAGTACAGTATATGTGCTGATCTTTTTATGACTGTTGTGATTTTAAAATAAAAGACAAAGGAATTGAAGATTAGTATTATTTGCGTTATTCGGACTATTGTCCCCATCTTCATTGTTATTTGTACAACGTTTCGGCCGATATGCCCTCCGGCCTTCTTCAGGTATTTCTTGTCGGACTCGGGAACCTTCTCGGACGCGGGAACCTTCTTTTCGAACTCGGGAAATTTCTTGTCGTATTCGGGAGCCATCACGGAACTTTGAACCTAACCCTTTATTTATTCCACGGGGGTATCCTGTTCTCATTCCGCTAACCATTGCTGGGGTAGGAGTTGTGTTAATTAATTATTCGAAAAGAAGGTTCCCGAGTCCGAGAAGGTTCCCGTGTCCGACAAGAAATACCTGAAGAAGGCCGGAGGGTATATCGGCCGAAACGTTGTACAAATAACAATGAAGATGGGGACAATAGTCCGAATAACGCAGATAATACTAATCTTCAAGCCTAATCTCAAACATTCAGAGAAAAAGGAATTGAAATTAGTTAGAATAAAACAAAAGATATTAATTGTATAAATTCTTATATTTTTATGAGGAGTCCAAAATGGACAATTTTCAGTGGTGGGTGGGGCTACCAGTCGGATCTAATTCTGCCACTGGTACAGTACAGTATATCTGCAAACCTTTTTTATAACTGGTAATTTTGAAATAAAATAAAAACCTAAGGCGTTGAAATTAAGGTAATACAGAAGACATCAATTATATTTTTGTCTAGGGTGAAAAATTCCAACGGATGGTGGGGCTACCAGTCGGATTTAATTCTGCCACTAGTACACTATATGAGCAGACCCTTTTATAACTTATGATTTTAAAATAATTTAAAAAAAACAAAGGCTTGAAAAAGTAAAACTAAAAAGTTAATTATATTATAATATATTAATATTTTGAAGGCCAATACAATGCGTATGAAAAATAAAAACAAAAAGATGTTAAAAAAGTTTTTATTTTTTTTGTTTTTGTTTTTTTTTTTTTTTTTCATACGCATTGTATTGGCCTTCAAAATATTAATATATTATAACATACTTAACAATGCTTCAAGCAAATTACCAATTGCTTTTAATTATATTAGATCTTATAATTTTATGAGAAGTGCAAAGTGGACAATTTTTAGTGGATGGAGGCGCGTGGTCTAATGGTTAGAGTCGTAGGAAATGGAGTCGTCAACGCGAGTTCAATTCCTGGATGGAACTGTTGGCATTTCACATGGCGCTAATACCCTTGGGAAAGGTATGGATCCAATTCTCCCTCCAGCTACGGGTAACTAGCAGGACAGACTGCACTCTTTAACCATGGCTAGGTAACCAGTCTAGGAGAAGAAAAACTCTGAATTCAAACCTGTTAAACTCCACTTAAGAAATTGACCTTGTGTCGCATCCTGTTTGTGTGGAGGGTTGGTAAATATATAAATATATTAGTCATATGTATCATATACCAGTCAGATCTAATTCTGCCACTAGTGCAGTATATATGTGACCATTTTATTACTGTTGTGATTTTTAAAATGAAAGACAAAGGCGTTGAAAATTAGTTGGATTAAAACAAAAGACACCAATTGTATAATTCTAATATTAGCAGATGTCAATTTAGTCTGTGCGAATTACGAGCACAAATATCAAGCCCATATAGACGTTCTGTTTTCACTCATGTGATACTATGTACAATAAGTTAGTCTTTATTTTTTGTAACTCTTTTCATATGCATAGATAATGAACAAGAGAATATATTTAGGAATTACATGGTGTGTCATTACAATTTAGGAACATAGCATAAAAGAAAGAAATTATATAAAAAAGAAAGAAGGAAAAACGAGAGAAAGAAAAAAGAAAGAAAGAAAAAAGAAAAAAGAAAATAAAGAAATAAAGAAAGAAAGGGCCTTGAAATTAGGGTTATAAAAAGACATCAATTAATTTAAAAATTCCATGTGTCGTTACAATTCAGAAACCTATCAAAAAAGAAAGAAAGAAAAAAGAAAGAAAAAAAAACAGAAAAAAGAAAAAAAAGAAAGAAAAAGAAAAGAAAGAAAGAAAAAAGAAAGACAGAAAAAAGAAAGAAAGAAAAAGAAAAAAAGAAAAAGAAAGAAAGAAAGAAGAAAAAAGAAAAAAGAAAGAAAAAAAAAGAAAAAGAAAAACAGAAAAAAAGAAAGAAAAAGTAAAGAAAAAAAAGAAAGAAAGAAAGAAAAAAAAACAGAAAAAAGAAAAAAAAAAAGAAAAAGAAAGAAAGAAAGAAAGAATGTAAGAAAGAAAGAAAGAAAGAAAGAAGAAAAAGAAGGAAAAGAATAAGTAAAAAGAAAGAAAAGAAAAAGAAAAAAGAAACAAAAGAAAAAAGAAAGAAAGAAAAAAGAAAAGAAAAAAGAAAAAAAGAAAAGAAAGAAGAAAAAAGAAAAAAAAGAAAAAAGAAAGAAAGAAAAAAGTAAAGAAAAGGAAAGAAAGAAGAAAAACAGAAAAAAGATAGAAAAAGAAAGAAAGAAAGAAGAAAACAGAAGAAAAAAAGAAAGAAAAAGTAAAGAAAAAGAAAGAAAGAAAGAAAGAAAGAAAGAAAGAAAGAAAGAAAAAAAGAAAGAGAAAAAGGCGTTGAAATTAGGGTAATAAAAAAGACATCAATTATATCTTAAAATTCCATGTTGTGTCGTTACAATTCAGAAACCTATTAAAAAAGAAAGAAAGAAAGAAAGAAAGAAAGAAAAAAGAAAGAGAAAGAAGAAAAGAAAAAAGAAAGAAGAAAGAAAGAAAGAAAGAAAAAGAAACAAGAAACAAGCAAACAGAAAAGATAAGAGATAAAAAAGAAAGAAAAAGTAAGAAAAAGAAAGAAAGAAAGAATAGATAGAAAGAAAAAAGAAAGAGAAGGAAAGAAAAAAAAAAAAAAGAAAAAAGAAAGAAAGAAAAGAAAGAAAGAAAAGTAGTTACGTTGTATTTTTCTTGACCAGTAGACCATACGAGCCTGTCAAAGCGATTAACTTTTTTTCTCTTTTGTTTTTAAAATTATTTTTTATTTAGTCAACATTTTTTCATCTTCCGCCCCCAGTTTGAGTTACAATATTACCACCACTCCTCGCATAGTATAATGGTTACACTAGCTGGCTATTCCTAGTGAGTTCGATTCTCACTGTGTGCCCCATTCTTCTGGCTTTGTGTTACACTAATCTCAGTAATTAATTGACTTACGATCAAATTAATTTTTATTTTTATTTATTTACCTTTTTTTTCGTCTTCCGCCTCCAGTTTGAGTAACAATATTACTACCACTAATCGTGTGGTGTAATGGTTTGGAAGCTGGATTAGCTGGATATAACTAGTGAGTTCGATTCTCACTGGGTACCCCATGCTTCTAGACTTGTGCCACACTAATCTCAGGGAATAATGCACTTACGATCAAAATAATTAAAAAAATATATATATTTAACTTTTTCGCCTTCCGCTCTCAGTCTGAGTAACAATATTACTACCACTATTTGCGTGATGTAATAGTTAACTGGCTATTACTAGTGAGTTCGATTCTCACTGGGTGCACCATGATTCTGGCCTTGTGCCATAGCAAGCAAAGTAAATAATGAACTTACTATCAAATCAATTATTTTTTATTTAATTAAATTGAATTACTACGACCAGAAAATTCGGCAAACATCGTGTACGACATGTGGATCACTGTACAGCTATTTCGACCTTATCTGGTTTCCTCAAAAGAAGGGTTTATAAAAATAATTGAGTATCCATTAAGAATGAATTTATTTCAAAACTTTATCGACATTAAATGACACACTGAGGTTGATATGCCGTAAAACAAAACAGACCAAAGCAAACCGATCAATATCAGCGAAATCGTCAACCATGCGGTCCTATGCCAGTCACGGTTCTTGATAAGATGACTTAGTTCCGTTACTACCACATGCGTCTCCGGCCAGTTGCTCTGTTGATGCCTTCTGCGCCCAGCAGAACTGGAATCAACGCAACTTGATCGGATCGGATCGTCTTAATGACGGATCGGGAGATTAGTGGAAATGACCTGCCGTAGTTGTTGGCAATTCGAAGAACGAGACAACACACCGTTAACAATAACAATGATCTTATTATTATATACTAGCAAAAAAAAAAAAAAAAAAAAAAAAAAAAAAAAAAAAACACCCTCCGGGCGGTGTAAAAGTTAATCTATGAAAGTTATGCCCGAGGGAGTGAAAGTTAAAAAATCCAATGCCAGAGCGTTTGTATCATAAGTAAATAAAATTATCAACTTTATTAAAGAAAGAAAAAAAAATAAAGCAATTTGAAATGGAAACTTAATTCTGATAACTTTAAATATACTAGCAAATATATGCACCCTCCGGGTGCAACTATTTAAGTTTAAATGTAATAAAATATCGTATTAAATTAGAAAGGTTAATAAAACTAAATAAGAATTCAGATAAAAAGATTTGAAACGGAGGGGGTATAATCGAAAAATAGAACAACTGAAACTTACTCTTTCATCACTTCCGTTTTTCAATGCTAAATTTTCCTAATTTAACTATTTAGTTAAAATAGGAAGTAAAGAATAAAATTACAGTTATTTCTTCTTGTTAATGAATTTCTTTTAGGATTTATTGAAGAGATTTTACTCATATTCATTAAGATAAAACCAAACAATTAGAAATCAATAATACCAAGCACATTTTTATTAAAATCAGTTTTTTTTAATATCAATATGCAAATTAGCTTTACGTTTACACTGAAAACTGGTATTTTGTTGTATATATAAATACAATTGCATGTTATTAGTATTTAGGTAAGGCCAACAGTATTAATAATGTCAAACAGTTTTATTATTAATTGAGCTTTAAATAAAAATAGAATCATGGAGAATGTGTCGTTAATAACTAAGGAAATTGTGACTTGAGTAGTAATATAGTTTCGGTTACAGACAGAAAAACACACAATCTCCATTATAATAAGATAATAAAATAAAACAAATATATAAATATATAAAACCGGGAATGTATTTATTAAAAGTTGTTTTAAAAAAACAACGAGGATCGTCTAATATTGCATGCTCAAATCATGAATGTATTTATTCTATGTTATGACGATTTGGGTTAATGTGACGTAAGCAGTGACGTAGTTTTGGTTACAGAAAAATAGACCAAATCACCATCATTAACAGATAACGGAGAGAAATATGTTTTATACACTAGGTCGGAGAGAAAAGACACGGCGAGGAGCTTTGTCTGGTGTTTTGTTCTATGCTAATAAGAATTGGATAATTCACCAAATGTGGACTGGACTGTGTCAGTTATTTTATCTGAACACAAAACTCGTTCTTCATTGTACAACGTTTTTCTTCACATTCCTTTTTCAAACACAATTTGTGTAAAGAAAGATAAAAAGGAAAAAGACAGACGAATTAATATAGAAGTAAGTATGACCATTTGATGTTTGTTGTTTTCATTTGTATTTATTTATAATTAAATAATATAAACTAGTTCGATGTACCTAGCCTTGCTATATTTCCTCCCTAAATTTAATTATTACACTTTTAAAATCTCATATACGCATTTTTTTCTTTACTTTCAAATTGAATGGTGTCACTAAATGAATTACCCAACACAATTCATTATTAAATAATTCAATACAATACATTACAATGGACTCATCGCCATTTTTTTTTTCTAAATGAAATATTTTTTTAAATCCATATATTATCAGAGGTTTTCTTGACGAGAAGGTCTATTTCTTTTAGAGGCAAAGATTCCTTATTTCAGCCATTTTGGAGTCTCGCGCCACCCCGCTATGAGGTTCCGGTCTGACTGAATTTTTAACAAATCAGAGCGTCTTTATATAGAAAAAATTGCAGCTATTTTGTAATCGTCAACAAATGTTAATTGGTGCTATATCTTCCCGCCCCTGCCCTTCCCCAAATCAAGTCTACCCTTGATTTCCAGCTTTGATAAACATATCACCCTAGTGGCTTGCTGTCACATTGTGTAACTATAGTCGAATTGCTGAAGCCGTGCTGTGTGCGACTATAGTCGAATTCCTAGCGCCGTGCAGTGTACATCTATTGTCGATTTGCCGAAGCCATACTGTGTGCGACTATAGTCGAATTTCTAATCCAGTGTCGAATTATTAATGCAATACTGGGTTCGACTAATAGTAAATTAAGTAGCACAAGGATTCTGCCTAACACTAAGAAACACAAGGATTCTGCCTAACACTAAGGAACACAAGGGTTCTACCTAACACTAAGGAACACAAGGATTCTGCCTAACACTAAGGAACACAATGATTCTGTCTAACACTAAGGAACACAAGGATTCTGCCTAACACTAAGGAACACAAGGGTTCTACTTAACACTAAGGAACACAAGGATTCTACCTAACACTAAAGAACACAAGGATTCTTCCTAACACTAAGGAACATAAGGTTTCTGCCTAACACTAAGGAACACAAGGATTCTACCTAACACTAAGGAACACAAGGATTCTGCCTAACACTAAAAGAACACAAGGATTCTACCTAACACTAAAGAACACAATGATTCTTCCCTAACACTAAGGAACATAAGGTTTCTGCCTAACACTAAGGAACACAAAGGATTCTGCCTAACACTAAGGAACACAAGGATTCTACCTAAACAAGGAACATAAGGATTCTACCTAACACTAAGGAACGCAATGATTCTGTCTAACACTAAGGAACACAAGGATTCTGCATGACACTAAGGAACACAAGGATTCTGCCTGACACCAAGGAACACAAGGATTCTGACTAACACTAAAGAACGCAAGGATTCTGCCTAACAGTAAGGAACACAAGGATTCTGCCTAACACTAAGGAACACAAGGATTCTACCTAACACTAAGGAACACACGGATTCTGCCTAACACTAAGGAACACAAGGGATCTCAACTGTAAAGTGATTTTTCCTGTAGCCCTAAAAATGGTCACAATAATATTAACACGTTTTTCTTTTTCTTTTCTTTTTTTTTTCTTTTTCTTTTTGTAAAATATAATTGGGTGATACAGAAATACTAACTTTTCCAGGAAGACAATTGTGCATACCAATGATGTCTTTAGTGCAGCAGACATAACACAGAAGCTCGGCCATTGGCGATAACCGACATTTGCCACAGAGTTCGTCAGCCATTTTAACTCAGCAATTCAATTCGCGCACAAACCGCAATAAAGAGATACACTCGCCAACAAAACAAAACATAAGTTGCTGACGCCAAAACGGAAGTGAACTCTACGGTAGCCAAAAAAGAAGTGACCAAATTAACACGATTCTACGCATGGGCTGGAGACAAACTTCCGTTTGGAAAACTAGAATTCCTAAACATTAAAGAAAATATTTTTTGTAAATAAACTCACATTTTCGTCCAAACGAAAACGCCCTCCCCCCCAAAAAAAAAAAAATAAAAAAGGCTTGTGTGATCCGATTCCGGATCCCACAGGCCTATATAAATAGACTTTGAAGAACCGACAAGTGAGACATCCCCAGCGACAGCAGCAGAGCACATCACAGGCGGCCAATGTACATCCTCACCTACCTCTACCCAAAATCTGACCGACCGGCAGTCAACAAACGAACAATTCCACATCGTTCAGCGATACCAAATTTACGCCAACTATCATACATAAACAAGCTCAAAATACCAAAACACAAAATTCTGCCTACAACAACAACAAGACTACACCGACTGATACACGATACCAACCGCTAACGACTACTAAAAATACAAGACTCTGCCCACCTAATCAACACCTAACCACTACCACTGGTTCATCTTCCCACTTCTCCACCTACACTACAACTGATTCGGCCACCGGACATTCACTGACTTTATTATTCAAGACACAACTATCACCAAAATTATCCTTGAAATTCATTTCTATCTTTTCCTCGCTTTCCATGTTCCTTTTTCCAATATATTTGTTGAAACTTAAAATCTGTGTTTGTTTTTCCTCGTCACCATTCGCTTCATACTAACCCTGTTTATTACAGCCATTACATCACGGCCAGATGCTCTCAATGTTTGTCTTGGTTTTGACCGACTCGCCGTCACAAGTGCGCGCCACCTAGTGAGGATTAAACACTCTACACTGAAACATTAGGCCGCTAACAATTATATCACGGTGCTGTGCCCCTAAGTACTTGATAAGCCACTAGGTGGCGCTCTCAACGAAGACCTAATTCACTACAATTGTAATTAAGCGCTACTTGGAGGTATTCTATAAAGTTCTAAGCGATTACACACACACACACACACACACACACACACATATATATATATATATAGTAATACTCTTGTTCCTTAAAAGTTTGACCGTTATCATCTTGCCACAACCTCTGGTTAAAAATGAGACCGCCCAAAGAAGTAAAGTTGCACAAAGAAAAAAGAAAACAAAATGAAAAAAGAATACAAATGAAGAAAAAAAATTCTCCCGGTGCTGTGCCCTTAATTATTTGATAAGCCACTAGGTGGCGCTCTCAACGAAGACCTAGCTCACTACAATCGTAATTATATTTGAAAGTAGCTCGTTAAGCACTACTTCGTTTGGAGATATTCATTAAAGTGCTAAGGGATTACACCCACACATATATCTCTGTAGTAATACTCGTGTTCCTTAAATATACGAACGTTATCATCTTGCCACTATCTCTGGTTAAAAAAATGAGTGTCCAAATCGCCCAAGATGTTTGGTTTGGTTTGGTTTTGTTTTGTTTTACGACATATCAACCTCAGTGGGTCATCTAATGCCGATAAAGTTTTGAAATAAATCAATTCTTAATGGATAATACAATTTTGTTTATAAATACATTTTTCTATTTAACCCATAGATGGGACCCTAACAGGTACTACCACTCCGGGTCAGAGTGGACCAGAGAGCAATGGTGAGGAAGGGGTGCTCCACATTCCCCAAACCTCCAAAACTGGAACCTCACCATCAGACAGAGTTTAACGTCATTCCCAGGACATCGCCCAAGATGTAAAGCTGCAAAAAGAAAAAAGAAAAAAGAAAAAAAAAGGAAAACCGAAGTAAAATTATCTCCCGTTGCTGTGCCCCTAAGTATTTGATCAACCACTAGGTGGCGCTCTCAATGAAGACCTAGCTCACTACAATTGTAATTATATTTGAAAGTAGCTCGTTAACCACTACTTCGTTTGGAGATATTCATTAAAGTGCTAAGGGATTACACCGACACACACATCTATATATTAATACTCGTGTTCCTTAAAAGTGCGACCGTTATCGTTTTGCCACAACCTCTGGTTAAAAAATGAGACCGTCCAATGAGACCGCGCTAACACATTGTTCAAAGCAATTACTAAAAAGTATAAATATAAATACACCACATATATTACTTACTAACCGTTAGGCATGACATAACACTAGACTGGTTGATATGCCGTTAAAATCAATGAACCAAACCGAAACTATGTCACTACTCAAGTCTCAATATCCTTTGTTATTTACATCACATTCTCCATGATTTTATTTTTTATTTAAACGTAAACAATTAATAAAAGTATTTATCTATTATTAATAATAATACCGGCCATATAAACTAATAACTAATATACTAATAACACTGGAATATTAGGTCGCTAACAATTATCTCACGGTGCTGTGCCCCTAAGTACTTGATAAGCCACAAGGTGGCGCTCTTAACGAAGACCTAGCTCACTACAATTGTAATTATATTTGAAAGTAGCTCGTTAAGCACTACTTCACTTGGAGATATTCTATAAAGTGCTAAGGGATTACACCCACACACACTTCTATATATTAATACTCGTGTTCCTTAAAAGTGCGACCGTTATCGTTTTGCCACAATCCCTGGTTAAAAAATGAGACCGTCCAAATTGTCCAAGATCTAAAGTTGCATAAAGAAAAAAAAGAAAAAAAAGGAAAAAGAAGAAAAAACCAAGAAAAAAGGAAAAGATGAAAAAAAGAAGAAAAAAGGAAAAGATGAAAAAAGAAGAAAAATATTTTTAAAAATACAACGAATGAAAACAAAAAGAAGAAAAATTCGTATAAAAGAAAAAAAGAGGGAAGAACAAGACAACGACTAAAAATGGAAAAGAAAGGAAACATCTCCACACTCAACGGCAAGCCTCTTAAGCCAGTAGAACAATCCACGTACCTTGGTAGTAATATCTCATCCACAAAGAGCGATGTTAATACACGGATAGCAAAGGCATGGTCGGCCACAAATAGATTATCAGTCATATGGAGGTCCGATCTCCGTGACAGGCTGAAGCGACGGTTCTTCCAGGCTGTGGTTGTGTTGGTGCTGCTATATGGCTGCACCACCTGGGCCCTAACAAAGCGTCTTGAGAATAAGATAGATGGGAGCTGCACAAGAATGCTGTGTGCAGTCTTGAACAAGTCATGGAAACAGCACCCCACAAGGAAACAGCTGTACGGTCACCTGCCCCACATCTCACAAACTATCCGAGTGAGACGGACAAGGCATGCAGGACACTGCTGGAGAAGCAAGGATGAACTCATAAGCGACGTTCTCCTGCGGAAGCCAACACATGGACATGCAAGTGTGGGGCGCCCAGCAAGGACCTACATTGAACAATTCTGCGAAGATGCTGGCTGCTCCGCAGAGGACCTCCCAGGTGCAATGAATGATAGGGAAGGTTGGCGAGAGATTGTCATGGATACCCGTGCTGCATGCGCGACATGATGATGATGATGATGACCAGGCTATCTTATTATAATGGAGATTGTGTGTTCGGTTCTAGATTTGATCCCCGACAAGTTCAAGATTCGATATACTGACTTGAAACCCAAAATTAATAGATTCCTTCATACAAAATGGCAACAACACAGGAATAACATCCACAATAAACTCTTCCTAATCAAACCCACTCTGGAAGACTGGAGACCTCTTTAAGAAAGTCTAGAGAGGAACAAGTCATTGTGTTCCGATTATGCATTGGTCACACAAGACTAACGCACTCCTATATACTCAAATAAGAACAACAACCACAATGTGAAACATGTCAAACACCTTTGACTATTAAACACTTATTCATGGAATGCAGGTTTTTTGGCTCACATCAGAAACCGTCATTTTAAAGCAAACAATATAAAATATCTGTTTGAAAATGTCAACATGGAGGATATTCTCTCTTTTTGAGGGAAATAACATTATACCATAGAATATAGATATAAACTTAATCAATACCATACAACATGATCCCCAATGGCGCTAACACATTGTTAAAACCAATTACTAAAATGTATAAATATAAATACACGACATATATTACTTACTAACCGTTAGGCATGACATAACCCCAGACGGGTTGATATGCCGTTAAAATCAATGAACCAAACCGAAACTATGTCACTACTCAAGTAACAATATCCTTTGTTATTTACATCACATTCTCCATGATTCTATTTTTTATTTAAACGTAAACAATTAATAAGATTATTTATCTATTATTAATAATAATACTGGCCATATAAACTAATAACTAATATACTAATAACACTGGAATATTAGGTCGCTAACAATTATCTCACGGTACTGTGCCCCTTAAGTACTTGATAAGCCACAAGATGGCGCTCTCAACGAAGACCTAGCTCACTACAATTGTAATTATATTTGAAAGTAGCTCGTTAAGCACTACTTCACTTGGTGGTATTCTATAATGTGCTAAGGGATTACACTCACACATATATATATCTAAAGTAATACTCATGTTCCTTAAAAGTACAACCGTTATCATGAGATCTCTAAAGTAATATTCATGTTCCTTAAAAGTACAACCGTTATCATGAGAACCTCTGGATTAAAAATGAGACCGTCCAGCAAAGACCAACATTGACCAGGTCTGTACCGATGCTGGATGCTGCTCAGAGCTAAGGGATTATACTCACACGTATATCTCTAAAGTAATACTCATGTTCCTTAAAAGTACAACCGTTATCATGAGAACCACTGGGTTAAAAATGAGACCGTCCAGCAAAGACCAGCATTGACCAGGTCTGTACCGATGCTGGATGCTGCTCAGAGCTAAGGGATTACACTCACACGTATATCTCTAAAGTAATACTCATGTTCCTTAAAAGTACAACCGTTATTATGAGATCTTGCCACAACCTCTGGGTTAAAAATGAGACCGTCTAGCAAAGACCAACATTGACCAGCTCTGTACCGATACTGGATGCTGAGCAGAGGACTACCCGATGGCAATGAATGATAGAGAGGATTGGTGTGAGAGACTGTCATGGATATTCGTGGTACAAGCGCAACTTGAATGTGTGTGGGGGGTAGGGTGTTGTGTGTGTGTTTACAAGACTCTGACGGAGTACAACAATTCCGGATCTCCCGACATGCACTAGTGGTGTCTCTACCTTTTTGGACTTGGAGGGGAGGGGATGGCTCGACCCCCAACTAAAAGGCTAGCACGTAGCTCCTGTATGAAGTGATAACCTTTCGATGTAACCTTCATCTCTTCGTTTAACCAAGTACTCTTTCTTCCACCTTTAGGATTTTAGTCCTAACTGTTTTGTATCTCTTATGTTGTTTAATGTGCTCAGACAATAAAGTCTGCATTTGTTATGTACGTCTTTGTTGGATTGTTACGATTTTAGTAGCCATATTTTGGCAGAATGTTAATATGTACAAATGTGATTTCTGGTATTTGATGGGTTGTGTGTGTAATGCCATTTTGTTTGGGACTGGTATAATTACCAACACAGGAACATGTATCATACATCAAAATGAAACTGGTCCTCTGTGGATCACATCCCTACTTCTCCACATAGGTGTGTCAAACAGTAATGCCATTTTGTTTAGGACAGGTAAATTACTAACACAGGAACATGTATCATACATCAAAATGAAACTGGTCCTCTGTGGATCACATCCCTACTTCTCCACATAGGTGTGTCAAACAGTAATGCCATTTTGTTTAGGACAGGTATTACTAACACAGGAACATGTATCATACATCAAAATGAAACTGGTCCTCTGTGGATCACATCCCTACTTCTCCACATAGGTGTGTCAAACAGTAATGCCATTTTGTTTAGGACAGGTATAATTACTAACACAGGAACATGTATCATACATCAAAATGAAACTGGTCCTCTGTGGATCACATCCCTACTTATCCACATAGGTGTATCAAAAAGTAATGCCATTTTGTTTAGGACAGGTATAATTACCAACACAGGAACATGTATCATACATCAAAATGAAGCTGGTCCTCTGTGGATCACATCCCTACTTATCCACATAGGTGAGTCAAACAGTAATGCCATTTTGTTTGGGACAGGTATAATTACCAACACAGGAACATGATGAGGACAATAGTTCGAATAATACCAAAAATACATAATCTTTTTGGCAGTTGGTATTTTCTTTCTTTCTTTCGGATTTTAAACAAAAGATATTCTTTTTTTAACACAGGTCAATGATTGAAGAAAACTAATTAAAAATGGATAATGAAAATTTCACCCACATGCTGTTTTCTATAGTTTAATTAATTACGCATACTAGCAAATATATGCACCCTCCGGACGCAAGTGTTTACGTTTTGATATAATAAAATATTATATTATATTATATTATATTATATTATATTATATATATTATATATATATATATATATATATATATATATATATATATATATTATATATATATATCATTATTATTATTAAATTAGAAAGGCTGATGAAACTAAATAAGAAAGCAGATAAAATGATTTTAAACAAAGGGGGGTAATCGAAAAATAGAACAACTTTGAGACAAACGTTTCTTTCGTTTCCCACCACTCCCGTCTTTCATTGCTAAATTTGCCTAATTTAACTATTTAGCAAAATTAGGAAGTAAAGAATAAAATTACGGTTATTTCTTCTTGTAAATAGATTTCTTTTAAGATTTATCCCCGAGATTTTTGCTCATATTCATTAAAATAAAACCAAACAATTAGAAATCAATAATACCAAGCACATATTTATTAAAATCAATTTAATATCAATATGCAAATTAGCCTTCCCTTTCACACTGTAAACCACTATTTTGTTGTATAGATAAATACAATTGAATCTTATTAGCATGTAGATATGGTCAATAGTATTGATAATGTAAAACAATTTTAGGTACTCCTTAACATGTTCCTCGTAAATACCTACCCTAAAATAAACTGAACCCTCATTTTATGTCCGTGTTTTTGCAATAAATGTTTTATTTTTCTTGCACCCGTTATTTTACAATTCTCAACCATTCTCACAAAATAAAAAAATTTAGAATATACACATTGAAGTGAATATTAAAATGAATAAATGAAATATATTTAGTATTGTAAAATAATGGGTGCAAGAAAAATAAAACATTTATTGCAAAAACACGGACATAAAATAAGGGTTCAGTTTATTTTATAGTAGGAATTTACGAGGAACAAGTTGAAGATTACCCAATTTTATTAATAATTGAGATTTAAATAAAATAAAATTGTGGAGGATGTGACGTAAATTACTAAGGGAATTGTGACGGGACTAGTGATATAGTTTCGGTTACAGACAGACAAACACACAATCTCCATTATAATAAGATATATTTTCTGTCTTTCTTTCGGAGTTCAAAGAAAAGAGCTTTTTTTGACACTGATTGATAAAAGTAATTAAAACTAGATGATTAAAATTCCACCCACGTGATGTTTTCTATAGTCTAATTAATTACTCAATATTTCTTTTATGTTGTTTATTTTTCTCAATCCCATCTATGGGTTAAATAGAAAAATGTATTTATAAAAAAAAATGCATTATCCATTAGGAATTGAATTTATTTCAAAACTTTATCGGCATTAAATGACCCACTGAGGTTGATATGCCGTAAAACAAACCAAATCAAATTATTTTTCTCAACTAGTTTCGACGGAAAAGGAGAGGGATATCATCGTCAGAAGAAAATTTCTTATTGAAGAAATTGTTTTTAGAGAGTTTGAAAAGTTAAAAGAATTCTTTAAGTGTTTGACAGGTCACTATAATCTGGGCAGAGAAGTGTGTTAGAAGTGGCGAGTCCATCTGTTCCGTGAAAAAAAGTTTTTTGATTTGAATTCGTTTGAAATCTTCTTATATATATGTGCGAGGGGGGTTAGAGAGAGACAGACAGACAGAGAATTTACCCCGCAAACAGATTAAAAGGAATATTTTTAAAAATCTGGCAACCCAAACAATACTTTCAATAATTGCAACTGTTACCCTCCCCCCTCGCTTCACACTGAAGTCTTGACCCCCTGGGGTACCATAAATATAATAACCGCTTTATGTCTGAGCGGTTTTGAGCGTGACATTTTCTAGCCATCATGAAAGCACCGGTTACCCCCTAGTCCACCGAAGTTAAGCAGCGATGAACCTGTACAATACTTAGATGGGTGGCCATGTGTGCAACAGCAGGTGTTATATACTGGACCCGTCAAGGAACACGGAACACTAGAATTTATAAAAATATAAGATTATATCTTTATTTCCTCGGTTGTCTGCAGACTGAGAGTCGATAGCAGGGGTTACGCATACACGGAGCCTCCGGGAGTTCTCTGCAAGCGATCTCGAACCTGGTCTCGGTCTGCCCAAACCAGATTTCCACGGGCTTTTTTTTTATTATTGTTCAACTCATGGGGTCACGCCTCTTTGATAGTGATACCTACGCAGTTTTTATGTTGACACACCTCTTCGCCCACGCAGCCTGTTTTCATTGGTTATGGGATACGCCTACAGATTTGTTTGTGCCTACACAGTGTCAAATGTACACCTGCATCTCTAGGTGCCAAAGGTCAATTCAAAGCCATGTCCTTTTTTTGTTTCCAGGCTCTCACCTGACATCCACGCACTTCCTGCGTGCAGCCCGGGTTCCAGGTGCAAACCGATTGACCAGGCAATATATTACACAGGTACTTAGGTAACCACATATCAAAATGACTTGATTACATGTCCCGAAATGTATTTCCCAGTTGTAATTTTTTTAAATCAGTCTACTTTCTATTATCTTCCTAAATATCATTCTAAGAGTTAATTTAACTATAAGAACACTTTCTTCATGTTAACCATTTTATTCTTTCTTTATGGATTCTATACTGGAAGAAGGAATGGTCTGGCTGGAATATTGTAACAGCCAAAGCAACATAAAGAATGTGTTTGGTAGTCCTGGAAATGGTAATTTATAAGTTTATCTGTAAGAAATTTCTAATCAAAGGAATTGGTTAATCATTAACTTTTTGTACAATGTGCTACAAAGAATTGTAGGTAGATTACAGCAAGAAGACAATAATTTTCAACGAATTTGAAAAAAAATTTTAATTAATTTTTAAGAATTCAAGTAAATTAAGTTTATATATTATCTAACAGCAGTTTTTTTTTTAAATATGCATAGCTTGAGTTAAATCTTCAGTTACTTATCATTAAATGGATAATGCTATATTGTATAGGGTGGTCCGAAAGTCTTGTCACGCCCTACATATTTTTTTAGAGGTGAAATCATCATCATCATCATCATGTTGTGCAATTAGAACAGATATCTGACAATCTCTCGCCAACCGTAAAACTAAAACAACCAATCAACCAACATCTGTAATGGCTGGTTGGTTGATTGGTGGGTTGGTTGGAATTTACGCCTTGTTGGGATATTTTATGCCGAAGACATTTTGTTTTATTCATTCTTGTCGGGTTATCAATTTTTTACTAACACAATTTTTTAAACACGTTTTTTAATACTAATTTTTTAAAATCTATTTAACCCATAGATGGGACCCTAACAGGTACTACCACTTTGTGTCAGAGTGGACCTAGGAGTAATGGCAATAAAGGGGTACTCCACATTCCCCAGAGTTCCAGGATTGGAACTTCGCCATCAGATATAGTTTGTCTTACACAGGATATGAAGTCCCTCAGCCACCAGCTTCTTGCACATATATGATAAAAAGGGTTGGGAGTTTACCATAAGGGTGTTAGGGCTTGACGTGACTGGAGGGAGCTTCTCCAACCGCCCATGTAGCCTAAGTAAGAGCCAATTGGAACCTCATCACTAGATGCAGTTTATTGACATACCCAGGAAACTGAGACTCACAACCACCGCCTTCTAGCACATATAAGATAAAAAGGATTGGGGTATTGTGTTAGTATAACATTCAGTTCTAAGACTAACAACAACAAGAAAGGAATTATATTTCCTTTAATTCAAACAATTTATTGGCTAGACATAAAACAACAAACAACAATATAAAGTCCTTCCTGTATATAGAGTGAGTGAGGGAGAGGTTCTGTGATTGGATATACCAATCACGTGATAGCCCAGAGTTTTGGCGCAATATCCAAAAAGTGGACAGACAGATTCCACCGCGGTACCACGAGGCAACGAATTCAGGGGATCAAGGAAACCACCTTAAGATATCTTCTCCAACGCGCTGGTAAGTCCCTTAAACTCAACTTTATATACAGGAATAACCATTTTACTGACCCAACAGGGGGTTGCCATAAGGGCAATAGTGTAGGGATAATCATATAGGTACTAGGGCTTGACGTGACCAGTCGATTGATCGAAGGTTGGAGGGGCTTAGCTCAGTCAGTATAGCGTTCAGCTAGGAATCACAAGGTTCTGGGTTCAATACCGGCCCTCGCCAACTCAGCGTATGATTAGCACAGGGATCTCTGGGGTAAAGTAGGGAGCTTATGGTAGGTATGGCGCTCCACCCCAGACGCAAAAAAAACAATCTCCCTGGTCTAGCGTTATTGAAAGGGGGATAGACTCCCTCGCTGTCTGGCTGATACCGACAATAGGCCACTCCATCGGCTTTAGTTTCATTTTTCGGTGGTTAGCTTGCGTTTCATATCACGTTCATACCATTGGGAAAGGTATGAATTCATTTCTTCTAATTAGAATTTCGTGTATTCTAATTAGTATTTCATAGTTTACAGTTGTCCATGATGATAATGATATTTCTATTTACGAAGGAGTAAATATTCTAATTAACATTTTAACGATTTCCCTCCGACAGAAATCGAAACCGGGACCTCAGCAGACACAGTGAAACACTAGTGAAACACCTTATCGCCTCGGCCACAGTACACACTGACATCCTAGCGAAATTAAGCTTGTCAAGAGATACTCACGCCTCTACCATAATAGGTAAGGGGGCGTTATTGAGAATAATAACAACAAACAGACCGTTTGCCCTTCGGCGAAGTGAATAAGATTTTTGGATGTTTGTTTATTTAGAAACGGCTTAATTTCGCTAGGATGGTCAGCTGTGTACTGTCGCGAGGCGATAAGGTGTTTCACTAGTGTTTCACTGTGTCTGCTGAGGTCCCGGTTTCGATTTCTGTCGGAGGGAAATCGTTAGTATATACGCTGATGAGACTTAATAAAGTCGAAACAGTCTGTACGGTATTCTACACATCGAACCATCGTTTGTTGGGATTACACTTGTCAAGTTCATTTTCTATAAAGAAAAGTATCGAATTTTATGCGATACATGCGTTGTAAGTGCCTTCAAGTAAAAATTTAATATATATATATTAATAATATATAATATATATATATATATATATATATATATATATATAGAGAGAGAGAGAGAGAGAGAGAGAGAATGAATGGAGAATTAATGAGAAAAGTATTGGCATATGAGATGCTCGATGCTAAAATAGCAGAGCAGGTTTTAATCAAATATTATATTTTATGGATTTATATAATATATATATATATATATATATTATATATATATGTGTGTGTGTGTGTGTGTGTGTGTGTGTGTGCGTGCGTTATACAGATAACAATGAAGATGTGGACAATAGTCCGAATAATCAAAATAATACTAAATAATTTATAGTTATACGGTATCAAGTATTCCTATTGAATACAAATATATTTTAAACATATCTATTTGACCCATAGATGGGACCCTAATAGGCACAACCACTCCAGACAGAGTTGACCTGAAATAAAGGGGTTCCCCTTACTGTCTTATATATTCAGAACTGGAGGCTCGTGGTCAAATGGTTAGAGTCGTAGGAAATGGACTTGTCGATCCGAGTTCAATTCCTCGTCGAAACTGTTTGCATTTCACATGGCGCTAATACCCTTGGGAAAGGTATGAATCCATTCTCCCCCAGCTAGGATGAATAGAAGTGCAGACTGGGCTCTTTAACCATGGCTAGGTAACCAGTCTAGGAGAAGGAAAACTCGGAATTCAAACCTGTTGAACTCCGCTTAAGAAAGTGACCTTGTGTCGCATCCTGCTCGTGCGGAGAGTTGGTAAATATATATCTCCAGAACTGGTGCCTCACCATTAGAAAATCGTTTAGTTTCCTACCCAGGGTTCCACTTTTGTTGTGGGAGTCCTTACCTTTTTGGTGTATGGGAATCCTCATCGACAGGGCGCTCCCCAGCCGGAACTCAGACCGTCCTCGTATATGAACTTCTGGGTAGTGGCGATTAGTGCCACTCGAGTCGTAACGGTTAATAGAAAAAGAAGAAAGAACAATAATATTACATATTTTAATTCTATGAATTTTAGATGAGGCTTGATAATTAGATATTTGTATTATTCGAGACTATTGTCTCATCTTTATTGTTACTATACTATTTCTGAATGTTTAGATGAGGCTTGATATTATATTATTTGGATATTCGACATTGTCCTCATCTTTATTGTTATCTTACTATTTCTCTGAATTTTTTAGATGAGGCCTATGAATAGATAGATACTTAGTGTTGATATTTCGATATGATTATTACTATTGTATTTCACTATTGTCCTATTGATCTTCTTTTCTTGGATGTGTTTTAGATAGTGCGATTAATATTAATGGTATGTCTGGATCATTCGACTATGCACTTCTATATTTGCGTTCAACTATCCTCTCTTAACATCTTCTATCATCGATCCGGCATCATAGATGAGCGCTATATTGAAGTAATTTTCGAATCTTTACTATGTCTTCTGACACCTTGTATCTTCAGAGTCCGAGGATAGCTGCCTCCATTACTATTATCAGTCGTGAACCTTCTCGGATAACTTTCTTGTCGTAATCCCGGTATATGCCTATCTCACTGCTGGAACCTTGACCCTAACCCTTTCTTCAGTCCATGGGGTATCCTGTCCTCATTCCGCTAACTCATAGCTGGGTACAGGTGTTAAGCTGTGTTAATTATTATTCTATGTACTGCTGCCCCTGACCAGGATTGAACCTGCTGTTCTAGAGATAACTGTCACTAGAACTGTATCTTTTTCCACTAGGCTTGTGTCCAATTGGACATATAGATAACAATAAAATGAGGACAGTAGTCCGAATAGTTACAAATAATACTAATTATCAAGCCTCATCACAAAAATTCAGAGAAATCGAAAGAAAGAAGTTTATAAGATAAAGAGAAAGACAGATAGGAAAATGATCTATCTTCTATACATATATAAAGTGCAGGTGGTGTATATGTTATGTCCAGAGGAAACTTCGAAAATAAAACAATATAACGACAAAGAAATATATATACACATTAAATATCACCGGTTCTTGCTTTTTGTGCGAATATTATGAAGATTGATTTATATTCATGAAAGATAATCTATACATATATAAGGGCAGTTGTGTATATGTGTATGTCCGGAGGAAACATCGAAAAAAAACAACGAGAAAGTAAATATATATACACATTAAATATCACCAGGCTGGGTTTTTGATAAAAATAATAGAGATTTGATTTATATTCGTGAAGGTAATTAAAAAATAAAATTTAAATGATAAACAGCATGGATTTTTTTTTCATTTAATATTTTAGATAGTAGACATTAACATTTCTTTTCAGAGTAGCTGGATCAATGCAAGGTCTATTTTTTTTTTTTTACATAGGGATTTAAAAGGGACATCCCACGAGGATTCAAATGACGATTCAGTAATAATGGATCTGCGGACTAACTAAAATATCCCCCTACCCAGGCGACGCCGGGTAGCCGCTGCTAGTATATATATACTATATAAAGGTCAGAACACTGTTCACCCAGCCATTTGGGGAGTGTCTAGAAAAGGTGACCTAAACAAATGCGGTTTCACCTATCAAGCTGGCCAGAAACCAACATTTCGATGGTTGTCTACATTAGCTGGGCGAAAAACTAGAAAATACTACATACAAACACAAAACAGAGCTATAGAATAGCCACCTGGAATGTCTTGACACCTCCCGATCTTGAAAGGGAAGTATCTCGATAAGGGCAGACAGATGCTTTTGCGGAAATCAGCTTCAGCTATAAGGACAAATTGACAAAGGGGGTGGGCTGGATACACATCCTCATGGAAGACAGGCCGATGATAGCGCTGTAAGAAGATTTGAGGTAAGGTGACTCGAGCCCTCCATTCTGAAGTGACACATGACGGACGCCATGGAAATATTTTCTACATTGAAGTCTGACCTGTGTGGCATCGCCTGTATGTCGAGGATTTCATATGTGTGATAGGGTACATAAAAACAAGCTGGATCCGTGGGCCATCTGCGTTGCTCACAACTGCTCACAACTGAACTTACTTGATAGAAATGGCCTTATTCTGTTCAAGAAGCCGGCAATCACCATGTCCAGATGTAACTATGAAAATAAACAATTGACCTGAAAGTAATATATATACACATTAAATATCACTGATTCTTGCTTTTTGTAAACAAATAATGAATGTTTGATTTATATTCGTGAAGATAATTAAAAAATAAAGTTTAAATAGTAACAGCATGGATTTTTTTGTTTTTTGCATTGATATATTAAATAGGAGATATTGATTTTTTCTTTTCAATGTGTCTATGCACATTTTTTTCTTACGCCTCAGCAGCCGGATCAGCACAAGGTCTTTCTTTTTTCTTTTTTGCGTTGATACTTTAATGGGGCCATTTTGCGAGGATCCAACTCATGATTTAGTAACAATGGATTTACGAGACTAACTTTTTCCCCCCCTCCCCCATCACTTCTACTCACGCGACACGGAGTAGCCGCTTCTAGTACATATACAAAAAGCAGTTGGTGTGTATGCATGCATGTATGTATGTATGGTATGTATGTATGTCCGGATGAAACTATGAAAATAAAACAATTTAATGACAAAGTAAATATATACACACATTAATATCACCAATATATATATTATATACACATTAATATCACCATATATATATATACACATTAAATATCACCAATATATATATTACACATTAAATATCACCAATATATAATATATATATACACATTAATATCACCAATATATATATACACATTAATATCACCAATATATATACACACATTATATATCACCATATATATAATATACACATTAAATACCACCAATATATATATACACATTAATATCACCAATATATATATATACACATTAAATATCACCAATAATATATGTATTTACATTAATATCACCAATATTTTATACACATAAATATCACCAATATATATCACACATTAATATCACCAATATATATACACACATTAATATCACCAATATTTATTATACACATTAAATATCACCAATATATATACACACATTAATATCACCAATATATATTATATACACATTAAATATCACCAATAATATATACACACATTAATTCACCAATTATATATATACACATTAAAACCACCAATATATATACACACATTAAATATCACCAATATATATATATACACACATTAAATATCACCAATATATATACACACATTAAATATCACCAATATATATATACACATTAAATACCACCACAATATATATATACACATTAAATATCACCAATATATATATACACATTAAATACCACCAATATATATACACACATTAAATATCACCAATATATATATATACACATTAAATATCACAATATTATACACACATTAAATATCACCAAATATATATATATACACATTAAATATCACCAATATATATTATATATATACACCATTAAAATACCACCAAGTATNTAACAATTATTATAGGTAAAGAATCTCTCCATGACGATAATTAAGGTCAAATCCACGTCAAGCACAGGTTCCTGTGTTGTATATCTGGCATCAAGTCTAATATTTGTTATATAGCGCCTTTCTTCGCTACTCTCAATCGTGTTACTGGGGTTTCACTTTACACAAAGCGATGTAAACAAAACGTTTAGTAGTAGCTACACCGACTACATGGACTTCAATAACACAGATACGCGTATGTACAAAGAGAGGACCCTTTTTTATCTTCTTCGGTGTTGTGGTTGGTGAAGGCACAGAGCTTACAATGAGTGCACGAGGTTGGTTGCTGACGGGAGGACGTGAAGTGTCCTTTCCGTGCCGGCCGGCGTTTGACTGCTGTCGGGCTTGCCCCTCTGCTTTTTTGTATTGGACCGCCATCCTCTTTATCTTTTTGATTCTGAAAACGGAACGTTGTTATATATTTCTGTATTCTTCCCCTGCTTCCTTGATCAGGAAAACCATCTCTTTCCGCTTTCTCTTTCTTTTTAGAAATATTTTATCTTTTCTCTTTGTCCTTTTCAAGTTGGAAGTTCCATCTTCCGGGCGATTGGAACAATAACAAACACCTGTTAGATCACCGAAGTTAAGAAGCAAGACCCTGTACAATACTAATTCAGTGACAACCAGTTTACTGTAAGATACCTGATGTTCATTTGTTTATTAAAAAAATGACTTTTATTCGTCTAAATGATCTGAAAAGGGTGGATAAGTTCGAAAAAAAACAAACCAACCACCAACTTTGATGATATTTAATGCTTCTATTTAAGAACAAGTCAAGTGTGTAACCGGAGAGAAGGTTACTTAAAGGCTATTATCTATCAATCATTTAATCCCTATGGATTTTTGAGTTTTCATCGACTTTTAATTCAAATCTAACTCTACATTACTATTCAAAAACAACGGTTTATCATATACAACAAGTTGACACTAGAATTTTTAAGTTAATTGCTCAATGTTCTTGACAGCACAACGGATACAGTGCCACACGCGGATAGAGAAAATTAAATAAGCCCACATCTTTTGAGCCTGATATTCTTATAAATTTCCCTCATTATGATCCATCTATACATATATCAACTCTGTGTCTAATTGACTGCAATCCTGAAATTTTGGATTTCCCCAGGTTTAAAATTTACTGCAATTGTTTTTTCGTTTTTTATGTGAATTTTGCGACATTTCTTTTGTACGATAACAAATATTGTATATACATATATATTAGCCCAAAGACCTGTCTTTTTATAGATATATCACCTTTCCTTGCTAATTAAAAGACTTTCAATTTACAGCACTAAAATTCAAAAGTTTTAAACTACCCCACTAAAAAACTTTTACACTTGCCTAAGCCTATTTACCACTAAAAACATGTTGACAGCAAGTCTCTTTATTATTTCCTGATCATTTACCCCTAATGAAGAATACCAACATAATTTACTTTATTAGGACAAAAACAAATGTCAACCCAAATGATCACCAAGATTATATCAAAACAAAATAAACAAATACCAAAACTAATATACATACCTTAATTAAATAAACAAATGTGAATGCATAATTAACAAACATTATTAATATCAATTATAACTTAAATAAAAATTTATTAATTGAATTACATATTTGAAACAAACACTTTATTTTATTTTTAATAAAAATAATTAATAAATATATAATAATTAATAAATTGTTTGGATTTTCTGGATTATAAGGCGTGTGATAGATGCCTACTCCTAAATTATAGACTCGTCGACTACAACGTGACCCGAGAAAGATTTCTATTGCAATCACTTGGCAGTGCTGCTTGCTTGCTGCTGTTGGTTGTATTTATTAGAGGTTCTGATTCTTAAACCTTGGCTCTATTGCTATTCGGACCATCTTGACGTTCGGACTTACAAAGAATACTATAACACCGGATTCTTATTGGCTTGTTTACTTACTTACTACATCTGGAACTAAGGATGCGACCAGATACTTAACATAACTTAATAATATAATAATTCACCCCTTCATAAATAGAAGGCATCATTATCAACATTAATTATTATATTATTTTAAGTTATGTTAAGTATCTGGTCGGCATCCTTAGTTCCAGATGTTAGTAAGTAAGTAAGCAAGCCAATAAGAATCCGGTGTTATAGTATTCTTTGTAAGTCCGACGTCCAAGATGGTCCGAATAGCACAATGAGCCAAGGTTAAGAATCAGACCTCTATAAATACAACCAACAGCAGCAGCAGCAGCACTGCCAGTGATTGGACAATAGAGAATCTTTCTCGGGTCACGTTGTTAGTCGACGAGTCTATATTTAGGAGTAGGCATCTATCACACGCCTTATATCCAAGAAAATCCAACAATTTTATTATCTTATATATTTATTAATTATTTTATTAAATAAAATAAAGTGTGTTATCAAAATATGTAATTCAATTATAAATTTTATTTAAGTTTAAATTTGATAATTAAATGTTGTAATATATGCTTCACATTGATTTATTTAATTAAAGGAATATGTATATAG
The DNA here is from genome assembly GCA_023376005.1 of Doryteuthis pealeii. Lineage (NCBI taxonomy): Eukaryota > Metazoa > Mollusca > Cephalopoda > Myopsida > Loliginidae > Doryteuthis > Doryteuthis pealeii. Next base: position 35,888,938 of record CM042180.1, read on the forward strand.
TATTGGTATTTGTTTATTTTGTTTGATATATCTTGGTGATCATTGTTGAACATTTGTTTTTGTCCTAATAAAGTAAATTATGTTGGTATTTCTTATTAGGGGGTAAATGAATCAGGAAATATAAAGAGACTTGCTGTCACATGTTTTTAGTGGGTAAATAGCTTAGGCAAGTGTAGAAAAGTTTTTTAAGTGGGGTAGTTTAAATTTTGAATTTTAGTGCTGTAAATTGAAGTCTTTTAATTTTAGCAAGGAAAGGTGATATTCTATAAAACAGGTCTTTGGGCTAATAATTATATGTTATATACATATGTTATCGTACAAAAGAAAAATTGTTCGCAAAATTCACATAAAAAAAACGAAAAAAACCAATGCAGTAATTAAAACCTGGAATCCCAAAATTTCAGGATTGCAGGTCAAATTAGACCACAGAGTTGATATATGTATAGATGGATCATATGAGGGAAATTTATATAATAGATATCAGGCTCAAAAGATGTGGGCTATTTAATTTCTCTATCTTGCGTGTGCATCTTAATCCGTTGTGCTGATCAAGAATTGAGCAATTAACTTTTAAAATTCTAGTGTCAAACTGTGTATATTGAATAAACCGCTTGTTTTTTGAATAGTTAATGTAGAGTTAGATTTTGAATTAAAAGTCCGATGAAACTCAAAATCCATAGGGTTAGATGATTTTGATAGATAATAGCCTTTAAGTAACCTTCTCTTCCGGTTACACACTGACTTGTTCTTAAATAGAAGCATAATATCATCATAGTTGGTTGGTTGGTTGTTTTGTTTTACGGACTTATCAACCCCTTTTCAGATCATTTTAAGGACGAATAAAGTCATTTTTTTTAATAAAACAAGAACATCAGGTATCTTACAGTAACTGTTGTCACTGAAATAGTATTGTACAGGGTCATTGCTTCTTAACTTCGGTGATCTAAAGGTGTTGTATTTGTCATCGCCCGGAAGATGGACTTCCAACATGAAGGACAAGAGAAAGATAAAAATATATATCTAAAAAGAAAGAGAAAGCGGAAGAGATGGTTTCTGATCAAGGAAGCAGGGTGAAGATAAGAAATATATAAAACAACGATCCGTTATCAGATCAAAAAGATAAAGATGTGTAGGCGTGTCGTCAATACAAAAAGCCGAGGGCAAGCCGACAGCAGTCAAACGCCGCCGGCAGCGGAAAGGACACTTCACGTCTCCCGTCAGCAACCACCCCTCGTGCACTCATTGTAAGCTGCTGCCTTCACCAACCACACCGAAGAAGATTAAAAAGGGTCCTCTCTTTGTACATTACGCGATATTGTTGTTATTTGAAGTCCAGTAGTCGGTCGTAGCTGACTACTAACAACATCGCCTTTTGTGTACAGTGAAAACCCCAGTACACGATTGAGAGTAGCGAGAAGGCGCTATATAACATATAGAACTTGATGCCAGTATTACAAACACAGGAACCTGTGCTTTGAACGTTGATGTTGACCTAATATATCGTCATGAGAGATCTTTACTATAAAATGTTAATTAGAATATTTTACTCCTTCGTAAATAGAAATATCATTATCATCCTGGACAACTGTAAACTATGAAATACTAATTAGAATACACGAAATTCTAATTAGAAGAAATGAATTCATACCTTTCCCAAGGTATGAACGTGATATGAACGCAAGCTAACACCGAAAAATGAAACTAAAGCCGATGGATGGCCTATTGTCGGTATCAGCCAGACAGCGAGGGAGTCTATCCCCCTTTCAAAACGCTAGACCAGGAGATTGTTTTTTTGCGTCTGGGGTGGAGCGCCATACCTACCATAAGCTCCCTACTTTACCCCCAGACATTCCCTGTGCTAATCATACGCTGAGTTGGCGAGGGCCAGGTATTGAACCCAGAAACCTTGTGATTCCTAGCTGAACGCTTATACTGACTGAGCTAAGCCCCTCCAACCTTCGATCAATCGACTGGTCACGTCAAGCCCTAGTACCTATATGAATCCCTACACTATTGCCCTTTTGGCCACCCCCTGTTGGGTCAGTAAAATGGTTACTTCCGTATATAAAGTTGATTAAGGGGACTTACCAGCGCGTTGGAGAAGATATCTTAAGGTGGTTTCTTGATCCCCTGAATTCGTTGCCTCGTGGTACCGCGGTGGGAATCTGTCTGTCCACTTTTTGGAATATTGCGCCAAAACTCTGGGCTATCACGTGATTGTATATCCAATCACAGAACCTCTCCCTCACTCACTCTATATACCAGGAAGGACTTTATATTGTTGTTTGTTGTTTTATGTCTAGCCAATAAATTGTTTGAATTAAAGGAAATATAATTCCTTTCTGTTGTTGTTAGTCTTAGAACTGAATGTTTATACTAACACAATACCCAATCCTTTTTATCTTATATGTGCTAGAAGGCGGTGGTTGTGAGTCTCAGTTTCCTGGGTAGTCAAAAAACTGCAATCTAGTGATGAGGGTTCCAATTGGCTCTTACTTAGGCTACATGGGCGGTTGGAGAAGCTCCCTCCAGTCACGTCAAGCCCTAAACACCTTATGGTAAACTCCCAACCCTTTTTATCATATGTGCAAGAAGCTGGTGGTGGCGAGACTTCATATCCGTGTTAGACAAACTATATCTGATGGCGAAGTTCCAATCCTGGAACTCTGGGGAATTGTGGAGTACCCCTTTATTGCCATTACTCCTAGGTCCACTCTGACACAAAGTGGTGTACCTGTTAGGTCCCATCTATGGGTTAAATAGATTTTAAAAAATTAGTATTATAAAACGTGTTTAAAAAATATGTGTTAGTAAAAAATTGATAACCCGACAAGAATGAATAAACAAAATGTTCTTCGGCATAAAATATCCCAACAAGGCGTAAAATTCCAAACCAACCCCACCAATCAACCAACCAGCCATTACAGATGTTGGTTGATTGGTTGTTTTGTTTACGGTTGGCGAGAGATTGTCAGATATTCTGTTCTAATTGCACAACATGATGATGATGATGATGATTTCACCTCTAAAAAATATATGTAGGGCGTTGACAAGACTTTCGGACCACCCATACAAGTATAGCATTATCCATTTAATGATAAGTAAACTGAAGATTTAACTCAAGCTATGCATATTTTAAAAAAAAAACTGCTGTTAGATAATATATAAACTTAATTTACTGAATCTTAAAAATTAATTTAAAATTTTTTTTCAAATTCGTTTGAAAATTATTGTCTTCTTGCTGTAATCTACCTACAATTCTTTGTAGCACATTGTTACAAAAATTAATGATTAACCAATTCCTTTGATTAGAAATTTCTTACAGATAAATCTTATAATATTACCATTTCCAGGACTACCAAACACATTCTTTATGTTGCTTTGGCTGTTACAATATTCCAGCCAGACCATCCTTCTTCCAGTATAGAATCCATAAGAAGAATAAAATGGTAAACATGAAGAAAGTGTTCTTATAGTTAAATTAAACTCTTAGAATTGATATTTAAGGAAGATAATAGAAAGTAGACTGATTTAAAAAAAATTACAACTGGGAAATACATCGGGACATGTAATCAAGTCATTTTGATATGTGGTACCTAAGTACCTGTGTAATATATTGCCCTGGTCAATCGGTTGCACTGGAACCCGGGCTGCACGCAGGAAGTGCGTGGATGTCAGGTGAGAGCTGCGAAACAAAAAAAAAGGACATGGCTTTTGAATTGACCTTTGGCACCTAGAGATGCAGGTGTACATTTGACACTTGTGTAGGCACAAACAAATCTGTAGGCGTATCCCCATAACCAATAAACAGGCTGCCGTGGGCGAAGAGGTGTGTCAACATAAAAACTGCGTTAGGTATCACTATCAAAAGAGGCGTGACCCCATGAGCATTTTGAACAATAAATAAAAAAAAAAAGCCCGTGGAAATCTGGTTGGGCAGACCGAGACCAGGTTCGAGATCGCTTGCAGAGAACTCCCGGAGTCTCCGTGTATGCGTAACCCCTGCTATCGACTCTCAGTCTGCAGACAACCGAGGGAAATAAAGATATAATCTTATTATTTTATAATTCTAGGTTCCGTGTTCCTTGACGGGTCCAAGTATATAAACACCTGCTGTTGCACACATGGGCCACCCCATCTAAGTATTGTCAGGTTCATCGCTGCTTAACTTCGGTGGACTAGGGGGTAACCGGTGCTTTCATGATGGCTACGAAAATGTCACGCTCAAAACCGCTCAGGACATAAAGCGGTGTATAATAATTTATGGTACCCCAGGGGGTCAAGACTTCAGTGTGTGAAGCGAGGGGGGAGGGTAACAGTTGCAATTATTGAAAGTATTGTTTGGAGTTGCCAGATTTTTAAAAATATTCCTTTTAATCTGTTTGCGGGGTAAATTCTCTGTCGTCTGTCTCTCTCTAACCCCCCTCGCACATATATATAAGAGATTTTCAAACGAATTCAAATCAAAAAACTTTTTTTCACGGAACAGATGGACTCCCCACTTCTTAACACACTTTCTCTGCCCAGATTATAGTGACCTGTCAAACACTTAAAGAACTTCTTTTAACTTTTCAAACTCTCTAAAAACAATTTCTTCAAAAGAAATTTTCTTCTGACGATGATATCCCTCTCCTTTTCCGTCGAAACTAGTTGAGAAAAATAATTTGATTTGGTTTTGTTGTTACGGCATATCAACCTCAGTGGGGTCATTTAATGCCGATAAAGTTTTGAAAAAATTCAATTCCTAATGGATAATGCATTTTTTTTTTTATAAATAACATTTTTCTATTTAACCCATAGATGGGATTATGAGAAAAATAAACAACATAAAAGAAATATTGAGTAATTAATTAGACTATAGAAAACATTCACGTGGTGGAATTTTAATCATCTAGTTTTTAATTACTTTTATTCATCAGTGTCAAAAAAAGCTCTTTTCTTTGAAACTCCGAAAGAAAGACAGAAAATATATCTTATTATAATGGAGATTGTGTGTTGTCTGTCTGTAACCGAAACTATATCACTAGTCCCGTCACAATTCCCTTAGTAATTTACGTCACATCCTCCACCAATTTTATTTTATTTAAATCTCAATTATTTTAAAAATTGGGTAATCTTCAACTTGTTCCTCGTAAATTCCTACTATAAAATTAACTGAACCCTTATTTTATGTCCGTGTTTTTGCAATAAATGTTTTTATTTTCTTGCACCCATTATTTTACAATACTAAATATATTTCATTTATTCATTTTAATATTCACTTCAATGTGTTATAATTCTAAATTTTTTTTTTTGTGAGAATGGTTGAGAATTGTAAAATAACGGGTGTCAAGAAAAATAAAACAGTTATTGCAAAAACACGGACATAAAATGGAGGGTTCGTTATTTTAGGGTAGGTATTTACGAGGAACATGTTAAGAGTACTAAAATTGTTTTACATTATCCAATACTATTGACCCATATCTACATGCTAATAAGATTCAATTGTATTTATCATATACAACAAAATAGTGGTTTACAGTGTGAAAGGGAAGGCTAATTGCATATTGATATTAAATGATTTTAATAAATATGTGCTTGGTTATTATTGATTTCTAATTGTTTGGTTTTAATTTTAATGAATATGAGCAAAAATCTCGGGGATAAATCATAAAAGAAATCTAGTTTACAAGAAGAAAATAAACCGTAATTTTATTCTTTACATTCCTAATTTTGCTAAATAGTTAAATTAGGCAAATTTTAGCAATGAAAGACGGGAGTGGTGGGAAACGAAAGAAACGTTTGTCTCAAAGTTGTTCTATTTTTCGATTTACCCCCCTTTGTTTAAAAAATCATTTTATCTGCTTTCTTATTTAGTTTCATCAGCCTTCTAATTTAATAATAATAATGATAATTATATATATATATATATATATATATATATATATATATATATATATATATATATAATATATATAATATAATATAATATAATATAATATAATATAATATTTTATTATATCAAAACGTAAACCTTGGCGTCCGGAGGGTGCATATATTTGCTAGTATGCGTAATTAATTAAACTATAGAAAACAGCATTGGTGGGTGAAATTTTCATTATCCATTTATTAATTAGTTTTCTTCAATCATTGACCTGTGTTAAAAAAAAGAATATCTTTTGTTTAAAATCCGAAAGAAAGAAAGAAAATACCAACTCGCCAAAAGATTATGTATTTTTGGTTTATTCGAACTATTGTCCTCATCATGTTCCTGTGTTGGTAATTAACCTGTCCCAAACAAAATGGCATTACTGTTTGGACTCACCTATGTGGATAAGTAGGGATTGATCCACAGAGGACCAGCTCATTTTGAGTATGATACATGTTCTGTGTTGGTTAATATACCTGTCCTAAACAAAATGGCATTACTTTTTTGATTACACCTATGTGGATAAGTAGGGATGTGATCCACAGAGACCAGTTTCATTTTTGATGTATGATACATGTTCTGTGTTAGTAATATACCTGTCCTAAACAAAATGGCATTACTGTTGACACACCTTGTGGAGCAGAAGTAGGGATGTGATCGCACAGGACCAGTTTCATTTTGATGTATGATACATGTTCCTGTGTTAGTAATTTTACCTGTCCTAAACAAAATGCATTACTGTTTGACAAACCTATGTGGAGAAGTTAGGATGTGATCCACAAGGACCAGTTTTCATTTTGATGTATGATACATTCCGTGTTAGTAATTTACCTGTCCTAAACAAAATGGCATTACTGTTTGACACACCTATGTGGAGAAGTAGGGATGTGATCCACAGAGGACCAGTTTCATTTTGATGTATGATACATGTTCCTAGTGTTTGGTAATTTTATACCAGCCAAACAAAATGGCCATTCACACAAACCCATCACAATAGCCAGAAAATCACATTTGTACATATTAACATTCTGCCAAAATATGGCTACTAAATTCGTTAACAATCCAAACAAGACGTACATAAACAAATGCAGACTTTATTGTCTTGAGCACATTAACAACATAAGAGATACAAAACAGTTAGGGACTAAAATCCTAAAGGTGGAAGAAAGAGTACTTGGTTTTAACGAAGAGATGAAGGTTACATCGAAAGGTTATCACTTCATTACAGGAAGCTACGTGCTAGCCTTTTAGTTGGGGGTCGAGCCATCCCCTCCCCTCCAAGTCCAAAAAGTAGAGACACCACTAGTGCATGTCGGAGATCCGGAATTGTTGTACTCCGTTCAGAGTTTTGTAAACACACCCACACAACACCTACCCCCACACACATTTCAAGTTGCGCTTGTACCACGGAATATCCATGACAGCTCTCACACCAATCCTCTCTATCATTCATTGCCATCGGTAGTCCTCTGCGCTCAGTTCAGATCGTTACAGAGCTGGTCAATTGTTGTCTTTGCTAGACGGTCTCATTTTTAACCAGAGGTTGTGGCAAGATCTCATAATAACGGTTGTACTTTAAGGAAACATGAGTATTACTTTAGAGAATATACGTGTGAGTGTAATCCCTTAGCTCTGAGCAGCATCCAGCATCGGTACAGACCTGGTCAATGCTGGTCTTTGCTTGGACGGGTTCTCATTTTTAACCAGTGGTTCTCATGATAAACGGTTGTACTTTTAAGGAACATGAGTATTACTTTAGAGATATTACGTGGTGAGTATAATCCCTTAGCTCTGAGCAGCATCCAGCATCGGTACAGGACCTGGTCAATGTTGGTCTTTGCTGGACGGCTCCATTTTTAATCCAGAGGTTCTCATGATAACGGTTTGTACTTTTAAGGAACATTGAATATTACTCTTAGAGAGATTTCATGATAACGGTTTGCTTTTAAGGAACATGAGTATTACTTTAGATTATATATATGTGTGGAGTGTAATCCTTAGCACATTATAGAATACCACCAAGTGAAGTAGTGCCTTAACGAGCTACTTTCAAATATAATTACAATTGTAGTGAGCTGGTCTTCGTTGAGAGCGCATCTTGGGCTTATCAAGTACTTAAGGGCACAGTACCGTGAGATAATTGTTAGCGACCTAATATTCAGTGTTATTAGTATATTAGTTATTAGTTTATATGGCCAGTATTTATTATTAATAATAGATAAATAATCTTATTAATTGTTTACGTTTAAATTAAAAAATAGAATCATGGAGAATGTGATGTAAATAAACAAAGATATTGTTACTTGAGTAGTGACATAGTTTCGGTTTGGTTCATTGATTTTAACGGCATATCAACCCGTCTGGGGTTTGTCATGCCTAACGGTTAGTAAGTAATATATGTCGTGTATTTATATTTATACATTTTAGTTAATGTTTTTAACAATGTGTTAGCGCCATTGGGGATCATGTTGTATGGTATTGATTAAGTTATATCTATATTCTATGGTATAATGTTATTCCCTCAAAAAGAGAGAATATCCCATGTTGACTTTTTCAACAGATATTTTTATATTGTTTGCTTTAAAATGACGGTTTCTGATGTGAGCCAAAAAACCTGCATTCCATGAATAAGTGTTAATAGTCAAAGGTGTTTGACATGTTTCACGATTGTGGTTGTTGTTCTTATTTGAGTATATAGGAGTGGCGTTAGTCTTGTGTGACCAATGCATAATCGGAACACAGATGACTTGTCCTCTCTAGACTTTCTATAAAAGACGGTCTCCAGTCTTCCAGAGTGGGTTTGATTAGGAAGAGTTATTGTGGATGTTATTCCTGCTGTTTTGCCATTTTGTTATGAAGGAATCTATTAATTTGGGTTTCAAGTCAGTAATCGAATCTTGAACTGTCGGGGATCAAATCTAGAACCGAACACACAATCTCCATTTAATAAGATAGCACTGGTCATCATCATCATTCATCATGTCGCGCATGCAGCACGGGTAATCCATGACAATCTCTCGCCAACCTTCCCTATCATTTCATTGCACCTGGGAGGTCCTCTGCGGAGCAGCCAGCATCTTCGCAGGAATTGTTCAATGTAGGTCCTTGCTGGGCGCCCCACACTTGCATGTCCATGTGTTGGTTTCCGCAGAGAACGTCGCTTATGAGTTCATCCTTGCTTCTCCAGCAGTTGTCCTGCATGCCTTGTCCGTCTCACTCGGGATAGTTTGTGAGATGTGGGGCAGGTGACCGTACAGCTGTTTCCTTGTGGGGTGCTGTTTCCATGACTTGTTCAAGACTGCACACAGCATTCTTGTGCAGCTCCCATCTATCTTATTTCTCAAGACGCTTTGTTAGGGCCCAGGTGGTGCAGCCATATAGCAGCCCAACAACAACCACAGCCTGGAAGAACCGTCGCTTCAGCCTGATCACGGAGATCGGACCTCCATATGACTGATAATCTATTTGTGGCCGACCATGCCTTTGCTATCGTGTATTAACATCGCTCTTTGTGGATGAGGATATTACTACCAAGGTACGTGGATTGTTCTTACTGGCTTAGTAGGCTTGCCGTGAGTGTGGAGATGTTTCCTTTCTTTTCCATTTTTAGTCGCTTGTCTTGTTCTTCCCTCTTTTTTTTTATACGAATTTTTCTTCTTTTGTTTTCATTCGTTGTATTTTTAAAAATATTTTCTTCTTTTTTCATCTTTTCCTTTTTCTTCTTTTTTTCATCTTTTCCTTTTTCTTGGTTTTTTCTTCTTTTTCCTTTTTTTTCTTTTTTTTCTTTATGCAACTTTAGATCTTGGACCAATTTGACGGTTCTCATTTTTTAACCAGGGATTGTGGCAAAACGATAACGGTCGCACTTTTAAGGAACACGAGTATTAATATATAAGAAGTGTGTGTGGGTGTAATCCCTTAGCACTTTAGAGAATATCTCCAAGTGAAGTAGTGCTTCTTAACGAGCTACTTTCAAATATAATTACAGATGTAGTGAGCTCAGGTCTTCGTTAAGAGCGCCACCTTGTGGCTTATCAAGTACTTAGGGGCACAGCACCGTGAGATAATTGTTACGACCCTAAATATTCCAGTGTTATTAGTATATTAGTTATATAGTTTTAGTATGGCCGGTATTATTATTAATAATAGATAAATACTTTTATTAATTGTTTACGTTTAAATAAAAATAAAATCATGGAGAATGTGATGTAAATAACAAAGGATATTGAGACTTGGAGTAGTGACATAGTTTCGGTTTGGTTCATTTGATTTTAACGGCATAATTCAAGCCAGTCTAGTGTAATGTCATGCCTAACGTTAGTAGTAATATATGTTGTGTATTTATATTTATACTTTTTAGTAATTGCTTTGAACAAATGTGTTAGGCGGCGGTCTCATGGACGGTCTCATTTTTTAACCAGAGGTGTGTGGCAAAACGATTAACGTCGGTCGCACTTTTAAGGAACACGAGTATTTAATATATAGTGTGTGTTGTCGGTGTAATCCCTTAGCACTATTAATGAAGTATCTCCAACGAAGTAGTGGTTAACGAGCTACTTTCAATATAATTTACAATTGTAGTGAGCTAGGGTCTTCATTGAGGAGCGCACCTAGTGGTTGATCAAATACTTTAGGGGCACAGCAACGGGAGATAATTTACTTCGGTTTTCCCTTTTTTCTTTTTTCTTTTTTCTTTTTGCAGCTTTACATCTTGGGCGATTGTCCTGGGAATGACGTTAAACTCTGTCTGGATGGTTGAAGGTTCCAGATTTGGAGGTTTGGGGATGTGGAAGCCCCCTTCCTCACCATTGCTCTCTGGTCCACTCTGACCGGAGTGGTAGTACCTGTTAGGGTCCCATCTATGGTTAAAAGAAAAAATGTATTTATAAACAAATTGTATTATCATTAAGAATTGATTTATTTCAAAACTTTATCGGCATTAGATGACCCACTGAGGTTGATATGTCGTAAAACAAAACAAAACCAAACCAAACCAAACATCTTGGGCGATTTGGACACTCATTTTTTTAACCAGAGATAGTGGCAAGATGATAACGTTTCGTATATTTAAGGAAACACGAAGTATTACTACAGAGATATATGTGTGGTGTAATCCCTTAGCCACTTTAATGAATATCTCCAAACGAAGTAGTGCTTAACGAGCTACTTTCAAATATAATTACGATTGTTAGTGAGCTAGGTCTTCGTGAGAGCGCCACTAGTGGCTTATCAAATAATTAAGGGCACAGCACCGGAGAGAAATTTTTTTTCTTCATTTGTATTCTTTTTTCATTTTGTTTTCTTTTTTCTTTGTTGCAACTTACTTCTTTGGGCGGTCTCATTTTTAACCAAGAGGTTGTGGCAAGATGATAACGGTCAAACTTTTAAGGAACAAGAGTATTACTTATATATATATATATGTGTGTGTGTGTGTGTGTGTGTGTGTGTGTAATCGCTTTAGAACTTTATAGAATACCTCCAAGTAGCGCTTAATTAAATTGTAGGGAATTAGGTCTTCGTTTGAGAGGCCACCTAGTGGCTTATCAAGTACTTAGGGGCACAGCACCGTGATATAATTTTAGCCGGCCTAATGTTTCAGTGTTAGAGTGTTTAATCCTCACTAGGTGGCGCGCACTTGTGACGGCGAGTCGGTTCAAAACCAGACAAACGATTGAGAGCATCTGTCCGTGATGTAATGGCTGTAATAAACAGGTAGTATTGAAGGCGAATGGTGACGAGGAAAACAAACACAGATTTTAAGTTTTCAACAAATATATTGGAAAAAAGGAACATGGAAAGCTCGAGGAAAAGATTAGAAATGAATTTCAAGGATAATTTTGGTGATATTTGTGTCTTGAATAATAAAGTCAGTGAATGTTCCGGTGGCGAATCAGTTGTAGTGTAGGTGGAGAGTGGGAAGATGAACCAGTGGTAGTGGTTAGGGTTGATTAGGTGGGCAGAGTCTTGTATTTTTAGTAGTCGTTTAGCGGTTGGTATCGGGTGTAGTGCAGGTCGGTGTAGTAGGTCTTGTTGTTGTTGTGAGGCCAGAAATTTTGTGTTTTGGTTATTTTTGAGCTTGTGTTAGGGTATGAGTAGTTGGCGGGTAAAGTTAATCGGTATCGCTGAACCGATGTGAATTGTCGTTTTGTTTGACTGCCGGTCGGTCAGATTTTGGCTAGAGGTATGGAGGCATGTACATGGCCGCGGCCGCCTGTGGATGTGCTCTGCTGCTGTACGCTGGGTGATGGTGCTCACTGGGGTGTGCGGTTCTTCCAAAGTCTAGTTTATATTAGGGCTGTGGGAATCCGGAATCGGATCACACAAGCCTTTTATTTTTTTTTTTTATGGGGGGAGGCGTTTTCGATTTGGAACGAAAATGTGAGTTTATTTACAAAAAATTTTTCTTAATGTATTAGGAATTCTATGTTGTTTCCAAAGCGGAAGTTTGTCTCCAAGCCCATGCGTAGGAATCGTGGTTAATTTGGTCACTTCTTTTTTTGCTTACCGTAGAGTTTCAGCGTTCGGCGTTTGTGCGGTCAGCAACTTATAGTTTTGTTTTGTTGGCGAGTGTATCTCTTTTTGCGGTTGTGCGCGAATGAATTCTGAGTTAAAATGCGCCTGACGAACTCTGTGGCACAATGTCGGTTTTCGCCAAATGAGCCGAGCTTCTGTGATATATGTCTCGCTGCACTAAAGGACATTCATTTGGTATGCCACAATTGTCTACCTGGAAAGTTAGTATTTCTGTATCACCCAATTATATTTTACAAAAAGAAAAAGAAAAAAAAAAGAAAGAGAAAAGAAAAACGTAGTTAATATTAAATATGTACCATTTTTAGGGCATAACAAGGAAAAATCACTTTTACAGTTGAGATTCCCTTGTGTTCCTTAGTGTTTAGGAGGAATCCGTGTGTTCCTTAGTGTTAGTAGAATCCTTGTGTTCCTTTAGTGTTAGCGCAGAAAATTTCTTGTGTTCCTTACTGTTAGCAGAATCCTGCGTTCTTTAAGTGTTAGTCAGAATCCTTGTGTTCCTTGTGTTCAGGCAGAATCCTTGTGTTCTTTAGTGTCATGCAGAATCCTTGTGTTCCTTTAGTGTGAGACAGAATCATTGCGGTTCTTTAGTGTTAGGTAGAAATCCTTATGTTCCTGTTTAGGTAGAATCCTTGTGTTCCTTTAGGTGTTAGGCAGAATCCTTTGTGTTCCCTTAGTGTTAGGCAGAAACCTTATTTCCTTAGTGTTAGGGAAGAATCATTGTGTTCTTTAGTGTTAGGTAGAATCCTTGTGTTCTCTTTAGTGTTAGGCAAGAATCCTTGTGTTCCTTAGTGTTAGGTAGAATCCTTGTGTTCCTTAGTTGTTAGGCAGAAACTTTGTTCCTTTAGTGTTTAGAAGAATCCTTGTGTTCTTTGTGTTAGTAGAGAATCCTTGTGTTCCTTAGTGTTAAGTAGAACCCTTGTGTTCCTAGTGTTAGCAGAATCCTTGTGTTGCCTTAGTGTTAGACAGAATCATTGTGTTCCTTAGTTGTTAGGCAGAATCCTTGTGTTCCTTAGTTGTTAGGTAGAACCCTTTGTGGTTTCCTTAGGTAGGCAGAATCTTTGTGTTTCTTAGTGTTAGCAGAATCCTTGTGCTACTAATTTACTATTAGTCGAACCCAGTATTGATAATAATTCGGACACTGGATTTAGAAATTTCGGACTATAGTCGCACACCAGTATGGCTTCGGCAATCGACAATAGATGTACACTGCACGGCGCTAGGAATCGACTATAGTCGCAACACAAGCACGGGCTTCAGCAATTCGACTATTAGTTACACAAGTGTGACATCAAGCCACTTAGGGTGATATGTTATCAAAGCGGAAATCAAGGGTAGACTTTGAATTTTGGGGAAGCGGCAGGGGCGGGAAGATATAGCACCAATTAACATTCGTTGACGATTACCAAAAATAAGCTGCAATTTTTTCTATATAAAGGGACGCTCTTGATTTTGTTAAAAATTCAGTCAGACGGAACCTCATAGCGGGGGTGGCGCGAGACTCCAAAATTTGGTGAAATAAGGAATCTTGCCCTCTAAAAGAAAAGACCTTCTCGTCAGGAAAACCTCTGATAATATATGGATTTAAAAAATATTTCAGTTAGAAAAAAAAAAGGCGATGAGTCCATTTGTAATGTATTGTATTGAATTTATTTTAATAATGAATTGTGTTGGTAATCATTTAGTGACACCATTCAATTTGAAGTAAAGAAAAAAATGCGATATGAGATTTTAAAAGTGTAAAATTAAATTTAGGGAGAAGGAATATAGCAAGGCTAGGTACATCTAACTAGTTTATATTTTTAATTATAAATAAATTAAAATTGAAAACAAACATCAATGGTCATACTTTACTTCTATATAATTCGTCTGTCTTTTTTCCTTTTTTATCTTTTTTACACAAATTGTGTTTGAAAAAGGAATGTGAAGAAAAAACGTTTGTACAATGAAGAGAACGAGTTGTGTTCAGATAATAACTGACACAGTTCCAGTCCACATTTGGTGAATTTATCAATTCTTATTAGCATAGAAACAAAAACACCAGACAAGCTCCTCGCCTGTCCTGTCTTTTTCTCTCCGACCTAGTGTGATAAAACAATTTCTCTCCGTTTATCTGTATGGATGGTATTGTCTATTTTTCTTGTAACCAAAAACTACGTCAACTGCTTTACGTCACATTAACCCAAATCGTCATAAACATAGAATAAATACATTCATGATTTGAGCATGCAATATTAGACGATCCTCGTTGTTTTTTTTAAAAACAACTTTAATAAATACATTTCCCGGTTTAATATTTATATTTGTTTATTATTTATTATAATTGGAGATTGTTGTGTTTTTTGTCTGTTAAACGAAACTATATACTACTCAAGTCACAAATTTCCTTAGTTATACGACACATATCTCCATTGATTCTATTTTTATTAAAGCTCAATTAATAATAAAACTGTTTGACTAATTAATACTGTGCCTTACCTAAATTACTAATAACATGCAATTGTATTTATAATATCAACAAAATACCAGTTTTCAGTGTAACGGTAAGCTATTTGCATATTGATATTAAAAAAAACTGATTTTTAATTAAAAATGTGCTTGGTATTATTGATTCTAATGTTTGGTTTTTATTCTTTAATGAATATGAGTAAAAATCTCTCAAGTAAATCCTAAAAGAAATTCCAATTTAACAAGAAGAATAACTGTAATTTTATTCTTTACTTCCTATTTTAACTAATAGTTAAAATTAGTTGAAAAATTTAGCATTGAAAAACGGAAGTGATGAAGAGAAGTTTCAGTTGTTCTATTTTTCGATTATACCCCCTTCCGTTTCAAATCTTTTTATCTGAATTCTATTAGTTTTTTAACCTTTCAATTTAATACGATATTTTATTACATTAAACTTAAATAGTTGCACCCGGAGGGTGCATATATTTGCTAGTATATTTAAAGTTATAGAATTAAGTTTCCATTTCAAATTGCTTTTTATTTTTTTTTTCTTTTCTTAATAAAGTTTGATAATTTTATTTACTTATGATACAAACGCTCTGCATTGATTTTTTAACTTTCACTCCACTCGGGCATAACTTTCATAGATTAACTTTACACCGCCCGGAGGGTGTTTTTTTTTTTTTTTTTTTTTTTTTTTTTTTTTTTTTGCAGTATATAATATTTTAAAAAAAAGATTTCATGGTATTGTTAAAAACGGTGTGTTTGTCTCGTTCTTCGAATTGCAAACAACTACGGCGAGGTCATTCACTAATCTCCCGATCCGTCATTAGGACGATCCGATCCGATCAAGTTGCGTTGTTCCAGTTCTGCTGGGCGAAGAAGGCATCAACAGAGCAAAACTGGCCGGAGACGCATGTGGTAGTAACGCGAACTAAGTCATCTATCAAGAACCGTGGACTGGCATAGACCGCATGGTTGACGATTTCGGCTTGATATGGATCGGTTTGCTTGGTCTGTTTTGTTTTTACGGCATATCAACCTTCAGTGTGCATTTAATGTCGATAAAGTTTTGAAATAATTCATTTCTTAATGGATTACTCAATTATTTTTATAAACCCTTTCTTTTAAGGAAACCAGATAAGGTTCAATAGCTGTACAGCTGATCCACATTGTCGTACACGATGTTTGCCGAATTTTTTCTGCGTCGTAGTAATTCAATTTAATTAAATAAAAAAAATTGATTTGATAGTAAGTTTCATTATTTACTTTGCTTGCTATCACAAGGCCAGAATCATGGTGACCCAGTGAGAATCGAACCTCACTAGTAATAGCCAGTTAACTATTACACACGCAAATGTTGGTAGTAATATTGTTTACTCAGACTGAGAGCGGAAGGGCGAAAAAGTTAAATATATATATTTTTTTTAATTATTTTTGTTCGTAAGTGCATATTTCTGAGATTAGTGTGGCAAAGTCTGAAGCATGGGGTTACCCAGTGAGGAATCGAACTCACTAAGTTTATATCCAGCTAATCCAGCTTCCAAACCATTACACCAACACGATTAGTGGTAGTAATATTGATTACTCAAATGGAGGCGGAAAGACGAAAAAAAAGGTAAATAAATAAAAATAAAAATTATTTGATTCGTAAGTCAATTAATTACTGAGATTAGCTGTAACACAAAGCCAGAAGAATGGGTGCACACAGTGAGAATCGAACTCACTAGGATAGCAGCTAGTGTTACCATTATACTATGCGAGAGGTGGTAATATTGTAACTCAAACTGGGGGCGGAAGATGAAAAAATGTTGACTAAATAAAAAAATAAATTTAAAAACAAAAGAGAAAAAAGTTAATCGCTTTGACAGGCTCGTATGGTCTACTGGTCAAGAAAAATACAACGTAACTACTTTTCTTTCTTTTCTTTCTTTCTTTTCTTTTTTCTTTTTTTTTTCTTTTCTTCCTTCTCTTCTTTTTTTCTTTCTATCTATTCTTTCTTTCTTCTTTTTTCTTACTTTTTCTTCTTTTATCTCTTATCTTTTCGTTTGCGTTTCTTGTTTCTTTTCTTTCTTTCTTTCTTTCTTCTTTCTTTTTTTATATATCTTTCTTTCTATTTAGCTTTTTTTCTTTCTTTCTTTCTTCTTCTTTTGTTCTTTCTAAGTTATTTTAACATGGAATTTAAGACTTATTGATTCTATTTTTTACCCTTAATTCTCATTACGCTCTTCTTTCTTCTATAATCTTTTTCTTTCTTTCTTCTTCTTCTTTCTTCTTCTTTTCTTGTTTCCTCTAATTATCTTTTTCTTTCTTTTTTCTTCTTTTCTTCTTTCTTTCTTCTTTTTCTATCTTTTTTCTGTTCTTAATCTTCTTTCTTTCTTTTCTTTACTTCTTATAATCGTTTCTTTTCTGTTTTTCTATACTTTCTCTTTTTTCTGTTTTCTTCCTTTCTTCTTTCTTTCTTTCTTTTCTTGCTTTCTTTCTTTCTTTCATTGTATCTCTTTTTTCTTTCTTTTCTTTCTTTATCTTTATTCTTATTCAGCTTCTGTTCTGTCTTCTTTCTTTCTTTCTTTCTCTTCTTTAGCACATAATTTTCTTTTTCTTTTCTCTATTAATCATTCTTCTATTTAAATCTTTTCTTTTTTTTCTTTTTTCTGTTCTTTTTCTTCTTTTCTTTCTTTCCTTTTCTTTTCTTTACTTTTTCTTTCTCCATTTTTTCTGTTTTTCTTTTTCTTTACTTTTTCTTTCTTTTTTCTGTTTTTCTTCTTTCTTTCTTTCTTTTTCTGTTTTTTCTTCTTTCTTTCTTTCTTTTTTCTGTCTTATCTTTCTTTCTTTCTATTCTTTTCTTTTTCTTTACTTCTTTCCTTTCTTTTTTCTGTTTTTTCTTCTTTCTTTTTTCTTTCTTTCTTTTTTGAAGGGTTTCTGAATTGTTAACGACACAACATGGATTTTTTAAATATAATTGATGTCTTTTTTATAACCCTAATTTCAAGGCCCTTCTTTTCTTTATTTCTTTATTTTCTTTTTTCTTTTCTTTCTTTCTTTTCTTTCTCTCGTTTTTTCCTTCTTTCTTTTTATATAATTTCTTTCTTTTATGCTATGTTCCTAAATTTGTAAGCCACCATGTATCCTAAATATATTCTCTTGTTCTTTATCTTATGCATTATGAAAGGAGTTACAAAAAATAAAGACTAACTTATTGTACATAGTATCACATGAGTGAAAACAGAACGTCTATATGGGCTTGATATTTGTGCTCGTTAATTTCGGCACAGACTAAATTGACATTCTGCTAATATTAGAATTCATACAAATTTGTGTCTTTTGTTTTAATCCAACTAATTTTCAACGCCTTTGTCTTTCATTTTAAAAATCACAACATTGATAAAAGCCCGTATAGGCACTGCCACTAGTGGCGCAAATTAGATGGAACCTGGGATATGGATAACATTGGTTCTAAATGTGCATTAGATATATATATTTACCAACCCTCCCACAGCAGGATGCGACACAAGGTCACATTTCTTAAGCGGGTTTAACAGGTTTGAATTCGAGTTTTCCTCTCCTAGAACTGTACCTAGCCATGGTTAAGAGTGCAGTCTGCCTCTATTTACCCTAGCTGAGGAGAATTGGAATTCATACTTTCCCAAGGGTATTAGCGCCATGGAATGCAACAGTTCATCCAGGAATTGAACTCGGTATCGACGAGTCCTATTTCCTACGACTCTAACCATTAGCACCACGCGCCTCCTCCACTAAATTCCACTTCACTCCAAAAATATAAGATCTAATATAATTAAAAGCAATTTGGTAATTTGCGAAGCATTGTTAAGTATGTATAACATATAATATTTTGAGGCCAATACAATGCGTATGAAAAAAAAAAAAACAAAACAAAAACAAAAAAAAAAAAAACTAACATTTTGTTTTATTTCATACGCATTGTATTGGCCTTCAAAATATTATATATTATTTAATATAATTAACTTTTTAGTTTTACTTCTAGCTTTGTTTTTTTTAAAAATTATTTTAAATCATAAGTTATAAAAAGGTCTGCACATAAGGACAGTGGCAGAATAAATCTGACTGGTAGCCCCACCATTCCTGTTGGAATTTTACACCCTAGACAAAAATATAATTGATGGTTCTTCTGGTATTACCTTTAATTTCAACGCCTTAGGTTTTTATTTTATTCAAAATTACCAGTTATAAAAAGGGTTTGCCAGATATACTGTACTTGTACAGTGGCAGAATTAGATCCGAACTGGCTAGCCCCGCCCCACCACTGAAAATTGTCCATTTGGAACTCCTCATAAAAATATTAAAGAATTATACAATTTAATATCTTTTTGTTTTTATTCTACTAATTTCAATTTCCCTTTTTTCTCTAATGTTTGAGATAGGCTTGAAGATTAGTATTATCTGCCGTTATTCGGACTATTGTCCCCATCTTTCATTGTTATTTGTACAACGTTTTGGCCTATATACCCCCGGCCTTCTTCAGGTATTCTTGTCGGACTCGGGAACCTTTCTCGGATCGGGAACCTTCTTTTTCGAATTAATAATCTAACACAACTCCTACCCAGCAATGGTTAGCGGAATGAGAAACAGGATACCCCCGTTGGAATAAATTAAAAAGGGTTAGGTTCCAAATTCCCGTGATGGCTCCGAATCGACAAGAAATCCCGAGTTCGAAAAGAAGGTTCCCGGGTCCGAGAAGTTCCCGAGTCGGCAAGAAATACCTGAAGAAGGCCGGAAGGGCATATCGGCCGATAACGTTGTACGCAAATAACAATGAAGATGGGGACAATAGTCGAAATAACGCAGTATAATACTAATCTTCAATTCCCTTTGTCTTTTTATTTTAAAATCCAACAGTCATAAAAGATCAGCCACATATTACTTACTAGCTAAAGACAGATTTAGATCCGACTTAATTAACCCCCCCCCCCATCCACTGAAAATTGCCCATTTTGTTGAGGGTCGCCCTCACCAAAAATGTCATTGATTTTTTTTTGTATTACCCTAAATTTCAATGTCAGTGTTTGATTTATTTTAAAACCACAAGCAGTTGATTAAAAAAGCGTCAAACACATTATACTGTACTATTAGCAGAGTTGGGACCGACTAAGCAGCCTCACCATCCACTGAAAATTGTCTATTTTGAACCCCTCCACAAAAATTATAAAAACTTATACAATTGAAAGTTTTTAGTGTTACCCTATTTCAAAGCCTTTGTTTTTCATTCTAAAATCACGACAGTTACATAAACTGTTCTAGTGGCAGAATTTAACATTTTTGTAAAAATTTCTTATTCTTGATATGCTTATAATTTTTCCTTTCCCCCTCACACCTTATTTATTCCCCCCCCCATACCTCCACATTACTACGGTGGTGCCACAGTGCCAGCCAGTTTTTTTGTTTTTTTTTTAAATCATTTATTTTTTTTTTCACAACAATCTGTCATCATCTTCTGTTTTTTCCGAAATTACTATGCCGGTTGTAAAGTCTGTTGAAAATATGCCACAAGTCTGTGAAGAATATTTACTTTAGATAATGCAGCAGAGTTTAAGTTAAAAATGGCTTCCTTTAAGAATGGTTTTCAAGGGAGGGAAAAGGACTTCAAGAATAAAAAAGAGAAAAAGGTCTTGGTGAAATAACACACACACACGCACACACACACACACACACACCACACACACACAACATTCGATATCTTGTGTCTGTCTCTATTTTCTCGTCGTGTATGTATGTGTATTATGTGTATTGTATATTCATGTGTGTATGCATCTATCAGCCTGTATTTTTTAACATGTGTATGTATATATGTAATGTTCTGTATGTATTTTTGTGGTAATATAGCCCACCATTCCACAGAAATTGTCCATTTTGGCGAACCCCTCACAAAAATTAATTGATGGTCTTTCGTATTACCCCTTAATTTCACACAGCTTTGTTTTTTTTTTTTCAAATTCACAACAGTCGTTTAAAATGTCTGCATACTATACTGTACTGCCACAGAGTTAGGCCCGAAACTAAACAGCCCAATCATCCACTGATTGTCTATTTTTTTACCCCTCACAAAAATATAATTGATGTCTTTTGATTTGATATCTAATATTCAACGGCATGTGTCATTCATTTTTTTAAATCACAAGTTCATAAAAAGGTTTTGGTTTTGTTGTTTTACGGCATATCAACCTCAGTGGGTCATTTAACGATTAAGTTTGAAATAAAATCAATTCTTAATGGATAATCAATTTTTTTATGAATACATTTTTTCTATTTTAACCCATAGATGCGGACCCTAACAGGTATACCACTCCGGGTCAGAGTGGAAGGGGAGCAATGGTGATGAAGGGTGCAATCCTCAGAACTGGAACCCACATATAGTTACTCCATTCCAGACAAGACCTCAGTACGCTTCTAGCACCATTATAAGGGGTTGGGGCTTGTCATAGGGCAATATCATATATAGTTGCTAGCGTTGACGTGACCAGGCTGATTGTCGGAGGGCCTCTTCCGACCCGCCCGTCTAGCCCAAGATAGGGCCAAAGTGGAGTATTGCAAGTCATGACACGCTCACCACCTGGGGTTCATCCTTAAGCTACGGTCGCACTTCCCGCCAACAGGTGGCCCCATTGGGGGAGTCTTAACCCCCTGCAGAGTGATAGTCGGTGTCATTCTAACTCCACGACAGGGCGGTCATAAAAAAAGGTCTTTACATATAATGTACTAGTGGCACAATTTAGATCCCGACTGGTAGCCCCACCATCCACTTTGAAAATTGTCCATATGAACTCTTCACAAAATATAAGAACTTATTAATTGAAATTTTTGTTTACCCTGATTTTAAAGCCTTTTGTTTTTTTATTCTAAAATCACGAGTATAAAAGGATCAACACATATACTGTAGTATTATCCGACTGATACCCCCCAAACCACGAAAATTGTCCATTTTTCTACCCTCACAAATATAATTGATGTCTTTTTCATTACCCTAATTTCAATGCCCTTGTCTTTTTATTTTAAAATCACAACAGACATAAAAAGGTCAAACATATACTGTACTACTGGCAGAATAGATCGACTGGTACCCCCCATCCCACAAAAAATTATCCATTTTGCACCCCTCAAACAAGAATATAAAAATTTATATAATTAATTTTTTTTACTCTTATTTCAACGCCTTCTTTTTCCTTATTTTAAAATCACAGCAGTAATAAAAAATAGTTGGCAGATTAAATCCGACTGGTAGCGCCCCATCGTTCTTACAAAAAAAATGACATTTGGCCGACCAATTCCACTGAAAATTGTCCATTTTATATACATCATAAAAATATAAGAATTTATACAATTGCTATCTTTTGTTTCACTTCAACTAATTTCAACGCCTTTGTCTTTTTATCTTAAAACCACAACAGTCATAAAAATGTCAACACTATTATCTTACTAATGGCAATTTATATCGACTGGTAGCCCCACAATCACTAAAAATTACATTTGGCGACCCCCACACAAACAATGTAATTGATGATTGTAATTAACCTAATATTCAACGCTTTGTTTTTATTTAGAACTCACAGTTTTAAAAGACTACACATATACTGTAGTGTACCAGTGGCAGCCTCACATTCCACTGATAATGGTCCATTTTGGACCCCTTACAAAATAATAAAGAATTTATAGAATTGTCTATTGTTTATTCTCCTATATATATATACACATTAAATATCATAAGTTCTTGCTTTTCGTGCAAAAACTATTAAGATTTCATTTATATTCGAAGATAATTAAAAATTAGAATATACATAGAAATAGCATTGAAATTCTGCTTAAAAATGTCCACTATTTATAAATCTCAAAAGTAAACGAATCAGTATACCAGGGGTTGTTTTTTGCCCTTCTCTACCCAGTCGATGCTGAGTAGCCGCTTCTACTTAAGCATCAAAAGAATGTGTACACATGTGGAAAAAAAACAAAAAAACAAAAAATTAAATATCAACGGTTCTTGCATTTTAGGCAACATTTTTGAATATTTGATTTATATTCGAAGATATTTAAAAATTAAAATATACATAGAAATAGCATTGAAATTCTATTTTAAAAATGTCCTGCATTTGTAAATCTCAAAAGTAAACAAATCAATACAGTAAGTTTTTTCCCCTTCCCTACCCAGGCGACGTTGAGTAGCCGCTTCTATTTAAGCATTAAGAGAATGTGTACACATGGGGAAAAAAAATATATATATACTGTATGGTCATTGCATTAAAATGTTCGTTGCGAAATCGAAAGTCAGCGTACTTTCGCAACGAACATTTTTATGCAATGACCACACACGTGAAATCGACTGCTATTAATCGGTGTCTCGATTAATTCAGTGGATTTAACCCTGAAGATCCTTATAGTGAAACTCGAGTAGGTTATCTCTTGTACCCATTTTATAATAAATTTGCTCTACTTAGTATTGAGCACTTTGTATTTGTTATATCGCTGACGTACCCCTCTGAATTCCACACTTACTAACCATCATGACCAAATTCACCGGTAAGTCAACTTTTCCTTTATATATATATATATATATATATATATATATATATATATATACTGTATATATATCTATACACATTAAATATCATCGGTTCTTGCATTTTATCCAAAAATTATGAAGATTTGATTTATATTCAAAGATAATTAAAAAATATACATAGAAATAGCATTGAAATTTTTCTTAAAATGTCCAGCATTTGTAAATCTCAAAAGTAAACAAATCTGTACACCAGACTTTTTTGTCCTTCCTTACCTAGGTGACGCTAAGTAGGCGCTTCTATCTAAGCATTAAGAGAATGTGTACACCTGCGGAAAAATAGTAAATAATATATACTGCATATATATCTATACACATTAAATATCACCGGTTCTTGCATTTTATGCAAAAATGATAAAGATTTGATTTATATTCGAAGATAATTTGAAATCAAAATATACATAGAAATAGCATTGAAATTTTTAAAATGCCCAGCATTTGTAAATTTCAAAATCAGTACCGCAGTTTTTTTTTTTTTTTTTTCCCTACAAAGGCGACCCTGAGTAGCCGCTTCTATTTAAGTATTAAGAGAATGTGTACACATGAGGGAAAAAGTAAAAGGGGCCGGGTTAACGCAGTCGGTAGAACGTTGGGCTAAACCACAAGGTTCCTAATTCGATACCTGTCCTCGCCAACTCAGCGTATGAGTAGCACAGGGATATGTGTGGTAAAGTAAGGAGCTGATGGTAGGTGTGGCGCTCCACCTCAGACGCCAAAACAATCTCCTTGTCTAGCGCTATTGAAAAGGGGATAGACTCCCTCGCTGACCGGCTGATACCGACTTTAGGCCGCCCTGACGACTTTACTTTATATATATATATATGAAAGTACGTAAATAAACAATGTGTTTATTTGATATGGCTTTTAGCCGACAATTTTTGGAGGATATGTGCTTAATTGAAGTCATACCTAATTTTTGAAAATTAATTAGTTAATAATTAATGAATTTAGGCAGGCATATATGTTCAAATGTAGGGCTAAACAGATCGAGCCTTACATTTGAACATATATGCCCGCCTAAATTCATTAATTATTTACTAATTAATTTTCAAAAATTAGGTATGACTTCGATTAAGCATATATATATATATATATATATATATTATAATATATATATATATATATTGAAAAATTAGAATATACATAAATTTTACTTAAAAATGTCCAGCATTTGTAAATCTCAAAAGTAAACAAATCAGGTTCTACTTTTTTTTTTGCCTTTCCCTACCAAGGAGACGCTGAGTAGCCGTTCCTAGTTAAGCATTAAGAGAATGTGTACACATGGGAAAAAGAAAAAGAAAAAGAAAAAAAAAGGAAAGGAAAAATAAAAGAATGAAAAAAAAAAAAGAAGAAGAAAAAGAAAAAAAGAGAAATGAAATGGAAGAAAGCGCGCGGAACTTGGACACGTGCTATTTGCAGTAGTCGTAGTAGTCGTGGTAGTTGTAGCCGTCGCCGTCGTCGTCGTCGTCGTGATAGTAGTAGTACGAGGAAACGGTCTCTTGTTGGCATTTGAAACGCTGCTTCACACGCCGCGTGGATGTCAGCTATTTCGAAGTCGGTAGTGAATCCGAAGAAACATTTTACGGGTGGATCTTAAGGGACAAAAAAAAAGAAAAAAAAAAAGAAAAAAAAAAAAGAACAAACAAACAAAGAAAAGAAAAGAAATAAAAAAAAGAAGGAACTGTATTTTTTGTGCGGGAGGAGATATTACGAATAACCGGTTTCTACGAGTAAGTAAAAAACAAAAAACAAAACCTTTTAATAACTTATGTATTCTTTCGTGTTTAACATTGTCAAATTGTTTTGTTTTGAATTTGGTCTTTTTAAGTTTCGAGTTGTCTAACATGGGGTTTTTTCATGGCATTCGTCGCTGACCTTTTGTGTATGTATGGGTAAATATGAACTTTTGTTTAGTAAATTAAGGTGTCCCAGAAAAAACAGAACCCACGAATTTTGTAATAAAACTGTTAATTTTAACTAGGGGGGTTTAGGGTTAGGTTTGGGGGTTAGGGTTAGGTTTGGGGTTAGGGTTAGGGTTATGGTTGAGGTTATGGTTGGGTTTACGGTTAGGGTTGGAGTTTAGGGTTTAGGATTAGTTTACTGGGAAGATAAATAAATAATTTGGGTTCTGTTTTTTCTGGGTCACCCTGTACAGGGTGACCCAGAACCCCCTAGTTAAAATTAACCGTTTTATTACAAAATTGTGGGTTCTGTTTTTTCTGGGGAAACCCTAATTTACTAAACAAAAGTTCATAATTACCTCTGTGTGTGTGTGTGTGCGTATGTAGTGGGGCGTGGTTTCACATATGTGTGTGCGTGTATGCGCATGTATGTCTGTGTAAACACGCGTGTACATAAGTACTTCAATATGTTCCTATCTATCCGTCATATACACACAACATACACTCAACACAAACTCTCTCTCTCTCTCTCTCTCTCTCTCTCTCTCTCTCTCTCTGTCTCTGTCTCCGTCTATCTATCTATCTATCCATCTATCTATATATTTATCTATCTATCTCTAACTCTATCTGAGTGTGTGTATGTGTGTGTTTATAGGTGCATCAATCTGTTCCTATCTATATGTGAAATACACACAACACAAACTTTCTCACACACACACACACACACACACACACACACACACACACACACTCTCTCTCTCTCTCTCTCTCTCTCTCTCTCTCTCTCTCTCTCTCTCTCTATTTGTGCATTTATATATGTGCATCAATAAGTTTACTGATTTCCTTGTTTATGATCTATCTATCTATCTATCTATCTATCTATCTATCTATCTATATCCGACTGTTTTTATCTATCTATCCAAGTATTTTCATATCTATCTATCTATCTATCTATCTATCTATCTATCTATATATCACTATGTCTCCGTCTATCTATCTATCTATATCCGTCTGTTTATCTATCTATCTATCTATCTATCTATCTATCTATCTATATCACTATCTATCTATCTATCTATATCCGTCTATCTATCTATCTATCTATCTATCTATCTATCTATCTATCTATCTATCTATCTATCTATCTATCTATCTATCTATCTATCTATCTATCTATGTCTCCGTCTATCTATCTATCTATCTATATCCGTCTGTTTTTATCTATCTATCTATCTATCTATCTATCTATCTCTATATCACTATGTCTCCGTCTATCTATCTATCTATATCCGTCTGTATCTATCTATCTATCTATCTATCTATCTATCTATCTATCTATCTATCTATCTATCTATCTCCGTCTGTATCTATCTATCTATCTATCTATCTCCGTCTGTTTTTATCTATCTATCTATCTATCTATCTATCTATCTATCTATCTCCGTCTGTTTTTATCTATCTATCTATCTATCTATCTATCTATCTATATCCGTCTGTTTTTATCTATCTATCTATCTATCTATCTATCTCTATTTGTATCTATCTATCTATCTCAGCTTGTCCATATCGTTTATAAACTCTACCTATCTACCTCTCTGTGCGAAGGGGAACATAAATAAAAGAAAGAAAGAAAAACTGTTAGAATCCAATCTGAAATCAATTATTTAACACTTTCACGCCCGTTTGAAAAGAAAGGACCCTTCACCCATTCGTCCTGTCCAATCGACCCGTCCCTCACATGTTTCTTTTTCGGGAAACCCAAAATATTAACGAAGTCTCTATCATAACAATCAACAACAAATAATTAGAGGTGCGTGGTGTTATGGTTAGAGTCGTAGGAAATGAACTCGTCGATCCGAGTTCAAATCCTGGACTAAGCTACAGTTCACATAACCCTAATACCCTTGAGAAAAGTATGAATTCAACTCTCCCTCCAGTTGTGGGTAAAATAGTAAGGCAGACTGGGCTCTTTAACCTTGGTTAGGTCATCAGTGTAGGACAAGAAAAACTCTGAGAGTTCAAACCTGTTAAATCCGCTTGGGGTGGTCACTACTAGAATAGGCTCAGTCCTAATTAGTAGTCTATTTTACTAATTTTAATTTTTTTAAATTTTTTATAATAAATTAATTTAACTAATAATTTAATAATTTACTAAGTAATAATTAATAATAAATCCACTAACATATTCTCTGACTAAGTAAATTGACCAATATATAAAAAAAACAAAAAACATAGTGACTTTTATTGGTAGACTGTGAATTCAGGAGCGTAAAATTCTTACCATTGTCTACCGGACAGATGTTAGTGGAACTTGCAAGAATATGCGCCCTCCGAGCGTAGGTATTTAAGTTATAATGTACGTAAAAAGTGAATTAGTCGGCGGTGGTCTAAAGTTGGTATCAGCCGGACAGAGAGGGAGTCTATCTCCTTTTCACTAGTGCTAGACCAAGGAGATTATTTTTGCGTCTGAAGTGGAATGCTATCCCTACCTTACTTTACCACACAGATCTCTGTGCTACTCATACGCTGAGTTGTCGAGGTCCGGTATCGAACCAGGAACCTTGAGGCTCCCAGCCGGATACCCTACCGACGGAGCTACACTTATTTTAATTATAATTATATCTTAATTAGTTTCTATATAAAATCATTCATACGATTGCTTTTAATACGTTGGAAAATAAAATAATAACATTAGAGATCAATAACGCCTAGTAATTATTTATTAAACCCGGTTTTGTTAAAACCAGTATGCAAATTAACTGCACCATATATTATGTAAACCTCCATTTCTCAGTGATATATAACAAACTTTGCAGCATTTTTAACGCACTAATACCACGAGCCTTTCGGGGCCTGTGTCTGTTAATATAAATTAACAGCGTCGATCCCAGGGGGCTATCCCCCCAGGCAACACCTGCCTCCTCGATTTAAAGGGGCAGGGCTGGGTTTATTGCCCAGCGCCTGAGGCGCCCCCTCGAAGGGGAATGCCGACGGGATTGACACATTTTTTGTGTCTACCACCCATGAGCTTCGGTTTTTGGGTGGGCCCACATAAAAATGTCCTTGTGTCACGCCTTCATAAGTGGGGTGAGAGGCAAATACCTTAATAACACGGGTTGGTGTGAAGCAAATCTAACTCAGATTTTCATAAAGACTTCGTTAATGAATAAGATCTATTCTATGTATTAATAGTTTTGACTATAAATCAAATACTCATTGATAAACTAACGCAATTCATGTGGGTATTGTGGCGTAAGTAGTGATATAGTTTTGGTTACAGACAGGCAGACACCGAATCTACATTATAATAAGATATGAAATGAAATCCAATGAGTATATTTGTAATTTCTCTACTGGGATTCATACTTTTAATAAAAATGAAACTCTAAGGAAAACATAACTTAATACATTAATTCATTTATATTTTTTTCTTTTAAAAATTAAACGACAGCTTTGATTGATGTTGTATGGAGTTAAAGTTGTTGGGTAGTGATTCAATTATACACATTTTTGACCTCAGCGTTGTTAAGGGAATTGAGATTATAAATTTATCAAGTCCTATACTGAATAAAAAACTGTAAATTACTATTCGCTGATAATTTTGACAAATGTTTAAATTATATTTCTATTTCAGATTTAAAAAAAAAAAAAAAAAAAAAAAAACATAACAAAAAAAAAAAATAAAAAACAGTCCACTTTTGTAGTTCTGAGGTCAAAAAGTTTTTTTTTTTAAATTTTCCTATTTATTTTTATATTTGTCGGTTCTGCTTGGATGATAGTGTAGTTTATTCTAGATAGAATATAAATGACATTACCGATGTTCAAAAATATAATATCGATATTTGTATATATATATATATATATATATATATATATATATATATATTATATATATATATATATAATATAATATATATAATATATATATATATATATATATATATTATGAAAGTACGTAAATAAACACTGTGTTTATTTGATATGGCTTTTAGCCGACAATTTTTGGAGGATATGTGCTAAATTGAAGTCATACCTAATTTTTGAAAATTAATTATTTAATAATTAATGAATTTAGGCGGGCATATATGTTCAAATGTAAGGCTAAACAGATCGAGAAAATGTCAATCCCTGAATGTACATTTCGACCTATTAGGTCTCATCAGCAAAGTTATAGACATGGGAGACTGCCCTACTATATATATATATATGTGCGTGTGTGTGTGTGTGTGTGTGTGTGTGTGCGTACTTTCAAGAAGAAAGAAAAACTCACTAAACCATAATTGGATATTATAAATTTATTTCGGCCCGTAACTCCATAAATGAGCCCAGTTTCGTCAGATAGCCATTACAAAATAAACGAGAATATATATATATATATATATATATATATATATATATATATATATGAGAAGTAAATACACAAACGATGTGTTTTGATATGGCTTTTTTAGCCGACAATTTTTGGGAGAATATGTGCTTAATTGAAGTCGAACCTAATTTTGAAAGTTAATTAACTAATAATTAATTAATTAGGCGGGCATACCTATTCAAATGTAAGGCTTCGATTTGTTTAGCCTTACATTTGAATAGGTATGCCCGCCTGATTAATTAATTATTAATTAACTTTCAAAATTAGGTACGACTTCAATTAAGCACACATATATATATATATATATATATATATATATATATATATACCAATCACTCCGCACGAGAAAGATGTAACACAAGGTCAATTTCTTAAAGGAGTTTGACAGGTTTGAATCTTGAGTTTTCCTTTTCCTAGACTAGTTACCTAGCTACGGTTAAAGAGTCCAGTCTGCCCTGCTATTTACCCATTACCCGAGGGAGAATATTTGAATTCATAACTTTCCCAAGTGTATTAGCGCAATGTGAAAGTCAAACCGCCTCATCCAGGATTTGAACTCGTCTCGCCGTGTCCATTTTCAACAACTATAACCATTACACCACGCGCCTGCATTTGTTATTTAATCAAATTTATCGGAATAAATTCTATCTATCTATCTATCTATCGATCTATCTATCTCAGGATTTTCCTATCTATCTATCTATCTATCTATCTATCTTATGATTTGTGTACCTATCTATCTATCTATCTATCTATCTATCTTATGATTTTTGTATCTATCTATCTATCTATCTATCTTATGATTTTTGTACCTATCTATCTATCTATCTATCTATCTTATGGTTTTTGTACCTATCTATTTATCTATCTTATGGTTTTTGTACCTATCTATCTATTTATCTATCTTATGGTTTTTGTACCTATCTATCTATCTATCTTATGATTTTTGTACCTATCTATCTATCTATCTTATGATTTTTGTACCTATCTATCTATCTATCTATCTATCTATCTTATGGTTTTTGTACCTATCTATTTATCTATCTTATTTTTGTCTATCTATCTATTTATCTATCTTATGATTTTTGTACCTATCTATCTATCTATCTATCTTATGATTTTTGTATCTATCTATCTATCTATCTATCTATCTTATGATTTTTGTACCTATCTATCTATCTTGTGATTGTTGCATCTATCTATCTATTTCAGGATTTTCGTGTGTCTATCTATCTATCTATCTATCTATCTATCTATTTGTCTAAGTTTGCTCATATCATTTAAACAAGCCCTCTATCTATATATCGCAGCCTGTTCATATCTATCTATCTATCTATCTATCCCCGCCTGTTTCTATCTATCTATCTTTTTCAGTTTACCCATATTATTCAAACAATCTGTGTACCCCCCCCCCACACACACACTAGTTAGAATCAACCTTACGTTTTCTGATACTTATGCCTACGGTCAAGTTTAGTATATATATATGTGTGTGTGTGTGTGTGTGTGCACGCGTGCTTGCGCGCGGATGTCTAATTAAATATATCGCAATAACATAGTTAGATTTGATAATAAATAGAAATAAAAGTAAGTAAAAGTATAGTAGTATTGTCGGTACTAGCCAAACAACCAGGGAGTCTATCCCTTTTTCCCAGGTACTAGACCAAGGAAATTGTTTTGGCCTCTGAGGCGGGGGGCCACACCTACCATCAACTCCCCACTTTACCGAACAGATCACTGTGCTACTCATACGCTGAGTTGGCGAGGGCTGGTATCGAACCCGAAACCTTGTGGTAGAGATCTACATATCTAACAGTCTATTTTCCCATTTTAGCATTAAATGACCCATAAAGGTTGATATGCCATTAAACAAAACTTAAACTCAAACTATGACCATATTTTCCTTCTTGATAAATATTTCTCACTGAGCATTTAATAACTTTAAAAAATTTTTTCTTTTTTTCTTTTTAAAGTTTAAAAAAAATAACCGTAGTATCGGTTTAGCTCAGTCGGTAGAGCGTCCGATTAGGAACCACAAGGTTCCCGGTTCGATACCGGCTCTCGCTAACTCAGTAGAACAGGGATCTGAGTAGCACAGGGATCCGTGCGGTAAAGTGAGGAGCTGGTGGTAGGTGCGGTGCTCCGCCTCAGACGCCGAAACAATCTCCTTGGTCTAGCGTTAGTGAAAAGGGGATAGACTCCCTCGCTGTCTGCCTGATACCGACATTAGGCCACCCCGACGACTTTACTTACTTACTTTTTTTTCTATGCGGGTAGAGGTAGCACTATACTTTAATCGTAAATCAAAGTAACTCTTCTCGAATCTTTGAATCTACGTGGAAGGTGTTGTATAAATATGAGTTTGCTCCTAATCTCTTTAGTCGGATCTTAGCCCTGAAGAGCACTAAACGAAACTTTTAGTAGGTTTATCTGACTCATTAGGTTTATCTTTATATATATAATATATATATATATATTATATATACCCACTGAAACATATTGTGTCTATGATGTATATATATATATATATATATATATATATATATATATATATATATGCATATGTACACACTCTTAAATTGATGTTTTCACTGATATATATATATATATATATATATATATAGTATCCAATTGCCACTTTAACTTTTCCGTATATATAATAATAAAAAGTATAATAATCTTGATTTAACTCTCTCTCTCTCTCTCCCCCCATCTCTCTCTCTCTCTCTCTCTCTCTCACTCTCTCTCTCTCTCTCTCTCTCTCTCTCTCTCTCTCTCTCTCTCTTACACTCTTTTTTCTTTCTTTTTGTCTTTTCATTACGTTCCATTGAAACAGATAATCATTATCACTTCCGTGCGCTCACCCTCTCTCTATCTTCCTCCTACTCTATTGCTTTCTTTCTTTATTATTATATTTTTTCTGTGTAGGATGTGCCTTTTCTACCTTTTCTTTCTTTATGATAAAAACAGAATGGTCTATTATTTAGCTGAGGCGACGACACTCATAAGAAATAAAAAAT
Source organism: Doryteuthis pealeii (assembly GCA_023376005.1). NCBI lineage: Eukaryota > Metazoa > Mollusca > Cephalopoda > Myopsida > Loliginidae > Doryteuthis > Doryteuthis pealeii. The sequence continues at coordinate 35,921,702 of CM042180.1, forward strand.
CAGTGGATAAGCAAATAAGTAGATAATCCAAAAGTGCTCAATATATTAGAAATACAGAACAGTAATAATACTACTAATATTATTATTAGAGGAAAAATAAAGGTGTAGTAAGTATTCACTGGTATCCCACCGTGCCAGTTGAAAAGAATCGTGAGGAGCCATGCACAAACCGAAGCTCATGCGTGGCAAGTGCATAAAAATTGCGTTTATCCTTTCGGCGTTCCTCTTTTCAGGCACCTCAGGAACTGGGCAATATGCATTCATTTAATGACATCCTATAAAGAAATTAGACACGAAACGACAGTACCCCAAGGTTTGAAGTATGGAGTTAACCACGATTGTGGCAGACAGGTTGAGAGTTAAAGAAATAACCAAACAACTAGAAATAGGAATAAAAGACGTGTATTACAGAATAACAATAAGAATTGCAAACTTTAGTTCGTCTGCACAAATGCTTATAATTTGTAATAAACTTATTTGAGTCCTGAGATAGGGTATTATCAGAGCCCTTGCTACGGCCTTTTGATAGTTCGGATATGATAGACGTTCTGTTTGATGTCCGACTCCGATATTGGGTGTTGAGGAAGAGATGGAGCGACCCTGTTTTAGGTCTTTCCCCAGTGAAAGCTGGATCAGAAGAGGACGAGTTTGCTTATTCGGCTTTGCCGCCAAAGTATGCTGGCTCGTGATTGGTTGGTTCGAAACAGAGGCTCGTAGACAAGGACGATAACCCCCATATCCCAGAATTCTCAATAATCCCACCATGTCAGTCGAGCACATGGATCATTATAATGGAGAACTACGCACAAACCGAAGCTCATGCGTAGATATTGCATAAAAATTGCATGTATCCTTCCGGCATTCCTTTTAGGCGCCTCAGGCACTGGGCAGTAAACCCAACCCTGACCCCTTTAAATCGAGGGGGCAGGTGTTGCCTGTGAGGATGGCCCCCTAGGATCATACTATCAACCGGTCCAGTGGCCAAATCAACTGGACACAGGTTTCCGAAGAAACGAGGAAAGTGTTGGTACGTGTAGTATGAGCCACATGGTCAGTTTAAATAGGGGGAGAATACGTACACGTGGTCAAGAGGTTAAAGATTTCACGGATAATGTGACCGGTGTCTCCAAAGAAGCAGACTATACCGACTCTCCCATTTATAATCTATATATTAATAACAGTGTTCCTTGATTGATCTTGTATGGATTGAAACACTCTCTGGTTAAAAATGAGACCGTCTGATTTGTCCAAGAAATGCAAAAATGTAAATTCTGATTATCTGGTGCCCCCCAGTCAATACTTACCCAACGCCGCCCAGGTTCCATGATCTTGTCCCACTCTGGTGTTAAAATCGCCAAGTAGTAAGATTTTATCAGCTTTTGGGATGGAGATTATGACTGATCTGAGACTTAGGTAGAAGGTTAGAATTACCTCTTCGTCGCTGCCAAAAGTGGGAGCATAGACAGAAATAGCCGTCATAAAACGGTTGCCTGGCAATGGGACCCGAAAGTGCATGATCCTGTCATTGGCGCCGTAGGGCTGCTCAATAAGATTGACCAGTTCTGTTCGAATTGTAAAGCCCACTCCGCCCACCCGGCTCTCTCCCACCAGCCTACCCTCCCAAAAGAAAGTGTACCCAGTCCTCACCTCTGCTAGTTGATTCTCATCACTGAAACAGACTTCCGCAAGGGCCGCGATGCCCACTCCCGTATCGAGACAATTCCTTTAAAGAAACGAGGAAGGTGTTGGTACGTATAGTATGAGCCACATGGTCAGTTTATCTAGGGGGGACAATACGTACACTTGGTCAAGTGTAATGTGACCGGTGTCTTTAATGAGGGTTTCAATCCCCCTGCACAGTAAAGTAAAAAAGTCGTCGGGGTGGCCTAAAGTCGGTATCAGCCAATCGGCGAGGGAGTCTATCCCCTTTTCACTAACACTAGACCAAGGAGATTGTTTTTGGCTTCTGAGGTGGAGTGCCACACCTACCATCAGCTCCTCACTTTACCGCACAGATCCCTGTGCTACTCTACTGAAATAATGACCAATAAAGACAGACTTTAATCTGGTAATTTCTGGCTGTGTCTATACCGACTCTCCCATTAATAAAAGTCGTCGAAGTGATCTAAAGTCAGTATCAGCCATACAGCGAGGGAGTCTATCCCCTTTTTACTAACGCTAGACCAAGGAGATTGTTTTTTGCGTCTGAGGTGGATGGCCACACCTACAACTCCTTTCTTTACCGCACAAACTCACACGCTGAGTTGGTGAGAGCCGGTATCGAACCGACTGAGCTAAACCAAATCTCCACGAAATAAACAAACCTTTCATAGTGAATTTGCTTTCTTATCTTATTGTTAAGGAGATCAACTCGCTTATCAATATATTGATACTCTTGTTCCTTAATTTTCCGCCCGTTATCATCTCGCAACAAACACCCTCAGCCTTGATTGATCTTGTATGGATTGAAACACTCTCTGGTTGAAAATGAGACCGTCTGATTTGTCCAAGAAATGCAAAAATGTAAATTCTGATTATCTGGTGCCTCCCAGTCAATACTTACTCAACGCCGCCCAATGAGACCGTCCGAATTGTCCAAGATGAAATGCAACAATGTAAATCCTGATTATCTGGTGTCGCTTATCCGTCGAATTCTTATTTCTTATTATATTATAAGTATCGTTACCTCGGCTAAAAATGAACCTTTCCGTTTGTATTTTAAAAACAGAAAGGACATACTATACAAAAAAAAATGCTAAGAGCCAAAGGGCACCTTACGTGGTGTAAGGGAGGATCAAAGTGTAGTATCTGTTCTAGATTCTATGCTTTGAGACATACCTTCTATACCCGGCCTCGGCTGGGGGTCCAGTGTGCTTCGGCCTCTGGACCAGTAAAGTACAATTAATGGCATCGTTCAAGGGGGACCATCCCCCTAGATCGGTGCAATTTTTATGTGCCCACGTAAAAACGAGACCTTGTGTCCAGCCCTCATAAGTGGGATGAGCAGGCAAATACCCTTACGTTGTGTAAGGGAGGATCAAAGTGTAGTATCTGTTCCAGATTCTATGCTTTGAGACATACCTTCTATACCCGGCCTCGGCTGGGGGTCCAGTGTGCTTCGGCCTCTGGACCAGTAAAGTACAATTAATGGCATCGTTCAAGGGGGACCATCCCCCTAGATCGGTGCAATTTTTATGTGCCCACGTAAAAACGAGACCTTGTGTCCAGCCCTCATAAGTGGGATGAGCAGGCAAATACCCTTACGTGGTGTAAGGGAGGATCAAAGTGTAGTATCTGTTCCAGATTCTATGCTTTGAGACATACCTTCTATACCCGGCCTCGGCTGGGGGTCCAGTGTGCTTCGGCCTCTGGACCAGTAAAGTACAATTAATGGCATCGTTCAAGGGGACCATCCCCTAGATCGGTGCAATTTTATGTGCCCACGTAAAAACGAGACCTTGTGTCCAGCCCTCATAAGTGGGATGAGCAGGCAAATACCCTTACGTTGTGTAAGGGAGGATCAAAGTGTAGTATCTGTTCCAGATTCTATGCTTTGAGACATACCTTCTATACCCGGCCTCGGCTGGGGGTCCAGTGTGCTTCGGCCTCTGGACCGGTAGAGTACAATTATTAGCGTCGATCCCAGGGGGCCATCCCTCAAGGCAACACCTGTCCCCTTGACTTAAAGGGGCAGGGCTGGGTTTATTGCTCAGCGCCTGAGGCGCCCCCCGTAAGGATGAATGCCGAAGGGATCGACGCAATTTTTTTTCTTTCCCACACATGAGCTTCGGCTTGTGGGTGGGCCCACGTTAAAACGAGGTCTTGTGCCCAGCCCATACAAGTGGGGTATGAGGCAAATAGCCACCTCCCCGTTAGTAAGTTGGATTAGCAAACCTTTGTTACTGTGTTCGATTCTCATTGGGTGTCCCATACTATTGGCCTTGTGTTAACATCTAAGCTGAGCTTAGTAAATAACTATATGACAAGAAACAAAGCAAAAGAGAGAGTAGGAGACAGATAGAGAGAGGGGGTGCCAACGCGAAAACAATGACGCTAATTTATTTCAATCGATGATGATAAGAACGAAAAACAGAGAGAGAGAGGGGGGAGGGACAGAGGGGAAGAGAGGGGGAGGGACAGAGGGGAAGAGAGGGAGAGAGAGAGAGAGAGAAAGTTAAATCAAGATTATTATACGTTTTATATATTGAACTATTCGGCAATAGCTCTTAAGTAAATATATCAGACGTTGTAATGATTAGATTAACATACAGTGGTATATCCACAGGTCCCGCTTATAATAATAATAATAATAATAATAATAATAGAGGAACTAGAAAGAAGAGAGAGAGAGAGTTAAATCAAGATTATTATGCTTTTTATATATTGAACTATTTGGCAATAGCTCTTAAGTAAACATATCCAACGTTATAATAATTAAATTATCATACTGTGGTATATCCACAGGTCCTGTTAGTAATAATAAACGTACATACTTACCTCGTTTCTTTGGAAATCTGTGTTCAATGTCTTCGGCCATTGGAACGGTATGATATTAATACCAACGTGATCCCAGGGGGTCCATCTCCTTCAGGAAACACCTACTCCAGGGCGGAGTTCATTGCCCAGTGCCTGGGACACCTCAAAAGAGGAACGCCGAAGGGATTCGTGCAATTTTTAAACATTAGCCACGCACGAGCTTCGTTTTGTGCGTAGTTCTCCATTATAATAATCCCTGTGTTCGACCGGCATGGTGGGGATTCCAGTAAATACTTACCATCCCTCGAGAACAGTTACCCGTGGATATCCTACGGTTATTTTTAAAACTACCCCCGAACCCTTTTTATCATATGGGTGCTAGAAGGCTGTAGCTGAGGTCTTCATGTCCTGGGTATGACGTTAAACTCTATCTGATGGTGAGGTTCCAGTTTTGGAGGATTGGGGAAAATGGAGCACCCCTTTCATCACCATTGCTCCCTGGTCCACTCTGACCCGGAGTGGTAGTACCTGTTAGGGAACCATATATGGAATCAATAGAAAATTTGTTCACAAACAAAATTGAGTTTAAAAAAACTTTCTTCTAAACTATCACTACGAATCTTTCAAACTTTGTCGGCATTAAATGACCCATCTCGATTTGATATGCCGAAAAACAAAACAAAACAAAAACAAAGAAATTAAAACTAAAACAAAAAAAACTTAAATTTTTTTCAAGTTATCAAATCCTCAGTGAAAAACAATTATCAAAAAAAAAATGCCGATAGAATTTATTAAGTAAGTAAAATCGTCAGGATGACCTAAAGTCGGTATTAGCCTGACAGTGAGGGAGTCTATCCTCTTTGCACTAGCGCTAAACCAAGGAGATTGTTTTTGGCGTCTGAGGCAGGGCACCACACTTTTACTACTGGCTCTTAACTTTACCGCACAGATCCCTGTGCTATTCATACGCTGAGTTGGCGAGGGCCGGTATCGAACCCGGAAGCTTGTGATTCCTAGTCGAACGCTCTATCTGACAGCAAGAGGGGGGGGGGAGAGTAAGTGGTTATAAAAAAACGATTAAGATCAAGAAATTTGATTGTTTTAGGATAAAGGAAAATGTCTATATAATAGATATATACAGAGGTAATTTGTTTGGCTCGTAACTAAATTTACTCGTATGTCAAATCAATTTTTCCCATTGAAATAAACTGAAATACTATTAATCCGTTCCAGCCCTCCCAGTGGTACCTTTACATAAGAGTTTAATTCGTTTCTCTCGTAACTATATTTACTCGTATATCAAATCAATTTTCCCCATTGAAATAAACTGAAATACTATTAATCCGTTCCAGCCCTCCCAGTGGTACCTTTACACATGAGTTTAAATCTTTTCTCTCGTAACTCAATTTACTCGTATATCAAATCAATTTTTCCCATTGAAATAAACTGAAATACTTTAATCCGTTCCAGCCCTCCCAGTAGAACCTTTACATATGAGTTTAATTCGTTTCTCTCGTAACTCAATTTACCCGTATATCAAATCAATTTTTCCCATTGAAATAAACTGAAATACTAATAATCCGTTCCAGCCCTCATAGTGGTACCTTTACATAAGAGTTTAATTCGTTTCTCTCGTAACTCAATTTGCTCGTATATCAAATCAATTTTCCCATTGAAATAAACTGAAATATTATTAATCCGTTCCAGCCCTCCCAGTGGTACCTTTACATAAGAGTTTAATTCGTTTCTCTCGTAACACAATTTACTCGTATATCAAATCAATTTTTCCCCATTGAAATAAACTGAAATACTTTAATCCGTTCCAGCCCTCCCAGTAGAACCTTTACGTATGAGATTAATTCGTTTCTCTCGTAAATCAATTTACTCGTATATCAAATCAATTTTTCCCATTGAAATAAACTGAAATACTTTAATCCGTTCCAGCCCTCCCAGTGGTACCTTTACATATGAGTTTAATTCGTTTCTCTCGTAACTCAATTTACCCGTATATCAAATCAATTTTTCCCATTGAAATAAACTGAAATATTATTAATCCGTTCCAGCCCTCCCAGTGATACCTTTACATATGAGTTTAATTCGTTTCTCTCGTAACTCAATTTACTCTTATATCAAATCAATTTTCCTATTGAAATAAACTGAAATGCTATTAATCCGTTATACAACCACCAACCCGGCAAGGCCGGTATCGAACCAGGAAACTTGTGGTTGTCAGCAAATAGATACATACCAACTCTCCCATTTTGTGAAATGTGGAAGCCGTCCCATTTCTTTTCGTCTTTCTTTTCTTTTTCTTTTTTTGACGTGACCTACAAAAAAAAAAAAGAAAAGAACAAGAGCGCACGTCCCCCCGAGAGATGTAAACACGACCGAGAAGTGAAGAAAGAGGAACGTGACATTGATCCATTAAAACGAGCGTAGACAAAACATTCCGATCCTAGGATGGATCAAAAGCTGAGCTGTGCATAAATGATACCATTTAACTGCCAATATACACACACACACACACACACACACACACACACACATATATATATATATATATATATATATATATATATATATATATATATTTGGAGATATTTTTTCTCTATTCGATTTTCTCAGTCTTTTGTCAATACTATCTGATGCGTCCAGACTCATATTGAGTTTCTGGTCGAAATAAATTTATTATAGCCAAATGCTAAGCTTTTATTTCTTTGAAAGATATATATATATATATATATATATATATATATATATATATATATATATATATACAAATGCATAGGAAGATCCCATGTATTTGTAAACATCTTTTGTTTTTCAATATATCATATATATATATATATATATATATATATATATATATATTTTATGTTTTTTATATGTTGAAGTTGGGCGTTATTATGAAGCATTTAAAAATAAATGAAAGAACTCGATGTTATGGAGTATTGGATTCACTTATTTTTTATTATTTGTTATCATAAATTTTCGGGATCGTTAGATACCCTTTTTCAAATGAATGTTGCTCCTGTTCAACGGATCTTTTGTCTTTGTTGTTATTGACAGCGGCAGCGTCTGTAAAATATTTGTAATAACAGAGTATTCCGATATCGGTGTTCAGTCCCCTCACGTGAATTCGTAGTTTTAAAATCCATTTCGTTTCTGCTTGTTTTCGAGATTGCGTTGTTGGAAATGCGTGTTCTATTAAAATACATTTGAGGTGTTTAAGGTTGTGTTGTGGGGTTGTAAAGTGAAGTGCTATCGTACTATGCGGTGATTTTGAGTTTTATTGTGGATTTGTGGTTATTTAATCTTAGTCTTAAAAAGATAATCTCTCTCTTCCCACAGAGGTTCAGTCTTCTTGTATTATCAGCGCGGAAACAGGCATGCAATTACCCTCTTCGGGATTAACTGCTGGATTAACCCATTTCCAAACCTGCAAGGACAAAAACTAACGACCGCATAGGTCATCTCCTTTACAACCGTCGTTCACTATCTCATTACCGAACGAAGGAATTATCCAAAGTCACTCGTGGGTCAAATCAAGTATTACTCAACGGGACAACTGACCCGGTGGTTAAATGGAGAAATATTGTTCAGAACTTTCAAACTCAGTAACTTACCTTATCAAAGAACAAATGCCGCTTTAGTATGCAGAAAAAAATTAGGAAATAATGATTGTTTTTATAGGACTCTCAGAAAACTGCTGAACAAACGGAATGAACTGATAGCCAAGTGCAGATCAGTATTAGGCAAACTGTCAAAAAATATAATGTTCGTATTTACCTTGGGTTTCTTCTATTTATAGTATATGGTTAAGACCCTTTCCACACATTTACAATTCTCCGATGTTGACACAATTTAACAATATAACTACTGATAAACCATAACTAATAACAAAATATATCATCCTTGTTTACCACAACTAACTTCATTTCACACATAATTATCCACCCACCACACTCTATTATCACTATCTGCAAATAAACATTCACATAGCATTCATCCAACTGTCATGGCAGAAATAATCACTAATTCATTAATAATCTCTTCATTCGATGTTACTTGTGCATTATTATTTGTATTATAATGCTTAATGTATCATTTAATTAATGATAATAACATATCTTTATAATATTACAATAATATACATTAATTACCATAATAGACATAAATAATCAAAAATATACTTATCTTAGTAATAATTAATATCATTTTACATCATATAATAATTTTTTCTAATCGCGTCACTTCATATATAGCAAAGTTATAGCGATCGTTACTTATACACTTAGAGGTCTAAAGTAATTGTACTCCATTCAGTCTTCCAATAACAACTAATATTACTAACTATCCTGTCATATACTAAGAGCTATTATATAACATTAAAATAATAAATATAATATACTATACTTCTTATACTTAATTACTATATATACATACAATAATATATTTTTTAATTATAATAAAATTTATATATATATATGTATATATATATATATATATATATATATATTACATTATATATGTATAATTATAATAATGTATTTAGATATAATAAAATAACAAACTATAATATAATAATAATAATAATAATACAATAATTCATTCACTTATAGTATTGTAATATTAATATATATTAATCGTCAAATAATCAGTACTAACTATAAAACAACAATACAATACTCTTTCTAATAAATAAATAAATAAATAAATAAACAAATAAAATAAAATAAAATCTTTTCATTTTTTAAATCCCCCCACACACACACCCAAACTTCCATCTCTCTCTTAATATGAAACATGAAAATTTCTTTTCATGACACCTCTCCCCTACCTCTTACCAATATACACACACACACGCGCACACATACACACACACACACACACACACAACCTTGAGGTTTTACTTCCGCTGTCATTTATCGCTAGAGAAAAAAAAATTATACACACACACACACTACCACATACCTAAAAAATGCACAATGTTTCCTTCAATACACACACTAACAGCGCTACACTACTCCACACTTAAAATAGAATATTTGATGTCATATTTCAAAACCGTCTCCTTTTTTCAAACTTCAGAAAATTTTTTTAAACAGACTCTGTTTTCAAATGCCTTAAAAATAAAGAATTCATCATTCGCATCTGATGAGTCGGAGAATTAGACATTTTTGTCTAAGCTCCCTGAAATAGTCTATAATGCAAGATCTTAAGTCTTTTGTTATTTATTTAAATATATATATATATATATATATATATATATATATATATATATCATTCGCATCTGGTGATTTGGGAGAGTTAGACACTTTGGCTAAGCTTCCTGAAATAGACTATAATGCAAAAATTCTAAGTCTTTTGTTATATTTTTACTTATAAATTTGCTCTGTGACTCTAACAATAAGAGCACACATTGAGCTCTGCAAACTGCGACAGGATTTTTTAAAACTCCTATGTCGTAAGGAAGATTTCTTCTCTGGACTTTTGGTTATATATATATATATATATATATATATATATATATATTTATATAAAGTTAAGTGAAAGGAAATGAATCCGACGGTATAAGTATAGATAAAAAGGATATAAAAACACACATGCTGTTAAAGTGAAAATATTTAATATCATATTCATAGCTAATATNTATGAACAATGTTTTGATTTGTAAAAATCATCTTCAGAGCTTGTTTTTACTCCGGACTCATCGACTTTTCAGCTCCTCTCTCGATGAGTCCGGATTAATAAACAAGCTCTGAAGATGATTTTTATAAATCGAAATATTGTTCAATATTAGCTATGAATATGATATAAAATATTTTCACTTTAACAGCATTGAGTGTTTTTATATCTATCTATCTATCTTCTATCTATCTATCTATCTATATAATATATATATATATATATATAATATATATATATATATATATATTACAGCAATAATTTGGGGTAGTTAGAAAGTCTTTAATTTTTAAAGGAAAAAATTATTAAAAATCACGAAGGAGGCTTCACTGCAATGCTTCAGGAGTGGCAAGCTTCCATTTGATGAGGAACGAATTATTATAGCCGAATAACACGAATGCCTACTTTACAAATGGATTCAAGAAAATGGCTGATCTACAAAAAACAATTATGGTCAATGCAAATTCTGGCACTCACCGACTGGCAACCTAATTCTGGATGCCAACTCCACTTGACCGACATCCACTACGATGTCCACTATGTCCCGTCACAACAAAAGTATTTAAATATCTTCACTGGAAAATCTGCAGAGAAACGCAACGTGACAGACCACAGTACATCTGGGAACACGAACCTCCAACGATAAAATCAAACGGGAAAGTGATTGTGTTTTACGATAAGGTTATTCAGGCAGGTAGATATATAAAACACAAAGGCATCAAACCTGATATTATAATTTGGAATAAGATTGCCCTCATTATTGATGTAGCTGTCCCAAATGATTATGGTCTCCGTAGAGCAGGGCGTGAAAAAAAAATCACGAAATACCAAGACCTTAAGAATGACCTAAAAACAATCTGGTCTTTGAAACAAAATCAATATTATATCAGCTGTAGTACGGACAACTGGGTTGGTCAAGCAAAACTTTAAAAAGAATATCTTGGCAGAATACCGCTTACGGTCAAATCACGCTGAAAGCACTGGTTCCTGCTAGATCACAGAAGTTAAGCAACGATGAGTCTGTTCAATAATTAGATGGGTGACCATTTAAGAAATAGCAGGTACTGTAAGCAACCTGATATCAATTCAAGTCACATTGTAAGCACTAGTTCCTGCTAAATCATTGAAGTTAAGCAACGATAAGCTTGTTCAATAATTAGATGGGTGACCATTTAAGAAACAGCAGGTACTATATACAAGCTGATATCAAGTCAAGTCAGATTGAAAGCACTGGTTCCTGCTAGATCACAGAAGTTAAGCAACGATAAGCTTGTTCAATTATTAGATGGGTGACCATTTAAGAAACAGCAGGTACTATATACAAGCTGATATCAAGTCAAGCAGATTGAAAGCACTGGTTCCTGCTAGATCACAGAAGTTAAGCAACGATGAGCTTGTTCAATTATTAGATGGGTGACCATTTAAGAAACAGCAAGCAACCTGATATCAATTCAAGTCACATTGTAAGCACTAGTTCCTGCTAAATCATTGAAGTTAAGCAACGATGAGTCTGTTCAATAATTAGATGGGTGACCATTTAAGAAACAACAAGTACTGTAAGCAACCTGATATCAATTCAAGTCACATCGTAAGCACTAGTTCCTGCTAAATCATTGAAGTTAAGCAACGATGAGTCTGTTCAATAATTAGATGGGTGACCATTTAAGAAACAGCAGTTACTGTAAACAACCTGATATCAAGTCAAGTCACATTGTAAGCACTAGTTCCTGCTAAATCATTGAAGTTAAGCAACGATGAGTCTGTTCAATAATTAGATGGGTGACCATTTAAGAAACAACAAGTACTGTAAACAACCTGATATCAAGTCAAGTCACATTGTAAGCACTAGTTCCTGCTAAATCATTGAAGTTAAGCAACGATGAGCTTGTTCAATAATTAGATGGGTGACCATTTAAGAAACAGCAGGTACTATATACAAGCTGATATCAAGTCAAATCAGATTGAAAGCACTGGTTCCTGCTAGATCACAGAAGTTAAGCAACGATGAGCTTGTTCAATAATTAGATGGGTGACCATTTAAGAAATAGCGGGTACTGTATACAAGCTGATATCAAGTCAAGTCAGATTGAAAGCACTAGTTCCTGCTAGATCACAGAAGTTAAGCAACGATGAGTCTGTTCAATAATTAGATGGGTGACCATTTAACAAATAGCGGGTACTGTATACAAGCTGATATCAAGTCAAGTCAGATTGAAAGCACTGGTTCCTGCTAGATCACAGAAGTTAAGCAACGATGAGTCTGTTCAATTATTAGATGGGTGACCATTTAAGAAACAAGCAGTTACTGTAAACAACCTGATATCAAGTCAAGTCAGATTGAAAGCACTAATTCCTGCTAAATCATTGAAGTTAAGCAACGATGAGTCTGTTCAATAATTAGAAGGGTGACCATTTAAGAAACAACAAGTACTGTAAGCAACCTGATATCAATTCAAGTCACATTGTAAGCACTAGTTCCTGCTAAATCATTGAAGTTAAGCAACGATGAGTCTGTTCAATAATTAGATGGGTGACCATTTAAGAAACAGCGGGTACCGTAAACAACCTGATATCAAGTCAAGTCAGATTGAAAGCACTGGTTCCTGCTAGATCACAGAAGTTAAGCAACGATAAGCTTGTTCAATAATTAGATGGGTGACCATTTAAGAAATAGCAGGTACCGTAAACAACCTGATATCAAGTCAAGTCACATTGTAAGCACTAGTTCCTGCTAAATCATTGAAGTTAAGCAACAATGAGTCTGTTCAATAATTAGATGGGTGACCATTTAAGAAACAGCAAGTACTGTAAGCAACCTGATATCAATTCAAGTCACATTGTAAGCACTAGTTCCTGCTAAATCATTGAAGTTAAGCAACGATGAGTCCGTTCAATAATTAGATGGGTGACCATTTAAGAAACAGCAGTTACTGTAAACAACCTGATATCAAGTCAAGTCACATTGTAAGCACTAGTTCCTGCTAAATCATTGAAGTTAAGCAACGATGAGTCTGTTCAATAATTAGATGGGTGACCATTTAAGAAACAGCAAGTACTGTAAACAACCTGATATCAAGTCAAGTCACATTGTAAGCACTAATTCCTGCTAAATCATTAAGTTAAGCAACGATGAGTCTGTTCAATAATTAGATGGGTGACCATTTAAGAAACAGCAGGTACTATATACAAGCTGATATCAAGTCAAATCAGATTGAAAGCACTGGTTCCTGCTAGATCACAGAAGTTAAGCAACGATGAGCTTGTTTAATAATTAGATGGGTGACCATTTAAGAAACAGCAGGTACTGTATACAAGCTGATATCAAGTCAAGTCAGATTGAAAGCACTAGTTCCTGCTAAATCATTGAAGTTAAGCAACGATGAGCTTGTTTAATAATTAGATGGGTGACCATTTAAGAAACAGCAGGTACTGTATACAAGCTGATATCAAGTCAAGTCAGATTGAAAGCATTGGTTCCTGCTAGATCACAGAAGTTAAGCAACGATGAGCTTGTTTAATAATTAGATGGGTGACCATTTAAGAAACAGCGGGTACTGTAAACAACTTGATATCAAGTCAAGTCAGATTGAAAGCACTGGTTTCTGCTAGATCATTGAAGTTAAACAGTGATGAGCCTGTTCAATTATTAGATGGGTGACTATTTAAGAAACAGTAGTTACTGTAAATAACCTGATATAAAAACTACTTAATTCGGCATTAAATGACCCAAAAGGGGTTGATATGCCGTAAAACAAACCAACCAACCAACTTGACACAATGCCTATATATATATATATATATATATATATATATATATATATATATAGTTGTAGAAAAGTTATTTCCCTACCACGGTTTCGGTGTTCTTAGTACAGGGGAACATGGTAGTAACCATTTGATAAATAATATATATATATATATAATATATATATATATATATATATATATGTGTGTGTGTGTGGTGTGTGTGTGTGTGTGTGGTTTGCGTCAAAAGCTGCTACGAATACAAATAGCAGCTATTAAAGGAATATCCTCCAAAAATGAACCGATACAATTATTATACATAAAGGAATCAAGTGGGAGCCCTAGGAAGAAGGCCCTTTGTCTCTAAAAAATGATAAAATATTTTTTTTTAAAATGGCAAGGTAAAATGTTAAGATTTTCGAATGAAATTAAACTGGTTATTAAACCAAACCGTCCACCAAGGGTAGGATGTGACGCAAAGTCGATAGCAGCATGCGTCTAGCAAGGATCGAACTTGCTATTCAGTAGTAATAGATCTGCAAGACCAGCTTAGCTTGTTCAGTGATATAATAAACCATGGATATTTTTTTTAGTGCGTGTGTGTTTGTGTGTGGATGTTGTGGACTAGCCTAACTTACCTTTCGTAGTGAGTAAATGAGTTGGTCCAATACTATTTGTACACTACTGTTTTAATTTCTGGTGTTGCTTATCCGCCGAATTCTTATTTCTTGTGAGTGTCGTCACCCCAGCTAAATAATGGACCATTCCGCTTTTATTATAAACAAAGAAAGAAAAGAAAAGAAAAGGACATGCTACACAGAAAAAATATAATAAGAAAGAAGGAAAGAAAGAAAGAAAGAAAGAAAGAAAGAAAGAGTGTAGGAGAATGATATAGAGAAAAGTCGATGACTAATCTGTTTCAATCGAACTTGGTGGAAATATGAAAAGAAAGAAAGAAAAAAAAGCATGAAATCTGAGAGAGAGAGAGAGAGAGAGAGAGAGAGAGAGAGAGAGAGAGAGATCTATTAGTTTAACACCCAGAATTAAGATTATCTTTAGATTATTGATCTCCCCACTGAATTGCCCCCCCCCCCCAATTCTGCACGAGATCTGATTTAACTGTTCAATCGCTTCGCACTCTCGTTGATTTGTTGAGCTAGGAACGAAACTAGTCAGAGAGAGAGAGAGAGAGAGAGAGAGAGAGAGAGAGAGAGAGAGAGAGAGAGAAGAGGGG
This sequence comes from Doryteuthis pealeii, assembly GCA_023376005.1. Classification (NCBI taxonomy): domain Eukaryota; kingdom Metazoa; phylum Mollusca; class Cephalopoda; order Myopsida; family Loliginidae; genus Doryteuthis; species Doryteuthis pealeii. Next base: position 35,936,844 of record CM042180.1, read on the forward strand.
GAGAGGGGAGAGGGAGAGATGGTCCCGTGGACTTCTACCGAGGGACGCACCAGTATTAGCAGACCAACAAAGACTTGCAGATATCAATTCTGTGTAGACACTGAATGCAATCTTGGGGACCTGCTCAGAGTGATGGCTGATACGGACAAATGATGAGAAGAGAGAGAGAGAGAGAGAGAGAGAGAGAGAGAGAGAGAGAGAGAGAGATCTATTAGTTTAACACCCAGAATTAAGATTATCTTTAGATTATTGATCTCCCCACTGAATTGCCGCCCCCCCCCCCCAATTCTGCACGAGATCTGATTTAACTGTTCAATCGCTTCGCACTCTCGTTGACCTATATCGACGGAGTTGGCACTGATTCCGGTCTTTCAGCTTTCGACATTTATTCTTGAGGGATTTCCCCCAAAACACGGCCATATTCCATTGATGTCCCACGAGATTCTTTCACGTTACTCGTTTTTTTATCTTTTTTTATATACCTATTATCACACAATGGCAGTGTGATTCGTCTCACGCAATTCAATTTCAAACGTTATATATACTAGCAAATATATGCACCCTCCGGGTGCAAGTATTTAAGTTTTAATGTAATAAAATATTGTATTAAATTAGAAAGGCTAATGAAACTAAATAAGAATACAGATAAAAAGATTTGAAACAGAGGGAGTATAATAAGATTTGAAACAGAGGGAGTATAATAAAAGATTTGAAACAGAGAGAGTATAATAAAAAATGGAACAACTGAAACTTACTCTTCCATCACTCTCGTCTTTCATTGTTATTTTTTCTAATTTAAGTATTTAGTTATAAGAGGAAGTAAAGAATAAAATGACAGTTATTTTATCTTGTTAATGGATTTCATTTAAGATTCATTGAAGAGATTTTTGCTTATATTCATTAAAATCAAACCAAACAATTAGAAATCAATAATACCAAGCACATATTTATTAAATTCGATTTTTTAAATATTAATATGCAAATTAGCCTTCCCGTTCACACTGTAAACCACTATTTTGTTGTATATATAAATATAATTGCATGTTGTTAGTATGTAGACATAGTTAACAGTATTAATAATGTCAGACAATTTTATTAATAATTGAGGTTAAATAAAAATAAAATCATGGAGAATGTGATGTCAATAACTAAGAGAATTGTGACTGGAGTAGGAATATAGTTTCGGTTACAGACAGAAAAACACACAATCTCCATTATAATAAGAGATATATACTAGGCAAAACGCTCTGGGTGGATAATTGAGACTAGGGAAAAATGAGTTTGCAAAGTGAATAATTTAAGAAAAAAATAAATACGGCCGGACAAGCCTTTTAAGAAAGGGAATATTTGACCTAATTTTAAGCTACAGCTCACTGCTTGTGATATTTAACATAGAAATACATTTCAAATTCTCCCATTTCTCTGTCTTTCTCTCTCTCTCTCTCACACACACACACACACACACTCTCTCTCTCTCTCTCTATCTCACAGAGAAACTAAGATTATATAAGGAGGAGGTAATCAAGAGATATATAGAGGGGGGGAAAGGGATAAGCAAAAAGTAAAGTAAGAGATTGATCAGTTTTTGACTTAATTGCAAATTACGACTAATTAAAACGGAATTTTTTCAAACATAATTCAATCCTAAAAGTAAGGAATGATTTAGTATAATTTTATGTCATTAAATTAAACAGCTATTGTAAATAGCTATTCAATATGTAAAAAGTATAATAATCTTGACTAGCAGGACCTGTGGATATACCACAGTATGTTAATTTAATTAATACAACGTTTGATATGTTTACTTAAGAGCTATTGCAAAATAGTTCAATATGTAAAAAGTATAATAATCTTGATTTAACTCTCTCCCCCCCCCCCCTCTCTCTCTCTCTCTGTCTTCTTTCTTTCCTATTTTTCACGTGCTCACCTCCTCTCTATAGTGTTCCCTACTTTTTTCTTATAATAATAATAATGATGATAATAATATCTTTTCAGCTAGTATATTAGGTCTTAAACCTGTCAGCTGTTCCTTATAAACATTCATCTTAATTCCACTGAATATTTATAATCATTCCACAGATTATCCAACATTGCCTTAAAGGAGTTTAGAGATGGGGCATTCACTATTGATGATGGTAGTTTATTCCATGTATTCACCACTCTGTTACTAAAATAATTTTGTCTTGCGTTTGCTTTACCAGATTTTTTAAGGAGTTTTAATTTATGTCCCCTTGTATAGGTATTTTGAGCAATGTTTAGTAGGTCAGAGTTCGTTGAATAAAAACCATGCGTGTATTTGGCTTCAATCATATCCCCTCTTATACGTCGGTAAACCAGACTTGGTAAGTCAATGTTCCTAAGTCTTTCTTCATACGAAAGGGATTTTAAATTATTCACTAATTTAGTAGCTCTCCTCTGGACTCCCTCAATGAGTTTTGTCCTTGATGAGTCTTGGGCTCCAAACCACATTAGCAAACTCCAAATGAGGTCTCACCAATGCAGTGAACAATTTTTTCAGCATTTCTTCATCCATGTACTCATATGACCTCCGTATTAATCCTAATATCATATTTGCTTTTTTTTACTTGTATTCCTATGTGCTTGGAAAATTTTAATTCAGGGTCCACATTCACATCTTATTATATTTTTTCTGTGTAGCATGTCCTATTTCTTTTACATATATTAATAAACACTCGCATGACCTATACATGATATGATAATTTAATTATTACAACATTTGATATGTTTACTTAAGAGCTAATGCAAAGAGTTCAATATGTAAAATGTATGATAATCTTAATTAACTCTCTCTCTCTCTCTCTCTCTCTCTCTCTCTCTCTCTCTCTCTCTCTCTCTCTCTCTCTCTCTCTCTCTAATTCTTTTTGTTTTCTTTCTTTCCTTTTCTTCATCTTTTCATTCTGTCCGATTGAAACAGATTAGCGTTATCGTTGCCGGGTGCTACCCTCTCCAATTATCTTTCCCCTACTCTGTTTACACTACAAATTATCAAGCCTCATCTAAAAAATTCTGAAAAATTATAAAATGTGTTTTAAAAAATAACAGATTAGCGCTATGGTTTCCGCGTGCTCACCCACTCTGTCTATCTTTCCCCTACATTGTTCATACTAAAAATCATCAAGCTTCATCTAAAAAATTTAGAAAAATTAAAAAAAATTGTTTAAAAAAATAAAAGAGCGTTATGGCTTCCGCATGCTCACCCTTCTCTCTATCTTTCCCCCTACCCTCTTCATAATACAAATTACCAGAAAAAATTAAAAATGTGTTTAAAAAATTGTTTTTGAAAAAAAAATTGAATACCAATCAAGAATGAATAAAACAAAAACGATTTCGGCATAAAATAACCCAACAAGGGTTGATATGCCGTAAAATCCAACAAACCAGCCAACCAGATAATTGATATGTAGTATTATATATTATCCTGCTTAATAAGATGAAAGAGAATGTTTTTTTTTAATTTGTCAAAGAATTTTGCACGGACTTTTATTAATAAAAAGGCAGCTGCTGCCCAAAGACAGAAGATTTTGATGAGTTATGGCGTTTTCAATTATATTTCTAACACTCATTGTTCATTTTCTTCTAGAAATGCGATTTCAAGTGTTCGTTCAACGCACGCGCACACGCGCACACGCGCACAGACACACAGACACACACACACGCACGCGCGCGCTTCCGCTCACATACACACGCAATTCGTTGGTTAGCGTCCGGGTTTGTCCATGTTTCTCCAGCAGTGGCCAGTATAAGCATACAAACATAATAACATACACACAAACACACACACATACACACACACACACACATATAATATATATATATATATAATATAATGTGTGTGTGTGTGTGTGTGTGTGTGTGTGTGTGTGTGAGTATGTGTGTTAGAACATATTTGCTAAGCTTAGGGCACATATTTACTGTGCTTGTAATAAACGCACACACACACACACACACACACACACACATATATATATATATATATGTGTGTGTGTGTGTGTGTGTGTGTGTGTGTGTGTGTGAAGAAAGGAAGTGCATCCGACGGTATGTAGTACATTAAGAAAAATGAAAAAACACAGGTTTAAAGTGGTGAGTTAATTGGCCGACGCTACAGTGTTTCGATCTATTATTAGATCATCTTCAGGGCATTTGTTGGTATATGGAAGGTAATAAGATTTTTTTTTATCACAGAATAACGAGAAAAGCAAGTGGTAGTTATTGTTATTCAGTCTGTTTAAAAAAATTTGAGGTTTTTATATATTATATATATATATATTATATATAAATATATATATATATTGACTAACCCCTCCACACGAGAAGGATGCCACATAAGGTTTAACGGCTTTGAATTCAGAGTTTTCCTTCTCCTAGACTGGTTACCTTTCCTAATCGCTATGTCAAATGCAAACCGTCTCATTCAGGATTTGAACTCAGGTCGACGTTAATTTCCTATGACTCTAACCATTACACCACGCGCATCTCTCTCTCTCCTCTCTCTCTCTCTCTTCTCTCTCTCTCTATATTATATATATATATATATATATATATATATAGTTAAACCTAATGAGTCAGATATACCTACTAATAGTTTTGCTTAGTAGCTCATCAGGGCAAGAATCTGACTAAAAGACTTTTATACAAAAACTAGTCCCACTGTGGTCCAAACATAAGTTATATATATATATATATATATATATATATATATATATATATAATATATATATATATATATATATCAGTTAAAAATTAATGGTGAAATGAATGAATGGATGAAATAAAAATGAATGAAATGAGGGGGATAAATGAAAAATCTTTTCCAAGGGACCCTTCTCAAAAGTACTAAATCACCTTTTGAGAGTTTGAGATTCTAACCATTACACTAGCTGGTTTTTCCCAGATTTCTCGTTTTGTTTTTAAACTGATATATCCTACATTTTTTTGGAGACTTACTGCACGACTGTATGAGGGTACGCAACCCCGACTGTCAGCCTGGCAGTTGGGGTTCGAATCACACACAAAGCGGCTTCCAGTCTATAACTCTGCTGATGAGGCATAATAGGCCGAAATGTACATACAGAGATCGACTTTTTCTCGATTTGTTTACGCCTTACATTTGAACTGATACATTCACATAATTCATTAATTATCAACTAATTAAATTTTCAAATTAGGTATGACTTCAATTAAGCACATATTCTCCCAAAAATTGTCGGCTATCGCCATCTCAAACAGACTGTTATACTGTCGTGCAGTAATCTCCCAAAAAAATGTAGAATATATCGGTTTAAACCCCGACTTTTAGCACACATGTCTGGTACTAAAATTTTGACCCCCCCCCTGTTTGAACTAATTTTTATCGCAGGTTTATACGTATGATGAATAAGATTTTTTTTTTCAGTTATCAAGTGAGATGAGTGCTAAATTATGGGGTGTGTATTTGCCAAATAGAAAAAAAAAAAAGACATCTTTATGAAAAAGTGAAGAAAATGCAGAAGGGAAAGGATGCTGATAAAAGAAGAAGAAAAATGAAATAAAGTAAAGGAAAAAAGGAAAAGAGAAACAGATTAAAAGATTGGAAACGAATGAATAGATATGAAGAAGAAACTGAAGAAAGAAAACAGAAAGAATGAAAAGGAAAGAAAATATGAAAAATGAAATAAAAAATGGAATAAAAAGCCAAAAAAAAAAAAAACAACATAGAGAAATAATAGATGAAGTAAAAAGAATCAACACGTATGACGAAGCAATAAAAAAATCCAGAAATAAATAAAAGAGATTTTTAAAAAGGGAAAAGAAAGAATAAATATTAAAAAATAAGGAAATAAAGAAGAAAAGTGAAAAGAAAGAAAAAAGATATAAAAAATGATGGACTAATATAAAGAAGGAATGTAAAAAGAAAACAAACAGAAGAAAAATTTGGACTTTGGGAAATGGCCAAAATGGCAAGGATCACCAATTCCTTCTTCGAGGAGGGAATAAATTGCAGAGTAGACAAGCTAATGAATCCATAATTTCGGCCACAGCTTCTGTTTGAGAGGAAATTTTGCCACGGTCGGCAGGGTTTTCATTAAGTTTGCATATGCATGTATCTTGTCAGGCCCCATCCCGTCACAGGTAAGAAAAGGAGTACAGTTGAGTTCGATTTGAGAGGCTTCTTTTTCTCTTAGATCAGTTGCAGTATCCATTAAGAATTAATTTATTTCAGAACTTTATCGGCATTGAATGACACACTGAGGTTGATATGCCGTAAAACAGAACAACCAACCAAATAAACTATCTATTTCCCTTCAAATATTTTCATCTATCTCTCTCTCTCTCTCTCTCTCTCTCTATATATATATATATATATATATATATATATATTATATATATACCCCAGTCTGTTCATATATATCTCTATCTATCTATCCCAGCCTGTTCATCTCTCTCTCTCTCTCTCTCTCTCTCTCTCTCTCTCTCACTATCTCTCTCTCACTATCTCTCTCTCTATCCATCTATCTATCTATCTACCCCAGTCTGTTCATCTATCTATCTATCTACCCCAGTCTGTTCATATCTATCTATCTATCTATCTATCTATCCCAGCCTGTTCATATCTCTCTCTCTCTCTCTCTCTCTCTCTCTCTCTCACTATCTATCTATCTATCTATCTACCCCAGTCTGTTCATATATCTATCTATCTATCTATCTATTTATCTCTCTATCTCTCTCTTCTCTCTCTCTCTCTCTCTCTCTCTCTCTCTCTCTCTCTATCTATCTATCTATCAATCTATCAATGAATCTATCTATCTATCTATCAAATCTCTGTTCATGCATATATATATATATATATATATATATATATATATATATATATATACGTATGTATGTATCTCTTTATCTATCTGTCAATCTATCTATATCTATATCTCTCTATCTATATATTTATCATCCCACCAACTTATACGTCGCACAAGTCTGGCGTACATTTGTACGTTAAAATTAAACGTAGCAAAGCACAACAGCGCAAACCCACAATTTCCAAGTCGTGGTCGGGATATAACTTAGAGAATTAGAAAAAAAAAGAAAAATCACAGCCGTGTGTCAGCTTCCCCTCTGTTTAGAATTCCTAGGATTATCTAAAGAAATCGTATATTTTTGACAACGCATTAATCTTTCAGCCTGACAAACATATGAGTAACGGACATTGTTGACAAACCGTAGAACAGAGAGACAATATAGATTTATTTCCTAGAATAGGAATAGAAAAATCTTTACCTCTCCAAGATACAAGTGCTGTCGATTGGTGCCGTGGAATACGCAGACTTCACCTCTAGAGAAACGTAAGACCCTTCACACCCAATGGCTTCCACCTTTTGGCCGGTAACGGCAAGCCGTGAGATGCTTAAGGACAGAATCCTGGTGGCTTAAAAGTCCATACAACGTTCCATTTTAGCCCATACTTGGGTTAACGGGCGGTCGGCGAGCCCTCCTCCGATCAATTTGCTAATCACGTTAATCCCTAGCATCTATATGATTACCCCGGGCGTAATGCTCTTACGGCACACCCCAAGCCATTTTTTTTATATATGTGTTAGAAGGCGGTGGCTGAAGGTCTTCGTATCCTGGCTATGATGTTAAACTGCATTTAGAAGTGAGATTTCAAATCAGAAGCACTGGGATTTTGTTCACCGTTTTAATTAATTCCATGTACATCCTGGCCCGGATTGGTAGTGCCTGTTGGGGTCCCTTCTATGTTTTAAATAGAAAAAATTAATTAAAATCTTTACCTCTTCAAGGCACAAGCGCTATCGACTGGTGCCGTAGAATACGTAGACTTCACCCCTGTAGAAGCGTAGGCCCTTCACGTCCAATGGCTTCCACCTTTTCACCGGTAACGTCGACCCGTGATGCTTAAGGACAGAATCCTGGTGGCTTAACAGTCCATGACATACAAAATTCCATTTTAGCCCTTATTTGGGTTAGATGGGCGGTCGAAGAGGCCCCCCACGATCAATTTAGAAGTGAGATTTCAAATCAGAAGCACTGGGGATTTTGTTCACCGTTTTAATTAATTCCATGTACATCCTGGCCCGGATCGGTAGTGCCTGTTGGGGTCCCTTCTATTTTTTAAATAGAAAAAAAATAATTAAAATCTTTACCTCTCCAAGATACAAGCGCTATCGATAGAGCCGTAGAATACGCTGACTTCACTTCAAGAGAAGCGTAAGGCACTTTACTACCAATGGCTTCCACCTTTTGGCCGTAGACTGCGACTTGTGATGCTTAAGGACAGAACCCTGTTGGCTGAACAGCCCATGACATGCAACTTTCCATTTTAGCCCTTACTTGGGTTAGACGCGCGGTTGGCGAGGCCCTCTGACCCGGAGTGGTAGTACCTGTTAGGGTCCTATCTATGGGTTAAATAGAAAAATGTATTTATAAAAAATTGTATTATCCATTAAGAATTGATTTATTTCAAAACTTTATCGGCATTAAATGACCCACTGGGGTTGATATGCCATAAAACAAACCAAAACAAACCAAACAAGGTCTCTCTTTTTTTTTAAAGTAGGAAGCCACGCACAAACCAAAGCTCATCAGATGGCTAGTTAAAAAAAAACAACAATGCGGCATTTTGGGGCCCCGCAGATAGCAGGCAATAAACCCAGCCCTGACCCTCTAAATTGAGGGACAGGTGTTAACTGTGAAGACGGCCCCCTGGGATCACGCGGTTAATTTTTGCTGGGGTCAGCTGGATTCTCACTGAGACCAGTGATTCGGTATTTACGTTAACCCCCAGATCAGATGTGACACAAGATCTTTTATTTAAAGTGGGAATCCACGCACAAACCGAAACTCATGAGATCGCTAGTAAAAAAAAAGCATGGCTCCACTCGGCATTCTCCTTTTGGGGCCACTCAGACAGCAGGCAATAAGCCCAGCCCTGACCCATTAAATCAAGGGGCAGGTATTGCCTGGGGTTGGGCAGTCCCCAGGGATCACGCTGTTAATTTAGCCGAGGCCAGCAGAATTCTGCTAAAAGCAGTAATTCCTACCCTCGTATTTTCTGACAAAGACCACAAAACGAACCAAAAGAGATAATTGTATTAGAAGAAAATTCGGTACGGAATATTTTCACATTTTTCTATTATTATTATTTCATTTCATTTGTTTATTTAATGATAATAATAGTTTGAATCGTGTACAGAAAGATAAACTGACCGAAACACATGTGTAAGTGATATTGATTAAATTCATCTTTTATTATCCATTCTCTACTTTCTTTTGTTTATTCATTCTTCCTCATATTGTCGGATTCAATTCCAATTCCATTTTTACATATATATATATATATGATAGGTATGTAAACACGATGTGTTTGGATATGGCTTTTCGCCGACAATTTTTGGGAGAATATGTGCTTAATTGAAGTCGTACCTAATTTTGAAAATTAATTGATTAATAATTAATTAGGCCGGAATGCATATTTAAATGTAAAACTAAACAAATCGAGAAAAATCAATCTCTGTATGTACATTTCGGCCTATTAGGCCTCATCAGCAGAGCTATAGATAGGAAGACCGCCCTGTGCGTGATTCGAAATATATATATATATATATATATATATATATATATATATATATATATATATACCAACCCCTCCGCTCGAGCAATTCCTGGTTGAAGCTGTTTGGATTTCACATAGCGCTAATACCCATGGGTAAGGTATGAATCCAATTCTCCCTCCAACTATTAGTTATTAGTTAGCAATAAATTAGCAGTGCAGACTGGGCTCTTTAACCATGGTTAGGTAACCAGTCTAAGAGAAGGAAAACGCTGAATTCAAACCTGTTAAACTCCGCATAAAAAATTGACTTTGTGTCACATCCTGCTCGTCCGGAGTGGGTGGTAAATATATATATATATTTTAAAGATAACTTATTTTATGTCACCGCCCTGTCTGCTGGGGCGTTAGAATGCACCGACTGCACCTCTACAGAGGGGTAAGACTCCCCCAATGGGGCCCCCTGTTGGCCGTGGGTGGCGACCCATGATGCTTAAGGATAAAGCCCAGGTGGATGAGCAGTTCATGACTTGCAATAATCCACTTTGGCCCTATCTTGGGCTAGACGGGAGATCGGAGAGGCCCCCTCCGATCAATCAGCTGGTCACGTCAAGCCCTAGCACCTATATAATTTTCCAAACCCTAAGCCCTTATGGCAAGCCCCAACCCCTTTTTATCATATGGGTGCTAGAAGGTGGTGGCTGCGGGTCTTCATGTCCTGGGAATGACGTTAAACTCTATCTGGTGGTGAGGTTCCAGTTCTGGAGGTTTGGGGAATGTGGAGCAACCCTTCATCACCATAGCTCCCTGGTCCACTCTGACCCGGAGTGGTAGTACTTTAGGGTCCCATCTATGGGTTAAATAGAAAAATGTATTTATAAAAAAATTGTATTATCCATTAAGAATTGATTTATTTCAAAACTTTATCGGCATTAAATGACCCACTGAGGTTGATATGCCGTAAAACAAAACCAAACAAAACCAAACAAGGTCTTTTTTTTTAAGTAGGAAGCCACGCACAAACCAAAGCTCATCAGATGGCTAGTTGAAAAAAACAATGCGGCATTTTGGGACCCCTCAGATAGCAGGCAATAAACCCAGCCCTGACCCTTTAAATAGCGCAAATACCCTTGGGAAAGGTATGAATCCAATCCTCCCTCGAGCTATGGGTAAATAGCAGGGCAGACTGGGTTCTTTAACCATGGCTAGGTAACCAGTCTAAGAGAAGGAAAACTCTGAATTCAAACCCGTTAAACTCCGCTTAAGAAATTGATTTTGTGTCACATCCTGCTCATCCGGAGTGGGTGGTAAATATATATATATATATATATATATTATATATATATATATATATATATTTTAAAGATAACTCATTTTTTGTCAGTGTATATCTCTGACATTTCTTGTAGAGGAACACAACATTAAACGTAATTGACAATCTTTTAAAACAAAAAGCAGATAAAATGTTTAAGAAGAAGATGAAGAATTGCAATGTCATCTCAGATAAGAAGCAGATGATTTTAAATCAACTTTACATTTTATATTGAATAAACGGAAAAAACATATTTAGGGTATGATATCTGTAAATACATTACCCTGGTAGGTTGAGCTATTTGGAGTTAGGAAATCGGCATGCCAATTTTAGTCTAAATCAAATGAAAAATCAAACCAACAGAAAGAAGCCCAAAATTGTTCCCCAGTGTTATCTGTAGATGTATGTAAGTATGCATGTATGTGTTATCTATCTATCTATCCATCTATCCATCTACCTCATTCTGTTCATATCTCTCATTGTTCCTGTCTATCTATCTCAATCTCTATCTAATTCTGTTAATATATATCAATTTCACTCTTCATATATATATATATATATATATATGAAAAATACATGGAAATTAATCCGACAGTATGAAATTTAACATTTTGAAAAAACATATGATGTTTGTTATGTAATTGCTGACAGAAATCTGTTTCGACCAAATCGATAAATTGGTCTTCATCACAAGCAACATAGACAGGAAAAAGAAAGATATCCGTTAAAAAGACTGTTTACAAAAACGAACGCTGAATTCAACCGCTGAAATTTTGAAAAATGCAGGTTCTGTTTTAAAAATAAAATAAATTTTATTTTTAATTTTTTTAAATCAGAAGCATTATAGTTTATAATAAAACTCAAAAGAGTTTGTTGTAAAAATTATATAAAAAATGTAAAGTGGGTATCAAAATATTATAGGATATATTTCAGCTGTTAAAAATATACATATATTTTTAACAGCTGAATTAATATATATAATAATATATATATATAATAAAATATACATATATTTTTAACAACTGAATTAATATATATAATAATATATCTTATTATAATGGAGATTGTGGGTTTGTATGTCTGTAACCGAAACTATATTACTATTCAATTCACAATTCCCTTTAGTTATTTACATTCTCCATGATTTTATTTTTATTTAAACCTCAATTATTAGGTAAAATTATTTTACATCATTAAGACTGTTAACAATATCTACATACTAATAACATGCAATTATATTTATATATTCAACGAAATAGCAGTTTACAGTGTGAATGGGAAGCTAATTTGCATATTGATCTTAAAAAAAATGATTTTAATAAATATATGCTTAGTATTATTGATTTCTAATTGTTTGGTTTTATCTTAATAAATATGAGCAAAAATCTCGGGGATAAATCTTAACAGAAATCTATTAACATAAAGAAATAACTGTAATTTTATTCTTTTCTTCCTATTTTAACTAAATAGTTAATTAGAAAATTTACCACTGAAAGACGGGAGTAAGGGAAAATGGTGGAACAGTTAGTTTCAAAGTTGTTCTATTTTCCGATTATACCCCCTCTGTTCCAAATATTTTTATCTGAATTCTTATTCAGTTTCATTAGCCTTTCTAATTTAACATGATATTTTATTACATTAAAACTTAAATACTTGCACCCGGAGGGTGCATATATTTGCTAGTATATATAATAAAATATACATATATTTTTAACAGCTGAAATATATCCTATACTATTTTGATACCCACTTTTTTATATAATTTTACAACAAATTCTTTTGAGTTTTACTATGAACTATAATGCTTCTGATTTTTAAAAATTAAAAATAAAATTTATTTTATTTTTAAAACAGAACATGCATTTTTCAAAATTTCAGCGGTTGAATTCAGCGTTCGTTTTTGTAAACAGTCTTTTTTAACGGATATCTTTCTTTTTCCCGTCTATGTTGCTTTGATGAAGACCAATTTATCGATTTGGTCGAAACAGTTCTGTCAGCAATTACATAACAAACATCATATGTTTTTTCAAAATGTTAAATTTCATATATATATATATATATATATATATATATATATACAAGAGTTAGTCAAAAAGTAACGCCATTTTGTTTAGGACAAGCATAATTACTAACACAGGAACATGTATCATACATCAAAATGAAGCTGGTCCTCTGTGGATCACATCACTACTTCTCCATGTAGTCACCGTTTCACTCAAAAGCAATGTTCCATCTTCGAATGAGAGCATGTATGTCTGTCCCGTAGAATTCTGTTTTTAGTACTTATCTTACGCCACTGGCGTAAACGTTTACGCCAGCACCGTAAGATAAGTACTAAAAAAAAAAACACAAGTAGTTCTAAAACCTCTGAAGACGGGATTTATCCCGAAAATATTTAGGAAACAGGTAAATAAACATCATTTTCAACACCTATTCCATTGAATTGTCAATTGCCTTCTAATTTCTATTTTTATATATATATATATATATATATATATTATATATATATATATATTGAAGTTAGGTGTTTCTAAAACCATGAAATTGAGCATCAATTTGTAGAGAAAAAGAAAATACAAATACAAAAATGATTTATTTTAAGTTTCCATTATATATAGTAAGTCGTCGGGGTGGCCTAAAGTCGGTATCAACCAGACATCGAGGGGTCTA
>CM042180.1:35955387-35963549 GCA_023376005.1 Doryteuthis pealeii
GTGTTAGTACCTGTTAGGGTCCCATCTATGGGTTAAATAGAAAAATGTAATTATAAAAAAATTGTATTATCCATTAAGAATTGATTTATTTCAAAACTTTATCGGCATTAAATGACCCACTGAGGTTGATATGCCGTAAAACAAAATAAAACAAACAAGAAATTCAAAGTAATAACATCTCATCAATTCTTTCTAAACTTCATTAGATGGAAATTGTTGGTTGATTGGATTTTACAGTTAGGACTATGAATACCATAATATATGTTTTTCCATTAACATATCCTTGTTCTTGTTCTTGTTCTTGTTCTTCTTCTTATTATTATTGTTCTTGTTCTTCTTATTATTATTATTTACTCCTTTTGAGTTTTCACATCAGCATTAGCTGATGGTCATTCACTGGAGTCTGAGTGACAGCAAATCTCCTCAGGTCTCCAGGACTCTTCTGAGTATTCTGGCAGATTGCAACAGTGCAGTGTTCTGAATGGTTTCAATCCTTCCTCTGATTTCCAAACTTTCCAAACCCTTTTCTAATCCTTTTGGGATTGTTCCAAGTGCACCAACTACAATTGGTATCACTTTGACTTTCATATTCCATAACTTTTTCAGTTCTCTGGCAAGGTCCAGATATTTGTACATTTTTTCATTTTCCTTCAGCTTCACCCTGTGATCTGCTGGAACTGCAAAATCCACCAGTTGACAAATTCTTTCTTTTTTGTTTTATTATTATTATTATTATTATTATTATTATTATTATTATTATTATTATAAGGTCAATAGTCTTGTTCTAAAAAATACACACAAATCTATTAATAATGGAGATTCGGGTTTTGTCTGTAACAAAAATTACGTCACTACTTACGTCACATTACCCAAAATCGTCATAACATAGAATAAATACACTCTACATTTGAACATGCAACATTAGACAGTCCTCGTTGTTTTTTTAAACAAGTTTTAATAAATACATGACTGGTATTATATATCTATATATATTTTTAATTTCAATAATGTTAGGGCAATCATATAGGTGCTAGGGTGTGACATGAGCCGTCGATTGATCGGAATGACCCTTTCCAACTGCCCGTCTAGCCTGAGTAAGGGCCAAAATGAAGTGTTGCATGTCATAGAAGTAAAAGAATTGTTGGATTATTTTTGTTATTTTTATTTACCAACCCCTCCCACATGAGCAGGATGTGACACAAGGTCCGTTTTTTAAGAGGAGTTTAACAGATTTGAATTCAGTTTTCTTTATCCTAGACTGGTCACCTAGCCACGGTTAAAGAGCCTTGTCTGCCCTACTATTTACCATAGTTGGAGGGAGAAAAATTGGATTCATATATTATATTTGAACTAAGGAAAGAGAAAGGGTCTCTCAAAGTAGTTTTAACTAACAACCCTTTTTGTTTTCCTTTTTCTAGACTGGTTACCTATCCAAGGTTAAAGAGTCCAGTAATGTCCTACTATTTTACCCATAGCTGAAGGGAGAATATATGGGTTCATATCTTTCATTGCAATGTGAAATTCTGCCTCATCAAGGATTTGAACTCGGATCGACGAGTCCATTTCATACGACTTTAACCATTACACCACGCGCCTTCAAATAAAGGCTGAAACTACGAAATACAACAATTAACGTCGTCGGGGTGGCCTAAAGTCGGCGAGTGAGTTGGCGAGGACTGGTATCGAACTAAGAACCATGTTGTTTCTCTACCCACTGAGCTAACCCAAATATTACCGGTTCTAACTTTTTGCGCAAAAATTATGAAGATTTGATTTACATTTGAAGATATATAAAAATGAAAATATACATAGAAATAGCATTTAAATTCTACTTTAGAATAACAAGAATTTGTAAATCTCTATAGTAAACAAATCAATACAGCAGGGTTTCCCACTCTTCCCAGGTGATGCTGGGTAACCGCTTCTAGTCTATACAAAAAAAGGAAATATTCTGTCTGTCTGTCTGTCTGTCTGTATGGAGAGAGAGAGAGAGAGAGAGAGAGAGAGAGAGAGAGAAGATATGAAGAGAGAGAGAGAGAGAAAAAAAGATAGGAAGAGAGAGAAGAAAAGATAGATAGAGAGAGAGAACAAAGATAGAGAGGGAGAGAAAGAGAAAGAGAGAGAGCGAAAGAGAGAGAGAAAAGAAAAGATAGAAGAGAGAAAGAGAAAAAAGATAGAGAGAGAGAAAGAGAAAAAAGATAGATAGAGACCGAGAGAGAGAGAGAGAGAGAGAGAGAGAGAGAGAGAGAGAGAGAGAGAAAGAAAAAAAGATAGAGAGAGAGAGAAAGAGAAAAAAGATAGAGAGAGAGAGAGAGAGAGAGAGAAAGAGAAAAAGATAAGAGAGAGAGAAAGAGAAAAAAGATAGATAGAGACCGAGAGTGAGAGAGAAGAGAAAAAAGACAGGAGAGAAAGAGAAAAAGATAGAAGAGAGAGAGAGAGAGAAGAGAGAGAGAGAGAGAGAGAGAGAGAGAGAGAGAGAAGAAGAGAGAGAGAAAGCACTGTCCTTTATAAAGACCAAAGTTAGTAAATAAAATCCTATTTTTCGACAAAATAAATATATTATACACAAAGATATTTTTGCACAAAAAAGTAGATTTTTGTGCAAAAAATTATGAAGATTTGATTTATATTCGAAGATATTTGAAAATCAAAATATACATAGAAATAGCATTGAAATTCTACTTGAAAATGTCCAGCATTCGTAAATCTCTAAAGTAAAATCAATACACCCCTCTTCCCAGGAGATGCAGGGTAGTCGCTTCTAGTCCCTATCTAAATCCCAATTCGTCTTGGGGGTCACTGTATTTCTCTCTTTAACAGCTTTCCCTTATACCTATGTATTTAAGTCTATTGTTATATATATATATATATATATATATATATATATATATATATAAAGTCTGTTCGTATTCTACCTAAATCTCAAAGTGGTTTTGGGGACAATCCGAATTTCTTTCTTTCAACCAACTTTTGGTTAAAACATTCAAATATTATGTGACTGCCCATAACCAGTGAATAAGCGCCCATATATTTCCCCTGGATGCCTCTGTGGGAATTGAACACTTGACCTGTCCCTGCCAATCACTCCTATGCAAATGCCCGAACATATCCGCCACATCAGGACATCTATCTATCTCGGTCTGTTCATATTCTACCTATCTAAATCTCAAGATATCTTCGGGGACAACCTTCTTTCCTTCTTTCTTTCTTTCTTTCTTTCTTTCTTTCTTTATCTATCTATCTATCTATCTATCTATCTAAACCCCAAGGTATCTTTGGGAAAAATATTCTTTCGTTCTCTTTTTCCCTTTCTTCTCAGGCATTCCTTATCTACCTATTTACATCTCAAGATATCTTCGGGTACTACCTTCTTTCTTTCTTTCTTTCTTTCTTTCTTTCTGTGATTCTCTCATTTTTTTTATTATCTATCTATCTATCTATCTATCTATCTATCTAAATCCTAAGGTATCTTTGAGAATAACTTTCTATCTTTCTTTCTTTCTATCTTTCTAATCTATCTATCTATCTATCTATCTATCTATCTATCTATCTATCTATCTATGTCAATGTGTTCACATTCTACCTATTTAAATTCCAAGGTGTCTTTGAGAACAACCTTTCTTTCTTTCCTTCTTTCTTTATCTATCTATCTATCTATCTATCTAAATCCCAAAGTAGCTTTTTGAATAACTTTCTTTCGTTCTTTCTAATCTATCTATCTGTCTATCTATATATCTATCTATCTATGAATGTCATTGTGTTCCCAGCCTACCTATCTAAATTCCAAGGTGTCTATGAGAACAACCTTTCTTTCTTTCTTTCTTTCTTTCTTTCTTTCTTTATCTATCTATCTATCTATCTATCTAAATCCCAAAGTAGCTTTTTGAATAACTTTCTTTCTTTTTTTCTAATCTATCTATCTATCTTTCTATCTATCTATATCAGTGTGTTCATATCCTACCTATCTAAATTCCAAGGTGTCTTTAAGAACAATCTTTCTTTCTTTCTTTATCTATCTATCTATCTATCTATCTATTAATGTGTTCATATCCTACCTATCTAAATCCCAATGTATCTTTGAGAACCACGTTTTCTTTCTTTCTTTCTTTCTTTCTTTCTTCCTTTTACAGCCTTTCCTTATTTTATCCATCTATGTAAATCCCAAATTCTATTTTTCCTTTCTTTCTTTCTTTCTTTCCGTATTTCTTTCTTTCTTTTTCTCTCTTCTTCCTTTCTTTCATTCCTTTGTTTCTTTCTTTCTTTTTCTCTCTTTCTTTCTTCTTTTCTTTCCCGTATTTCTTTCTTTCTTTTTCTCTTTTTTCCTTTCTTTCTTTCCGTTTTCTTTCTTTTTTTCTCACTTTCTTTCTTTCTTTCTTTCCGTATTTCTTTCTTTCTTTCTTTTCTTTCTTTCTTTCGTTTTTTCTTTCTTTCCGTATTTCTTTCTTTCTTTCTTTATTCCTTTATCCATTTTACAGCCTTTACTTATCCGCATACTTTAGTCTATTCATATTCTATCTACTTATATAAATCCCAAGATATATTTCCCTTTCTTTCTTTTCTTTCTTTCTTTCTTTCTCCTTTCTTTCTTTCTTTTAACTGGCTTTTAGCTAAACCTTTCAAATATCATGTGACTGCCCATAGTCAACAAACGAGCGCCCATACATTTCTCATGTAGGCCAAAATGGTGATTGTATTCTTGACCTGTGCCTGTCAATCACTCCGACACAAATATCCGAACATTTCTGCCACACTTTAAGTACCGTGCTGGTGATGTTGAGAGGGCTATATAGAACACTTGCATTTTGAAAGCCCTGAGACTTGTGTCTCTTCACCCAAATAAGGCAGTGTCACGCACAGTCCATCTCCAATATAGGACCTTGCGTTCTTTATTCTCAATTAGTGTGATCTTGTACCAGACAAAGTTTTTTTAAAAAAGGTAATGTAAAGATAAAGCAAGAATTCAGTGTTATTGTATGACTGCACCCCTTGGACTGTGTGGTGTCTTGAATTAAGCGTGGAAGTGACACCCCACAAGAAAGTAGTTATACGACCACTTGCCCCCTATCACACAAACCATCCAAGTAAGACCTACTGGACACTACTGGAGAAGAAAGGACTAACTCATGTGACATTCTCTGTGCGGATTCTGGATGCCGTACAGAAGATCTGCCACGGGTGATAACTGATAGTGACAGTTGGGGAGTGAAAGTCATGGAAATCCCTGGTTTCATGCTGTCTATATTGTTACACACTGGACCCGTCAAAGAACACAAACACTTGTATTTAGGAAAATGTAAGATGAGATGTTTATTTTCCCCGGTTGTGTACAGCTGATAGTCGTTGGCAGGGTTACGCAACGTGGAGCCTTCGGGAGTTCTTTTCAAGTGATCTCGAACCTGATCGTCGTCTTGGTAGTCGGTAGCACTTAACTCATTTCTTCTTCTAGATCAGTCTTGTTACCAAGACATTCATTAATCACAAAACCGTGTTATTTTTCTTAAACTTTTATTTACTTAACTAAACATCTGACTAACATAGCGCGCGTGTGCAGTGAGTTCCAGTTAAGGCAGTACATCCTCTCTGCCTGACGTCCAAACTGAAACTGAGGACCCAACCAGGTCCCACGTGACTTCACGTATTTCGCGGGCTTTCTGTACTATTCCATGGAAAGTCCCGCCAGTGATATGAAAAGGGCCATCCCTTTAGAAATACGGGGGATTGACAATAATCTTATGCAACCGCATAGATTATGTAACAATATCAGGAAGAACAAAGAATGTTTTTTGGTTTCAACTGACGTTTATTTCTCATGTATCCTTGACTTATATATTGTTTTCTCCACAAACAGCCAGAAACTACTATTTCTCTGAATTTTTGAGGTGAGGCTTCATAATTAGTATCATTTGGATTATTCGGACTATTGTCCTTATCTTTATTATCTGTACAATGTTTCGGCCGATGTGCCCCCCCTCCGGCCTTCTTCAGATATTTTTTGTCGGACTCAGGAGCCTTCTCGAACTCGGAAACCTTCTTGAACTCGGGAACCTTCTTGTCGTAATCGGGAGCTATTACGGAACTTCGGACCCAACTCAATCCACGGGGTATCCCGTTCTCATCCCGCTAACCATAGCAGGGGAATAGGTGTTAAGCTGTGTTAATTATTATTTTATGTTACTGTCGCCCTTGACCAGGATTGAACATGCAGCCTAGAGATAACTGTCACTTAAAACTGTCTAAACCAATCGCCTCTATGCACTATGCTATGTGTTCAATTGGACACATAGCATAGCGTAAACTACAATTCAAATACTTTAGAATAAATATACAAACAATTTAAACAAAAGGAAATTCTAATTAGAATTGCACTTACCAAAACTTTAACTTCCCCATAGCTGATATTAACAATTATATCTTGATGTTTTTACCATCTTAAATATTTTTAAAGACGCTTTGTATTATTATTATTACTAGTACAAAATAAAAAATGTAGAAATAGATTTTTGAAACATATTGCCTGAGGGGTGGGAGTAAAAAATTCAATGTCAGCGAGTTTGTACCCTAAGTAAGTAAAATCATCAAATTCATTAAAGGATTAAAAAAATAAAACAATTGGAAATGTAAACTTTAAATATGTATTAAAATAAAACAAACTATATATAGATATATAATACATGTCATGTATTTATTAAAACTTGTTTTAAAAAACAATGAGGACTGTCTAATGTTGCATGTTCAAATTTTGAGTATATTCATTCTGTTATGACGATTTTGGGTAATCTGACGTAAGCAGTGATGTAATTTTTGTTACAGACAAAAACGGGAAGCGAATCTCCATAATTAATAAATACTTAAATCAAGGGGGACAACTCGTGCTGTTACAGAAAATATTTTTGGTGTCTCGACGAGGAATAAAAGTTAGTAAGCTAGTCTCGCATACCTTTATCATAATGAGTTTGATCCTCACTGGGTATCAGATGATTGTGGTCTTGTATTATATACACGCACACACACACACACACATATATATATATATATACATATAAGTAAAGACAGCGAGGGTGTCCATCCACTTTTCACTAGCGCTACACCAAAGAGATTATTTTAGCGTCTGAGGTGGAGTGCCATGCCTACTATCAGCTCCTCACTTTACCGCACAGGTTCCTGTGCTACTCATACGCTGAGTTTGCGTGGGCCGGTATCGAACCAGGAACCTTGTGATTCCTACCCGAACGCTCTACCAACTGCGCTAAGCAGGCCCTATACTTATTTAGAAATAAAATTTACATTTTACTATGCACCCTCTTCACTCATGAATGAATCTTTAGTTCAAACATTTTTTATTGGTCGGTTTTTATCGTGTGCACACACATACACGCGTGCGCACACACACACACACATACATACATACATACATACATACATACATAATATAGAATGTAGAGAGAATAAATTAAGAACTCAATCATTTGACTCATCTGAGGATTGCATAACCATGAAACTTTAAGTTATGAGTCCAAATCATCCATAATACCATTACTATTGATTATATATATATATATATATATATATATATATAATATATATATATATGTGTGTGTGTGTGTTGTGTGTGTTGTTGTGTGTAAGTTGAAAAATGGAAGCGAACGGATGGTATGTTGAATGAAAAATTCTCATTTTTTATACAATTTTTTAAAAGACATTCCGGCCAGAATAAATAAATAAATAAATATAATATATATATTTTTCTTCCGGGCCGGGATAAAGGTGTATAAGAGATAAAAGTATATATATATATATATATATATATATATATATATATATATATATATATAAGATAAAGGTGTATATAAGATAAAGCTGTATAAAAAGTTATTCAAAAAATAATCCAGCCACGAAATCGAGTGTAAATGGGAGGCGCTGTAAGAACAAGGCAAAACATGACACGACCCGGAAATATTCGGTCAATAAATCCGTGGGGATAAATTGGCTTAACATTATGAACCTAACGACCCCTTGTACCTGAGGTGACAGAATTCATAACCCCACCCCCGAGATTTTGTGTGTGTGTGTGTGAGGGGGGATTTGAGATCCGTCGCTTTCAGTCTCTGACTTACTGTCCCCTACTCTTAAAGCTATCTCCCACTATACTCAACTCTTTTTTC
>CM042180.1:35963649-35992385 GCA_023376005.1 Doryteuthis pealeii
ATATCTTATCTATCTAATCCAAAGTAGCTTTTGAATCAACTTTCTTTCTTGTCTTTCTAATTACTATTATCTATAATCAAGATGTGTTCATG
The DNA here is from genome assembly GCA_023376005.1 of Doryteuthis pealeii. Taxonomy (NCBI): domain Eukaryota; kingdom Metazoa; phylum Mollusca; class Cephalopoda; order Myopsida; family Loliginidae; genus Doryteuthis; species Doryteuthis pealeii. Next base: position 35,963,742 of record CM042180.1, read on the forward strand.
ATCTAACACAACAATATTCTAAAACTTCCAAAGTGTCTTTGAGGAAAATATTTCTTTTTTTCTTCTTCCATGTTGTTATCGTATGTATGTATGTATCGTAGTCTATTCTATCTATCTGTTAGTGTGTTGAATATGCGCTAACTTATTTAAATCCGAATGTTATCTTTGAGGAGCCAGTTTCTTTCTTCTTATCCTTCTTTCTTTCCTTTGTCTATCTCTCTTTTTTCTTTGTTCTCTTCTACCGCTTTACCTATTTTCCATTATGTAAAATCCATTCTCTATTCTTTCCGTATTGTTCTTATCTTGTTTCTTCTCTTCTCTTTTTTTCTCTCTCTCTCTCGTCTCTCGCCCTCTTTCTCTTTCTTTTCTTTCTCTTCCGGGTCTTTTTTTTTACCTTCCGGTATTTCTTTCTTTTCTTGTACATCATCTAATATATCATATTATTATACATACAAACTTCTTATCCGCATACTTTAAGTCTATGTATATTCTAATCACTCTCTAAATCAATCTCAAGCTATCTTTCTTCTCCTTTTTTCTCTTTCTTTTTTATTAAACTGGCATTTAGTAAACTTCTAAATATCATGTGCACTCGCCACCCCATCAGTCAGGTTGGCGAAACGAGCGTCCCATTACATTTTCATGGAGTAGGTGCAAAAGATGGGTGAGTTGTATTAGTGACTGTCGTGTGCTGTCATGCACACTCCGAACACAAAGTATCGGAATCAATAATGGCTGCCACATATATAACTTTAGTATAGTGCCACTGGTGATGTTGAGAGGGCTATATAGAACACTTGCATTTTGAAAGCCCTGAGACTTGTGTCTCTTCACCCAAATAAGGCAGTGTCACGCACCAGTCCATTCCAATATAGGACCTTGTGTTCTTTTATTCTCAATTAGTGTGATCTTGTACCAGACAAGTTTTTTTAAAAAAGGTAATGTAAAGATAAAGCAAGAATTCAGTGTTATTGTATGACTGCACCTTGGACTGTGTGGTGTCTTGAATTAAGCGTGGAAGTGACACCCCACAAGAAAGTAGTTATGGACGACACTTGCCCCCCTATCACACAAACCAAAGTAAGACCTACTGGACACTACTGGAGAAGAAAGGACCAACCATGTGACATTCTCTGTGCGGATTCTGGATGCCGTACAGAAGATCTGCCACGGGTGATAACTGATAGGGCGGTTGGGGAGAGAAAGTCATGGAACATCCTGGTTTCATGCTGTCTATATTGTTACACTGGACCCCGTCAAAGAACACAAACACTTGTATTTAGGAAAATTAAGATGAGATGTTTATTTTCCCCGGTTGTGTACAGCGCCGAGTCGTTGGCAGGGTTACGCACGTGGAGCCTTCGGGAGTTCTTTTTCAAGTGATCTCGACCTGATCGTCGTCTTGGTGTCGGTAGCACTTAACTCATTTCTTCTTCTAGATCAAGTTTGTTCCAAGACATTCATTAATCAAAAAACCATGTTATTTTCTTAAGCTTTTAATTTACTTAACTAAACATTTTCATGTAACTACCATAGCGCGCGTATGCAGGTAGTTCCAGTTAAGGCAGGACATCTCTCTGCCTGACGTCCAAACTGAAAAACTGAGGACCCAACCAGGTCCCACGTGACTTCACGTATTTCGCGGGCTTTCTGTAATATTCATGGAAATCTCGCCCGTGATATGAAAAGGGCATCCTTTAGAAATACAAGGGATTGACAATAATCTTACTGCAACCGATAGATCTATGTAACAATATCAGGAAGAAAAAGAATGTTTTTTTTGGTTTCAACTGCGTTTATTTCTCATCGTATCCTTGACTTATATATTGTTTTCTCCACAAACAGCCAGAAACTACTATTTCTCTGAATTTTTGAGGTGAGGCTTCATAATTAGTATCATTTGGATTATTCGGACTATTGTCCTCATCTTTATTATCTGTACAATGTTTCGGCCGATATGCCCTCCGACCTTCTTCAGATATTTCTTGTCGGACTCAGGAGCCTTCTCGAACTCGTGAACCTTCTTGTCGTAATCGGGAGCTATTACGGAACTTCGGACCCAAACCATCACTCAATCCACGGGGGTATCCCGTTCTCATCTTGCTAACCACATCAGGGGAATAGGTGTTAAGCTGTGCTGATTAACATTTTATGCTACTGTCGCCCTTGACCAGGATTGAAAAGGCAGCCTAGAGATAACTGTCACTTAGAACTGTCTAAACCAATCGCCTCTATTGTAGTTTACGCTATGCTATGTGTCCAATTGAACACATAGCATAGCGTAAACTACAATTAAAATACTTTAGAATAAATATACAAACAATTTAAACAAAAAATGAAAGGAAAATCTAATTAGAATTGCACTTAACAAAACTTTAACTTCCCCTTAGCTGGTATTAAAGTCTCCCATGTCTATAACCTTGCTGATGAGACCTAATAGGTCGAAATGTACATACAGGGATTGACATTTTCTCGATTTGTTTAGCCTTACATTTGAACATATATGCCCGCCTAAATTTATTAATTATTAACTATTTAATTTTCAAAATTAGGTATGACTTAAACTAAGCACATATTCTCTAAAAATGTCGGCTAAAGGCCATATAAAAAATAAACACATTGTTGCTTACTTACTTTCATATCTATCTCTCTCTCTCTTCTCTCTCTCTCTCTCTCTCTCTCTCTCTCTATCTCTCTCTCTCTGTATATATATATATATATAGTATATATATATATATATATATATTATTTATCCTGGGCCGAATGTCTTTTAAAAATTTGTATAAGAAATGTATTTTGGATTAAAAAAATGTAAATTTTATTTTTAAACCTAAAAGTCATAAAAATCTATGAGAAAAACTCAAGAAAAGTTTGAAAATAAAGGTGTATAATAGATAAAAGTATATATATATAAAATATATATATATATAAGATAAAGGTGTATATAAGATAAAGCTGTATAAAAAGTTATTCAAAAAATAATCCAGCCACGAAATCGAGTGTAAATGGGAGTCCCGCTGTACAATCAAGGCAAAAACATGACACGACCCGGGAAATATTCGGTCAATAAATCCGTGGAGGATAAATGTGCTTAACATTATGAACCTAACGACCCCTTGTACCTGAGGTGACAGAATTCATAACCCCCCCCCCCGAGATTTTGGTGTGCGTGTGTGTGTGTGTGTGTGGTGAGAGAGGGGGGTTTGAGATCCGTCTTTCAGTCTCTGACTTACTCTGAAAGGCTATCTCTTCACATATACTCACTTTTTTCCGTCCTGTCGACTGAGGCTGTAGAATATCTTTATTAGGAAGTTGAGGGTGTAATCCGGAGTATTCCCCTCCCCCACGGCACCTCCAGCACAACAAATATTACTCGGCAGCGCCCTTCTCCTCTCCACGCTCTGTCGGCTAGGGCTGTAGAATACACCGACTGTGGTACCCCCCACACACGCAATGGGGCCGCCTGTTGACTGTAAGTAGCGACCCGTGATGCTTAAGGACGGAATCCTGGTGGCTGAGCAGTCCATGGCTTGCAACACTCCACTTTGGCCTTTATTTAGGCTAGATGGGCGGCCAGAGAGGCCCCTCGGATAAATAGGCTGGTCATGCCAAGCACCAGAACCTATATGATTGTCCCAACCCTATTGCTCTTATGGCAACCTCAAACTTATTTTTAAAATCATATATGCACTAGAAAGCAGTGGCTGAGGGCCTTAGTGTCCGGGGTATGACGTTAAACTACATTTAGTGGTGAAGTTCCAATCCTGGAACTCCGGGAAGTGTGGAGAGAAAAAGAGAGTTGGGGAAAGATAGAGAGATGGGTATAAGCGCACAGAGACGATAACGCTAATCTGTTTCAAACGAACGTAATGAAAAGATGAAAATAAGAGAGAGAGAAGAGAGAGAGAGAGAGAGAGAGAGAGAGAGAGAGAGAGAGTTAAATCAAGATTATTATACTTAGATGCGGCACAAGGCCAGAAGTATGGGGCACCCAGTGAGAATCGAACTCACTAGCAATGTTTTGCTAATCTAGCTTGCTAACTATTACACCACATGAGGTGCCCATACAGAAAAATAAAATAAAGAAAGAAAGAAAAAAAGAAAGAAAAGAAGAAAGAAAGAAAGAAGGGTTGATAGCGCTAATCTGTTTCAATCGAACATAATGAAAAGAAGGAAAGAAAGAAAAAAAGAGTGTGAGAGAGTTAAATCAAGATTATTATACTTTTTACATATTGAACTATTTAGCAATAGCTCTTAAGTAAACCTATCAAACGTTCTAATAATTAAATAATCATACTGTGATATATCCATAGGTTCTGATTATAGAGAGCGTTAAATCAAGATTATGATACTTTTTACATATTGTACTATTTAGCAATAGCTCTTAAGTAAACATATCAAACGTTGTAATAATAAATTATCATACTGTTGTATATCCACAGGTCCTGCTAGTCAAGATTATTATACTTTTTACATATTGAACTATTTAGCAATAACTCTTAGTAAACATATCAAACGTTTAATAATTAAATGATCATACTGTTGTATATCCATAGGTCCTGCTAGTCAAGATTATTATTTTTTACATATTGAACTATTAGCAATAGCTCTTAAGTAACATATCAAACGTTGTAATAATAAATGATCATACTGTGGTACATCCACAGGTCTGCTAGTCAAGATTATCATACTTTTACATATTGAACTATTTGGAATAGCTCTTAAGTAAACATATCAAACGTTGTAATAATAAATTATCATACTGTGGTATATCCACAGGTCTGCTAGTCAAGATTATTATACTTTTAACATATTGAACTATTAGCAATAGCTCTTAAGTAAACATATCAAACGTTGTACTAATTAAATTATCATACTGTTGTATATCCACAGGTCATGCTAGTCAAGATTATCATACTTTTTACATATTGAACTATTTAGCAATAGCTCTTAAGTGAACATATCAAATATTGTAATAATCAAATAATCATACTGTGTTATATCCACAGGTCCCAATAGGTTAAATAATAATGTCTATTCTCTACGCAAATACAACAATTAAAAAAAAAACCTTTGCGCACAAAATTTGAATATGTCTGTAATAAGTAATTGAGAGTTACCTCCCCTATTTTATTATTACATCCCTTTGGAGAACTCTTTGGTTTTTCTAAGAGTATATAAGGTCTCAGTAAACTGTTACATCATTCTAAGTAGAATAAAGTTTACTTAAGCCTAGGGACCGGGTTAGCTCAGTCGGTAGAGCGTTCGGCTAGAAACCACAAGGTTCCTAGTTCGATACCGGCCCTAGCCAACTCAGCGTATGAGTAGCACACGTTATCTGTGCGGTAAAGTAAGGAGCTGATGGTAGGTGTGGCGTTCCATCTCAGACGTTTGTTTTGTTTTACGGCATATCAACCTCAGTGGGTCATTTAATGCCGATAAAGTTTTGAAATAAATCAATTCTTAATGGATAATACAATTTTTTTAATAAATACATTTTTCTATTTAACCATAGATGGGACCCTAACAGGTACTACCACTCCGGGTCAGAGTGGACCAGGGAGCAATGGTGATGAAGGGGTACTCCACATTCCCCAAACCACCAAAACTGGAACCTCACCATCAGATAGAGTTTAACGTCATTCCCAGGACATGTAGACCCGCAGCCACCGCCTTCTAGCACCCATATGATAAAAATGGGTTGGGGCTTGCCATGAGGGCAATAGGGTTGGGAACATCATATAGGTGCTAGGGCTTGACGTGGCCAGCGGATTGATCGGAGGGGGCCTCTCCGACTGCTAGTCTAGCCCAAGATAGGGCCAAAGTGGAATATTGCATATCATGAACTGCTCATCCACCTGGGCTCTATCCTTAAGCATCACGGGTCGCCACCCACGGCCAACAGGTTGCCCCATTGGGGGAGTCTTACCCCTCTGCAGAGGTGCAGTCGGTGCATTCTAACGCCCACCCCGACAGGGCGGCATCTCAGACGTAAAGACAATCTCCTTGATCAGGCTCTAGTGAAAACGGGTTATACTCCCTCGCTGATACCGACTTTAGGCCACCCCGACGACTTGTTTTCGTTCATCATTACAATGTCATTTATATGAAACGAAAACGAGTCTGTTTATTTATTTTTTTCTCGGATTCTGATTGGTTGATTTTTTTACGTATTTATTTTACCGCGTTTTTCATTATAACTCTTTTTCTTTTTTTTTCCTTTTTTTCCACTTTTTTACAACGATAAAGATAGAGAAAAAATTGTGGGGATTATATCTAATAAAGCTGATATCGGATTTCTGGTTGATTTTTTTTGTAATTGGTCGTATAACTGTTTACGAATATTTTTGCTTAATCAGACGCGCGTGACAGAATATAAAATGTGTCAAAATTAAAAGAAACAAAAGAAATTATCGAAAAATATCAGCGTTTAACGGTTGGCTCTAAACCGTCAACAACTACAGAATGAATCATTATATATATATATATATATATATATATATATATATATATATATATATATATATATATATATATATATTGTAAGGTTAATGGATAATAACAAATATATAATAAAGTGAGGCCAACTGTCAACAACTACAAAATGAACCATTATATATATATATATATATATATATATATATATATATATATATATATATGTAAACACGGTTTGTTTGGAATGGCTTTTTGCCGAAAATTTTTGGGAGAATAAGTGCTTAATTGGAGTCGTACCTAATTTTGAAAATTAATTAATTAATAATGAATTAAATTCATTATTAATTAATTAATTTTCAAAATTAGGTACGACTCCAATTAAGCACTTATTCTCCCATATATATATATATATATATATATATATATATATATATATATATATATATATATTTATATAAAAAGTGTATATTAATTATCAAAATTGTTCATAATACACTCCATACTTATTTAATAGTTGGAGTGTATTATGAACAATTTTGATAATTAATATATATATATATATATATATATATATATATATATATTATATATATATATATATAAATATAATCTTTATACAAAGGTTTTAGTGAGCATCTACCTAAAGTTTCAGGCTTTGCTTTCTTCAGGATACTATTTAATCCCTCTGATATGTCTGCAAGTTCACATTTTACGGTTATATATATATATATATATATATATATATATATATATATATATATTGTAAACAAAACAATAAAGCTCTTGCATTTGTAATTGAGCACTTTATTTTCCTTTATTTCATCTATATATATAATATTGGAGAGAGAGAGAGAGACAGACAGACAGATACACATATAATCTTATTATATATATATATATATATATATATATATATATATATAGTTCAAAATTTCTGTCATTTTAAAAGGAACCGTTTCGGTTTACCTGATGAATGCTTTCAGCAAGAAACCGCTGGTTGTAATACCGTTCCGAAATAAATAAATAAATAAAAGCAAAAACTTTTATTTGTTACTTCATTGAACTATATATATATATATATATATATATATAATCTTTACACATTTTTGTTCTTTTTTCGTTCATGTTGATTATTAATTTTTATTTCTTTCTACCTTTTTTCTTTTCGTTTCTTCCTCTCACTCGCCTTTCTATTGATCTGCTTTCATTCTTAACAATCCATCCAATTATTTTCAGTGATACTGCTCTTCAAACTTTCAAACATCTTTATTTTTTTTCCCCGCTTTTTTTATGACTTAACAGTAACAATATCCACCATTGTTTTTTTTTTTGCCTATTTTGTCCGGCATGAAAACAAAATGAATGCCGCACTCTCATCCCTTTGGACGATCTTTCAGCACTCGTCACTGATATAAAAGTGATCCACTCACACTATCGAAATTGTGATTGAGTACTGTTGTTTATCACGCTTGGCGGAGAAGCTCAGATGTTTCTCTGAATGTTTAAGAGAATCTCGAGTGTTCTCGTCTCTTCCTTCTATCCTCGTGTTTTCACGAGATCATCGTGCGAAATACAAATATTGAAGAAAAGAGAAAGGAAAAACAAAAAAATAGATAATAAAAAAGAAGAAAGGTGAAAAAAGGAAAAGATTTTTTTTTTAACTGAAAAAAGCAGACGTGAAATGACGTCGATAAAATCTCCAAATTCCTACCAATGAAAATTGACATCATTTTTTGTGCAAAATATGAAGATAGATATTGATTTCATTTCGGGCCAATATGTATTGAACCAAAAGAAATACAAGATTATCATTTCGAATTTAAATCATTTCTAATTTACTTATGAATACGTATAGAGATTTCATATATAATATATAAATTATTGTTGCTGGACTTGTTTCATTTTTAAACATTCATTTGTAACCGGAACATTTTCCTGAACTTTTTGATATTAATATACATTTTTACTACAAACTCTTTTGAGCTTTTTATGATAAAAATGCTTAAACATTTTAAAAATAAATTCATTTTATTTTTAACAACAAATACGTATTTTCAAAAAATTTTATAAAAAATTCCGGTACTGATCGAGAGCATTCTGTGCCTCGTAATTACTAATATATTCATTTCGTTTTTCCGTTTACAATGTTGCTTTGATAAAGACATATTCATAATGTCGAAACAGATATCTGTCAGCAAAAAATTTTAACATCTTGTTGTTTTTCTATAAACTTTCTTACATATTGTCGGATTCAATATCCATTTTTACCTTTCATACTGTCCATAGAATAAACAAATTTGGAATTACGCAAATCATATCACCGGAGGCTCATATTTTTGGATGTAATAAGGATCCCGACTCTGCGAGTTTAACATCATTGCAGATTCATGTTGCTGGACTTGTTACATTTTTGAACTTTCATTTGTAACCGGAACATTTTCCTGAACTTTTTGATATATATATATATATATATATATATATATATATATATATATATACTAAAGCTGAACAAATGCAACTAAAGGCTTTTTTTCTATGCATACTAATGATATAAAAACTATCTCAGAATATTATCTTATCATAAATCTAATCATTGTTTGAAAAAAATCCCACTTCATTTGATTCTAATTATCGTAATTTACAATTAAGTCAAAGACCGACCAATCTCTGTCATAAGTATAGTTTATTTCTCTCCCCCTCTCTCAATACATGTAGAATAGAGGATAGAATGAGGAGAGAAAAACATTAGCCTGCTTGAAAAAAATTACTTGTAGCAGCGCTGACTAATGACTGGTTTTACCCCCCCCCTCTCTCTCTCTCTCTCTCTCTCTCTCTCTCTCTCTCTCTCTCTCTCTCTCTATGTATATATATATATATCTTTTAAAGGTAAACATAATGAGCCTAAAATGCTGTTTTGACAAAATTACTTTAGCACCTCCTATAGAAAATAATTTACCAAAAATCAGGGAATTATCGGATTTTAATGAAATTTTCAGTGTTTATTTATCAATGAATGATCTTTATAATGCATTATTTATTTTATTTCAAAACTTTCTCATTTTTTCAGGTCACTTAATTTTGACCCCCTCCCTTATGTTGGGGGCGTAACATTTTTTGCGAGTTGGTCATTTTCGGTACTAATTACAGTATAATTAAAGAGATAAAAGACCAAAGTTATGAATAGAAACAACAACAAAAATTTTTTACGGTGGCTTTTCTATGAGAAAATAAGTACCGAAAATCGAAAAATAAAATATAAAAAAACAATATATGATTAATTTTTGGGAGATTTCTTTTTTACTCATTTCGATAATTATTTAATTATCTTATAAAAGAAAAAATTATATATCGATATTTTTTCTGTTTAAAAAGGGGACTAAATTTTCAATAGAGTTTTTCTTCAAAACTTATTACTTTTTGTATCTAAAATAAGGTTTGCATCAGCTAGATATTTATTTCTAGAAACTAAAAATATAACATTTTAAACTTAACATCAGGGTTTTCATATTTTAAATGAATTTTATATATTGATTATTCATAGTAAAAATACTAAATAAAAGTTTTGAAATAGAATAACTGATGCGTTATAAAATTTATTAATTGATAAATCAATACTGAAAATTTCATTAAAATCATGGCCTTTTTACAAATTTAATATAACATTCGCGATTGGGTGGGTAGGGGTAAGCTGATGTTAGATTTTTTTAGACGGGGTTCTCCGAAAATGGGGTTAGTAATTTAGTTAAAGATTTCGCTTGTTGTGGGGGGGCGTTCCGATACCAGAAATTAATTCTGCAACCATGGGGGCAAGTTCATAACAATGTCAACAATATAATACTAGGAATAAAATATTCTGCCAACTTATTTAAATTTAAATTCTACCGACTCATTCACTAGCGTAACAAGTAATAAAACGTAAAATTGCTCATTGCAAAATGTCACTTACTTTATCTATTGTACACGCTGCTTAGAATAAGAATATAAGAATAAGAATAAGAAATTTATTAATCAATAGTAGTACAAATTATTAAAAAAAATATAAGTAAAAGAAAAACTTTATTGGTTTAAACTACTATTGAAGGGAGGCCATGCCTAATAGCGTGAAGCTAATCCCATGGACATGACCACCCTTGGACGCTCACAGGAAACGATACATGAAACACACCACGTAAACATATACATATATATCATGAGACAAATTAGCCGTGTGAGAATCTAAATGCAAATCTTTTGTTTATAAGAGGCAATAAAATGATTTTTCAAAAGTGTTTTAAGGACAAAATAATTTACTGAAACAAGCTTCTTCTTTTCTTTATCAAAAAATAACGACTGAACAGTATTCCATGAATTAATTGCATTAAAACAATATATTTGAAGGTTAGCATGACACTTTTTTTATTTATTTATTTTGTCGGGAAGAAATAATTTTAGACATGGAAATAAGTCGCTGTATTACCATAAACTACTCCCTATGGATCAATATCTCTGTGAAAATGACAATTACTTCACCGGAGGAGAAAAGCAACCATCATAAAAAGGATTTTCTCTTTTTAAAGAAAGAAAAAAAAAAACTCGTATTGGATATCATCACTCGAAATAAACTACGATATAATATATAAACATCTTATAAACGTGTCCCATAATGGCTTTCTAGGCAAACATCCACAAAACATGTTGTTTTTTTTTTTGTTGAAGGTGGATGTACTGGTGATGTGCCACAAACGAATTAATAAATAAATGTTTCACTGAGAGAGAGAGAGAGAGAGAGAGAGAGAGAGAGAGAGAGAGAGAGAGAGAGAGAGAGAGAGAGTGAGTATGTGTGTGTATCTCCCTGGGTGTACGTGTGTATGCGTGTGTGAATCTGCATATAGAGTTGCTCTATTAGTGAAGTAGATAAAAAGATAGATAGAGAGAGGAAGAGTGTATGAGAGAGAGAGAGAGAGAGAGAGAGAGAGAGAGAGAGAGAGAAGAGAGAGGAGAGAGAGTGTGTGTGTGTTTGTGTGTGTGTGTGTGTGTGTGTATCCCTTTGTGTGTTTACGCATGTGTGTGAATCCGCATAATCCAATTATTATTACAATAGAGTCACTAGCTAGAGACGGAGAGAGAGAGAAGAGAGAGAGAGAGAGGAGAGAGAGAGAGAGAGGGGGGGTGAGAGAGAAGAGAGAGAGAGAGAGAATAAGGGAGTGTGAGTGTGTGTATCTCCCTGGGTGTACGTATGCGTGTGTGTGTGAATCCGTACATAGAGTTTCTCTATTTAGTGAAAAATAGATAGAAAGATAGAGATATAGAGGAGGAAGAGTGTATGAGAGAGAGAGAGAGAGAGAGAGAGAGAGAGAGAGAGAGAGAGAGAGAGAGAGGGGGGGTGAGAGAGATAATAAGGAGGGTGAGTGTGTGTATTCCCTGGGTGACGTATGTGTGTGTGTGAACCCGCATATTAGGAAAATAGATAGAAAAGATAGAGAGAGAGAGAGAGAGAAGAGTATGAGAGAGAGAGAGAGAGAGAGAAGAGAGAGAGAGAGAGTGTGTGTGTGTATGTGTGTATGTGTATCCCTTTGTGTGTTTACGCATGTGTGTGTGAATCCGCATAATCCAATTATTATTACAATAGAGTCACTAGCTAGAGACGGAGAGAGAGAGGGAGAGAGAGAGAGAGAGAGAGTGTGTGTGTGTGTGTGAATCTGCATACATCCAAGTATTATTAAAATATAGTTACTCCATTAGTGAAGATAGATAGAAAGATAGATAGTTAGCTAGTGTGTGTCTGTGTGTGTGTGTGTGTGTGTGTGTGAGAGAGAGAGAGAGAGAGAGAGAGAGAGAGGAGAGAGAGAGTGTGTGTATGTGTATGCGTGTGTATCCCTTTGTGTGTGTACGCATGTGTGTGTGTGTGTGAATCCGCATAATCCAATTATTATAACAACAGGTCAGTACCTAGAGAGAGAGAGAGAGAGAGAGAGAGAGAGAGAGAGAGAGAGAGAGAGAGTGGGGGTGGGTGAATCCACATACATCCAAGTATTATTAAAATATAGTTACTCCATCAGTGAAGATAGATAGAAAGATAGATAGTGTGTGTGTGTGTGGTGTGTGTGTGTGTGAGAGAGAGAGAGAGAGAGAGAGAGAGAGAGAGAGAGAGAGAGAGAGAGAGAGAGAGGGGGGGAGGGAGAGAGATCATTGTCCAGTTAGAATCATCGATGCGTGTCCCGAGCGCACGACATTATAACATGGAGATGTTATGATAGTTAAAAAATGACATTTCTCTAATAATAAATCTGCAGGACCTGTGGATATACCACAGTATGGTAATCTAATTATTAAAACGTTTCATATGTTTACTTAAGAGCTATTGCATTTAGTTCAATATGTAAAAGAGATAATAATCATGAACATTAATGGGCATGTCCAAATCCTCATATACCCTACCTATGAACATTAATGGGTATATCCCAATCCTCATACACCCTACCTATGAACATTAATGGGTATATCCCAATCCTCATACACCCTACCTATGAACATTAATGGGTATGTCCCAATCCTCGTACACCCTACACATGAATATTCCTGGGTATGTCCCAATCGTAATACACCCTACCTATAAACATTAATGGGTATGTCCCAATGCTCATAAATACGGGAGTATTATACTGACTGAGTAGTCTTATACCACTAGCAGTGTTTTACCTTTCTTCACGCCACTGGCAAGAATTGTATTTTGTTAATGTTATAAAGATTCCATTTCATTTCCCACTTCTGTTTAGTTATTTCTCATTTGGGAAACCTTTTTTGAATACCCATAAAGAATGAATAAAACAAAACGGCTTCGGCATAAAATAACCCAACAAGAGTTGACATGCTGTAAAATCCAACCAACCATCCAAATTTATATAAAATCATACATAAGATTGGTTTTAACACCTTTGAGAATACAGCAATAAAATTAGATATCAACGATACCAAATAATTATTTATGAAACTTGGTTTACAAATTATCTACACCATTTAACTTATGATTATAATAGATTTTGTCACTCTTTATTTTGTTCCTTTCTTCTTTGATTCTATTAAAGCAGACGATAAGCGTCTGATTCATACTGTTATCCCTTTCTCTCTTTTCATCTTACTTTCTTCACTCTTTTCTTTATTTATTTCTTCCTCCGATTCCATTGACAAGCGTTATCGCTTTCTTTCTTTTTCCCTCTCTTTCTTTCTTTCTTTCTTTCTTTCTACAGAGAATATAGTCGGTGTATTCTATGCCCCATCGTAAGTTTTAAGTGACTATACTTAATACAAATACTTTGCACAGTTATATGGTATCAGGTATTTCTATATAATACAAAGGTATCTTAGGTCTCAGTCATCATATAAGTATAAAACTAGGGTGATTCGCACTTTCGCCATATTATTATCATACTGCGTTCTTCTGTGGTCAACTGATTGAGGTCTGAGCCTCGTTGCGTCATTTTGCTTGCTGTCTTTATAGTGTTTGTTTGACTGCGGGAATTCATTTACGTTTTCAATGTGATTTATTTATTTATCTCTTTATTAATTCATACGCCCTTGTGTCTAGAAGGTGCTGTCCATTTTTCTGGTAGGATGGGTTAATTATATGATATCAAGAATTCATATCTGATACAAATAATTATCAAACGTTGACTTCACAAGGGAACTATTATATACATACATATAAATCGTGACACACCTATGGATTATGGGTTATCTCCCTTGGACTGTATTATTTTGATGAAGGAACTCTTTGGCAAAAGAGAAGGAAAGTGAACTGGCAACTGACTATATATACGACGATCGTTCGCCATTTGAATCACTGCCATTCAACTGCGATTAACAATACGAACTAACCAACCTTCCTATCAAAATTTAATAGATTTCTATATAAAATTATGCATAGGATTGGTTTTATCACCTTCGAGATAACAACAATAATATTAATTATCAATGATACGATAATCATCTATAAAACTCGGTTTTGTTAAAACCCAGTATGCAAATTATCCACACCATATACATATATATAAAACGTAACACACCTGTGGATTATGAGTTATCTCCCTAGGACTGTTTCATTTGGATGAAGGAACTCTTTGGAAAAAGAGGAGGAAAGTGAACTGCCATCTGACTATATATACGACGATCGTCCGCCATTTGAGTGACTGCCATTCAATTGCGATTGACAACACCAATCAAATAACCAGTAAACCAGCCAACCAAATAATTGATCTCTATATAAAATTATATATAGGATTGGTTTTAACACCCAGGAGATTACAATATGAATGATACCTAGTAATCATTATTAAACTCGGTTTTGTTAAAAAATCAGTATGCAACTTATCCACATCATTTAACTTATGATTATAATAAATTTTGTCACTCTTGACTTTGTTCCTTTCTTCTACTAAAGCAGACAATAAGCATCTGATTCATACCCTTATTTATTTCTCTTTTTTCTCTTACTTTCTTCACTCTTTTTTTCTTTCTTCCTCCGATTCCATTGACAAGTGTCTAATTCATAGCGTTATCGCTTTCTTTCTTTCTTTTCTTTCTTTTCTTTTCTTTTCTTTCTTTCTTTTCTTTCTTTCTTTATTTCTTTCTTGCTTTCTTGTTCTCAATAAATCAACAGGTAGATATAAAATGTGACACATCAACGAACTAACCACCAACCAACCAACCAACCAACCTTCTCTACATGTGGACAAAAACAGATGAAGGAACTCTTTGGCAAAAGAGGAGGAAAGTGAAATGGCAACTGACTATATATACGATGATCGTTCGCCATTTGAATCACTGCCATTCAACTGCGATTGACAACACGAACTAACCAACCTTCCTACCAAAATGTAAATATAGCAAACCGCCAACTCTTTTTATCATATATGTGCTAAAAGGTCGTGTCTGATTGTCTCGGGGTCCTGGGTATGACGTTAAACTGCATCTATTGGTGAAGTTCCAGGTTATGTACCCCTTAATCACCATTACTCCCAGGTCCACTCTGAACCAAAATGGTAGTATCTATTAGGGTCCCATCAATAAGTTAAATAGAAGAAAAAAATGAGTTAAAAAATTGTGTTTAAAAGAAATTTAATTTGAATAAAAAAAATTGAATATATATATCAAGAATGAATAAAACAAAAAGTCTTCGGCCTAAAATAACCCAATAAGGGTTAACATACCGTAAAATCCAACCAGCCAACCAATCAACTAACCTTTAATTGATTTCTATATAAAATCATTATACACACGATTGATTTTAAAACCTTTGAGAATACAACAATAACATTACTTACCAACGATACCAAATAACCATTTATAAAACCCGTTTTTGTTAAAAGAAACAGTATGCAAATTATCCACACCATATACATATATATAAAACGTGACACACCTGTGGATTATGAGTTATCTCCCTTGGACTGTTTTATTTTGATGAAGGAACTCTTTAGCAAAAGAGAAGGAAAGTGAACTGGCAACTGACTATATATACGACGATCGTCCGCCGTTTGACTGACTGCCATTCAACTCTGATTGACAACACCAACCAACCAACCAATCTTCTTTACATGTGGACAAAGGTAGATGAATAAAAAGCAAAAATAAAAGTTCAAATGAGGTCGTTAAGTTAGCCAAGATAAGCCGGCCCTCCATTGTCGTCTCGCCATTGTCGTCTTTTCATCGGCAGAAATACTTTGTTATTTACACTTTCAACTTATTAATTGTAATTCCTTTTTTTGTGTGTGTCTTCGTCTCTTTGTCTCTTTGTCTTCATCTGGTAAATATCGTCTCAGTTAGATGTCTGATGTCATAGGATTGGTTTTTAACACCTTTGGGAATACAACAATAATATTAAATATCAATAATACCAAGTAATATTTTATGAAACTCGGTTTCTTGTTATATATATATATATATATATATATATATATATTGAATTCGAAAATCAAAGTGTAAAGACGTTGATTTTCGCGACTTTAACAAGGAAAATATTCTATCAACGAAATTAACGAAATCTATTTTGTATAATTCAAACTAGACCGACCGAACGAACGAGAATTTTCTTGCTAAAAATTGTTGACCAAAGCATTACAATTATTTTCTACGGCGACGAGTATACAGACCGAAAGATAGCCAAAAGAATGAAATAACAAGCCAAAATGTCAGTAAAAAGGAATCCATGGGTAGCAGCGTGGTGGATGTGAGAAACGGCAGATGATCCCATACTGGGACAATGGCGGGGCTCATATGATGCTGGGCGGAGGAACCCTAAACGGGTCAACGGCCAGGATCAAACAGTTCAGTTAGGAAACTACTGCTCCTCATCTCTAAGACTAGCGCCTATTGATGAGTCAACAGCCACCGATAGATATCCATGACAAGATTGTCATGGATATCCGCGCTGAAAGCGCGACATGATGATGATGATGATGATATATATATATATATATATATATATAATATATATATATATATATATATGGAGGCGCGTGGGCTAGTTGTTAGAGTGAACAGTTATATGGTATCAGGTATTTCTATATAATACAAATAATTTGCACATAGTTATATGATATCAAGAATTCATATCTAATACAAATAATTATCAAACGTTGCCTTCACAAGGGAACTATTATATACATATATATAAATCGTGACACACCTGTAGATTATTGGTTATCTCCCTTGGACTGTTTTATTTTGATGAAGGAACTCTTTGTCTAAAGAGAAGAAAGTGAAATGGCAACTGACTATATATTCAACGATCGTCCGCCATTTGAGTGACTGCCTTTCAACTGTGATTGACAACACCAACCAACCAACCAACCAACCAACCAATCTTCTCTACATGTGGACAAAAGCAGGTGAATAAAAAACAAAAATAAAAGTTCAAATGAGATCGTTAAGTTAGCCAAGATAAGCCGGCCCTCCATTGCCGTCTCGCCATTACCGTTTCTCCATCGATATAAATGCTTTGTTATTTACACCTTCAGCTTATTAATCGTCATTTCTTTCTTTTTTGTGTGTCTTTGTCTTCTTCTGATAAATATCGTCTCAGTTAGATGTCTGCTGCTGTGCCATTATCCACGTTTCGTTTCGGGCCAAATTCAGTTTGTTTCTCACTCGCTGTTCTTCAACTGAGACGGTTTTTACACTATCTTTAAGACCAATTAGCCAAACGCTTTCAAATTTGACGAGTAAAAGTTTGAAACTTTATATAATAGGACATGTCCAACTGTAGTTTATTTGGTTTGGTTTGTTTTACGGCATATCAACCTCAGTGGGTCATTTAATGCCGATAAAGTTTTGAAATAAATCAATTCTTAATGGATAATACAATTTTTTTATAAATACATTTTTCTATTTAACCCATAGATGGGACCCTAACAGGTACTACCACTCCGGGTCAGAGTGGACCAGGGAGCAATGGTGATGAAGGGGTGCTCCACATTCCCCAAACCTCCAGAACTGGAACTTCACCTTCAGATAGAGTTTAACGTCATTCCCAGGACATGTAGACCCGCAGCCACCGCCTTCTAGCACCCATATGATAAAAAGGGGTTGGGGCTTGCCATAAGGGCAATAGGGTTGGGAAAATCATATAGGTGCTATGGCTTGACGTGACCAGCCGATTGATCGGAGGGGGCCTCTCCGACCGCCTGTCTAGCCCAAGATAGGGCCAAAGTGGAGTATTGCATGTCATGAACTGCTCATCCACCTGGGAACTGTAGTTTATCAATATCAGTCTGTGCAAGTTTTTCTTTTCGATAATTTTAAGTGGTGGTTTATCATTGAATCTCATCAGGTCTCTACGACTCTTTTAGTCTTACTACTTATCTCTTTACTAGTTTTTTACACTAATTTTAACTGGTGGTTTTTCATTGAAGTCCGAGTGGCAGCAAGTCTCCTCAGACCTCCAGGACTCTTCTCAGTATTCTCTCTGACTTTAATAGAGTTGTGGACTGGATGGTATCGATTTTAACTGCAAATTGTTTCTGTCTCGTTGTTCTTCAGCTTGTATAAGTTATATAGAGTGATATGCCTGTGTGTCTACTCTGTACAAAGTGATCTGTCTTTGATCCGAGATAGACAATATAAATAGAACTATAAAAAGCAACCATTTGCAATGTTACTCTTGCACCTGAACACCACAGACCATGTCTTTTGTACTTTATACAGCTGAAACGATTTTACAGTATCTTTAATACTAATTACCCAAACACTTTCAAATTAAACATGTAAAAATATTACCGTTCCAAACCAGACTTGATACTAACTTTCAGGGTATAAAAGTTTGTAACTTTATATATTTAGCCATGTCCATCTTTATTTTATCAACTTAAGTATATGCAAATTTTTTTCACGCTAGTTTTAAGTGGTGATTTTTCACTTAAGACCGAGTGACAGCGACTCTCCTTAGGTTTTCAAGACTCTTCCAGTCTTACTATTTCACTCTTTACTAGTTTTTTACACTAATTTTAACTGGTGATTTTTCACTTAAGTCCGAGTGATAGCGATTCTCCTTAGATTTTCATGACTCTTCTAGTCTTACTATTTCACTCTTCACTAATTTTTCACACTAGATTAAAATTGGTGGTTTTTCACTGAAGTCCGAGTGACAGCAAGTCTCCTCAGACCTCCAGGACTCTTCTAAGTATTCTCTCTGACTTTAATAGAGTTGTGGACTGGATGGTATCGATTTTAACTGCAAATCATTTCTGTCTCGTTGTTCTTCAGCTGAGACAACTTTACACTATCTTTAAAACTAATTATCCAATCGGTTTCAAATTAGACAAGTAAAAATATTTCCGCTACCAACCAGACCTGATACTAAATTTAAAGGAATAAAAGTTTGTAACTTTAAATAATCAGCTATGTCCATCTTTATTTTATCAACTTAAATCTATGTAAGTTTTTTTTTCACACAAGTTTTAAGTAGTGATTTGTCCGAGTGACCGCAAGTCTCCTCAGACCTCCAGGACTCTTCTAAGTATTCTTGCTAACTTTGATAAAGTTGTGGACTGGATGGTATCGATTTTAACTAAATTTCAAGAAGTAAAAGTTTGTAACATTATATAATCAACCATGACCAACATTAGTTTATTATTTTCAGTTTGTGCAAGTTTTTTTCACACAAGTTTTAAGTGGTGATTTTTTACTAAAGTCCGAGTGACAGCAAGTCTCCTCAGACCTCCAGGACTCTTCTCAGTATTCTCTCTGACTTTAATAGAGTTGTGGACTGGATGGTATCGATTTTAACTGCCAATTGTTTCTGTCTCGTTGTTCTTCAGCTGAGACGACTTTACACTATCTTTAAGACTAATTATCCAAACGCTTTCAAATTAGACAAGTAAAAATATTATTGCCGTTGCCCACCAGACTTTATACCAAATTTCTGGGAGTAAAAGTTTGTAACTTTATATAATCAACCCTATTCAACTTTATTTCATCAACTTAAGTCATATACAACTACCCGTATGTACTCTGCCTATATATTCACATAGGTGGATGCATAAGGAATACAGGAAGATATGAACACACACATACATACATAGAAAATACGCGCGCGGGCAGAGAGAGAGAGAGAGAGAGAGAGAGAGAGAGAGAGAGAGAGAGAGAGAGAGAGAGGAAGGGCAGATACACTTTCTACATAAATATTTGAACACAGAGACAATACGGCTTCTTGAACTACCCGCATGTGCTGTGATATAAACATAGATTCATGCATAGAAATATACGCATGCACACACACACACACACACACACGCACTCACACACTGCGCGTGCGCGTGTGTGAGAGAGAGAGAAGTAGAGTGAGGGGGAGAGTGAGAGAGAGAGAGAGGGGGGAAGAGATAATGCATACACGTTCTTCATAAGTATGTGACCACAGTTACAATATTGCTTCCACAATTCGCCTGCATGTGTTCTGATATGAACTCACACAGAAACATACGTACGCACACACGCAGAGAGAGAGAGAGAGAGAGAGAGAGAGAGAGAGAGAGAGAGAGAGAGAGAGGGGGGGCGTAGTTTTTTTTAAGTGGTGATTTTTTCACTGAAGTCCACGTGGCAGCATATATTTCTCGGGTCTCCAGGTCTCTTGTCTTCTTGTCTTAACTCTTTACTAGTTGTTCACACTAGTTTTAACTGGTGCTTTTTTTTTATTGGCGTCCGAATTACAGCAATTCTCCTTATGTCCCCAGGACTCTTCTAGTCTTACTAAATAACGTATTTCATACTTTAGACAACAGAAACGACTTTACACTATATTGAACACTAATTACCCAAATGGTTTCAAATTTGACCTGTAAAAAGAAGTCCGAGTGACAGCAAGTCTCCTCGGAGCTCCAGGACTCTGCTAAGTATTCTCGCTGATTTTAATAGAATTGTGGTCGGGATGATATCGATTTTAACTGCAAATTGTTTCTGTCTCGTTGTTCTTCGGGACTCTTCTCGTCTTATTATTTCACTCTTTACTAATTTTCCCACTAGGTTTAACTGGTGTTTTTTTTTACTGAAGTCCAAGTGACAGCAAGTCTCTTTAGGTCTCCAGGACTCTTCTAAGTATTCTTGCTGGCTTTAATAGAGTTGTGATCTGTATGGTATCGATTTTAACAGAAAATTGAGTTTATGTCGTTGTTCTTTACCTTTATAACTATAATAGAGTGATCTAACCCTGTGTCTAGTCTGAACAGGGTGATCAGTCCTTGAGCAGAGATAGACATTTAAATAGAACCATGGAAGCAGTCATTTGTAATTTTACTCTTAACGTCTGAACACCACATACCACCGCTTTTGTACTTTATACAACTGAGACGACTTTACACTATCTTTGATACTAATTATCCAAACGCTTTCAAATTAGACAAGTAAAATATTACAGCCACAAACCAGACTTGATACTAAATTTAAAGAAATAAAAGTTTGTAACTTTAAATAATCAGCTATGTCCATCTTTATTTTATCAACTTAAATCTATGTAAGTTTTTTTTCACGCTAGTTTTAAGTGGTGATTTTTTACTTAAGTCCGAGTGACAGCAAGTCTCCTCAGACCTCCAGGACTCTTCTAAGTATTCTTGTTAACTTCAATAGAGTTGTGGACTCGATGGCATTGATTTTAAATGCAAATTTTTGTCTCGTTGTTATTGTTATTTTTGTGAATGGTGTGCAGGTAAAGTTTTATTTGTTGATCTACGGTTTTGTTGGGAAAGTTTTTATTGACGAGTGTTTGTTTAGAAAACAAACCATACATTAATAACTACATTGGACATACCACTACAACACTCTTCCGCCGCCTCACATACCATCTCTCCGTCACTAGTGCCATAAAACAACACTTAATTACAAAACACCCAGAAAAATCCACCTCCCCCGATATTAGGAAAATTCTCACTGAAAACACCAAAATTATCTATAATTATCTATAGCTATGGGTAAATAGAACAAACTGTGCTCTTTAATCTTGGTTAGGCAACCGGTCTAGGAGAAGGAAAACTTTGAATTCAAACCTGTTAAACTTCGCTTTATTAACTGACCTTGTGTCACATCCTGCTCGTGTGGAGGGGTTGGTAAATATATATATGTGATATCAAGTATTTCGATCTAATAAGAGTAATAATCGTTATTTGAAATCATAATTGTTGTAACCGAAATGCAACAGTCTCGTCCAGGTTTTGAACACGTGTCGCTCTGTCCATTTCCTGCGACGGCACCACTGGCGCCTATAACAGAGGTATGCACAATTGATTCAGTCTTAATATACAGGAGGTTTCCAAGTAGAGATGACTGGATTCAAAACGTATAATTTATTTTGGGATTTCTTAAAATTATCTATAAAAATAATAATAAGAAACGCTTACAAATTCTTGAAGCAATATACATAAAAACTAAAAAAAAAAACCTAACATCAATAAAATAGCATTCAACGTCGGACATGACATATTAACTATCTTTAATAACTAACACACTTAACTTGCAGCCCTCTAAAAAAAAAAAAAAAAAATAATGGACTCTTCAAATTAAAAAAAACAAACAAAAAACAAACAAAAAACAACATAGATAAAAGACCTAAAAAACAAAAACTAAAACCAACTCATATACCCCATGATGACGACTGAGGAAGCAGTCGAAAGCGCTCGGGCTAACAGTATGGGAAATATTCTATTTCAATTGGATCCAAATACCAGAAAGATCGCCAGACGACTGGAAAAGACACAGATCCAAATAATAAAGAAGTACTCCGTGTTATTCAATAACACATGCCTGAAAAATAACTTGCTGCCAAAATACACAACATTTAATATATATATATATAAGTAAAGTAAAGTCGTCGGGGCGGCCTAAAGTCGGTATCAGCCAGTCAGCGAGGGAGTCTATCCCCTTTTCAATAGCGCTAGACCAAGGAGATTGTTTTAGCACCTGAGGTGGAGCGCCAAACCTACCACCAGCTCCTTACTTTACCGCACAGATCCCTGTGCTACTCATACGCCGAGTTGGCGAGGACCGGTATCGATATATATATATATATATATATATATATATATATATATATATATTCCGGTAATATGAAGTAAAGTTTCTTTTCGTCTTACCCTGTAGCAATCCTTACATCTTCACTCTCCGATTTGTAATTGAATCTTAGTAAAATCAAAACACAAACTTATATACACACCCTTCCCCTACCCGACCTCGCCACCCTAGTGCACAGTGTTACTGGGTGTGTCTCAATCGACCATCTGATGGCCACTAAAACATAAGACCCTTACCTTCCTTCATCCATAATCGTCTTCCGCGTTTTTAAACGTCTGGTATTGATTTTTATAAACTTTTAATCACTATAATTGAAAATATTCAGCCCACTGAAAAATCGTTATCAAAATTATGTTGAAAATATTAAGCAATTCAGATAGAATAAACTTATAAAAATAATGAGAAGAAATTGATTACATTTAATTGTAATTTTGATTAATATATATATATATATATATATATATATATATATATATATATTATATATGGAGAAAGTAGACAAACGGGATGTTATGGAAACTTGATGTTTATTGTCGACGGTGCAACGTTTCGGTCTCTTATTAGACCATCTTCAGGACTTGGATATAGTTCTTACTCCAATGATGGAAATTCTCAAAATGCTGAAAACGGAAGGTCGTCAGTAGGGGGAGGTGTAGTGGGGTGGTTAGTGGATTCTTTTTCTCTCTGGAATGGGGAGTGCCGAAATGGTGAATGGTGTACCACAGGTGTTAGATTGTGGGATTGGTTAGCTAAATATGTGTATGTGTGTGTGTGTGTGTGTGTGTGTGTGTGTGTGTGTGTGTCTGTTTAATTGTTTTTTTGTTTATATGTGATTGGGAACTGGATTTGTCGTTAGTTATATGTGTGTTGTTGGTATGTTGGTGTGATTTTTTTGATTTTTTAAATATTTTTATATTTTATATATATATATATATATATATATATATCATCATCATCATCATCATCATGTCGCGCATGCAGCACGGGTATCCATGACAATCTCTCGCCAACCTTCCCTATCATTCATCGACTCTGGGAGTTCCTCCGCGCAGCAGCCAGCATCCATACATAGTTGGTCAATGTAGGTTCTGGCTGGGCGGCCCACATTAGCATGCCCATGTGCCGGCTTCCACAGTAGTACGTCGCTTACGAGCTCATCCCTGCTTCTCCAGCAGTGTCCCGCATGCCTAGTCCGTCTTACTCGTATGATTTGTGAGATGGGGGGCAAGTGGCCATACAATTGCTTCTTTGTGGGGTGTTGCTTCCACGACTTATTCAGGACCGCTCGCAGCATTCTTGTGCAGCTCCCATCTAGCTTATTCTCAAGGCGCTTCGTTAGGGTCCAGATGGTACAGCCATACAGCAGTACCGACACAACCACAGCCTGGAAGAATCGTCTCTTTAGCTTGTCAGGGAGATCGGATTTCCATATGACTGATAATTTGTTGGTGGCCAACCATGCCTTTCCTATTCGAGTGTTAACATCGCTTTCTGTGATATATAATATATATATTATAAACTTTTTAAAAATTCACTTTCATATATTTCATATATATATATATTATTATATATATATATATATATATATGAACGTGAATTTAAAAAAAGTTATTTTCGAACACTTCAAAAATTCTCCGCTTTTTCCAACGATTTTCATTTCAAATAACGATTCACTCTGATGAAGGTCGAATTTTCTCTGTGTACGGAATATTTTTACATTTTTTCTATTATTATCATTTCATTTCATTTGTTTATTTGATAATAATAATAGTTTGAATAATGTACACATAGATAAACTCCTGACCGAACACGTGTAAGTGATATTGATTAAAATTATCCTTTATTATCTTCTGTACTTTCTTTCCTTTATTTTCATTCTTTCAACATATATATATATTAATATATTATATATATAATATATATATATATATATATATATATTTATATGTTGCTTGAAGGCAATTACAATGCGTATATCGTATAAATTCGATAATTATAGAAAATATCATGACAGCAAACTCGGCAACAATGTGCGATGCGTAGAACACCGTACGGCCTGTTTCGACTTTATTAAATCTCATCAGCGATGTATACTAACGATTTCCCTCAGAAATCGAAACCGGGAGCCCAGCAGACAGAGTCATAGACTTTACCGCTCGGCTACCGATACGCACCGCACAATCCATGCGAAATTAACCTGTCAATGATAATGATACGCCTCTACCATATGAGGTACGCGGACGTTGAGTGGATAACAACAAACCAGGCCTATGCTTTCGGCGAAGGAAATAAGATTTTGGATGTTTGTTTTTAGAAGCATTGTTGAATAAAGTATTTGCCGAGTTCGCTGGTCAGGAGAACGTCGCTTATGAGCTTGTCCTTGCTTCTCCATCAGTGTCCGGCATGCTTTGTCCGTCTCACTCGAATGGTTTGTGAGATGGGAGGCAGGTGGCCATACAGCTGTTTCCTCGTGGGGTGCTGCTTCCACGATTTGTTCAAGACTGCACGCAGCATTCTTGTGCAGCTCCCATCTAGATTATTCTCAAGGCGCCTCGTTAGGGTCCAGGTGGTGCAGCCATACAACAGCACTGATATAACCACAGCCTGGAAGAATTGTCGCTTTAACTTGTCAGTGGGATCGGATTTCCATATTACTGATAATCTGTTTGTGGCCGACCATGCTTTTCCTCTTCGTGTATATATATATTTAATATATATATATATATATATATATATAAATTTGTTGAGTTTTTTAAAAATAAATGCTTATTATAGACAGCTACCCAGGTTGTCTTGCTAAGTCGCAATCATCAGGCTGTCAAATTAGATCTTATGGTGTTTATTGAAGATCCTTTCTTAACGTTATATTCTGGACCGTAAATAACGTCGGTTGTTTTTGTGGACGCTATTACGCTTCGGTTCTTAAAATTCAAATTTTTTCAAAAGTCGCATTTTTTTAAAAAATAAAAATGCTAACGAAGTTCATCTTCAAATAAACACCATAAGATCTAATTTGACAGCCTGATGATTGCGACTTAGCAAGACAACCTGGGTAGCTGTCTATAATAAGCATTTATTTTTTTTTAAACTCAACAAATTAAATAAATATTAGCTCTCACAATTTGTGATTGAGCACTGTATTTTCGTTGTTTCATCACAAAAAATTTTGTTTATATATATATATATATATATATATATATATATATATATATTATATATATCATTCATTTGTTAGCTGGTTTCCATCTATTCATCAATTGTTATTAAGCATAAATTACTGTTAATACTTTGGCAATAGGTAGAAAGGTGTAGGTAGGTAACTGCTAAGTTGGGGTAGTTCTATTGTTCTCTTATTAACAAGGCCGCTTATGCCCCAGAAAAAGCTCGGCATTTTCCTATTTTTTCCTCGACCGGCCAATAATCGAATTAAGTATATTATAGGTAACCGATCTCTTCCGCTCTCGTTGTGTTGCATTCGCTGATTTGTAAACACCCACTGCGCATGCCCACTATCAATATACAACGATCAATCATGGAAACAAGAGAGTGACGTTAGCAGTTTAAACGGTCGCCATTATTTCAAACACGATGATACGTGGCATCTATCTACGTCATCATCGAAAACAAAGAAAAGATTGTCGCAGCTTTTGATTGGCTGGTTGGATTTTACCGCATGTGACTTTTATTGGTTATTTTATGCCGGTTTGGGTTTGTTTTTTTCTTTTTCATTCTTGAAAGGTTTTTTCAGGTTTCTGGAGGTTTCACCTATGTATTTCTTATGACAGTATTCTATGTATTGCACTGCATAAAAATATACAGGTTAAACTTTAGAACCTGAAAAAACCTATTTATGAACATAAAACGCAACATTAGATTAAGCAACCACAACGTTGCCTGTTCACACATATCAGAAACACAAAATAATTTCGTCTTCAACAATGCCTCCATGCTAGCATCCATCCATCAGGAGATCTGAAGGACCGAATCTTATAGCGTCGACATTATCACAGAAATAACTTCCATTCATTTTAAACATTCCATGTGTGTCTACAATTCCATATATATATATATATAATATATATTATATATATTGTGTTGTGTGTGTGTGTGTGTGTGTGTGTGTGTGGGTGCTGCCAAACCTGTTACTCTCTAGAGTATTTTTTATTTGTTAACTTGCTTACTCAAATTTTGAGTGTTTATAGCATAAGAAATTGTGATGTAATCTGTGACGTAGAGCTATGACGTAGTTTTTGTTACAGACAGAAATAGAACAATCTCCATTATTCAATAGAAGAAGATTATTATTATTATTATTATTATTATTATTATTATTATTGTTATTATTATTATTTCACTCCTGACAGTTTTCACATCTGCCTTAGCATAAACAAGTTATCGTAATTCATCATTAATCTGATACCGATCGGCAGCACAATCTTAAGATGTCAAAATGATGGATGCTGTTACTGAATTTTTCAGACATTGTTTTAGAACTTATCAGATCTGCTTACAGAATTCAGAATGTCGAAGTAAGTATCTGTCCTACTGCCTAAAATCAGACACTATCACAATGGATATAGTATTAATTTAATAAGTTCAAAGTGACAGTTATCTCAATCAGGGCAGATGACAGTACCATAGAATAATTAACACATCTTAACCTGTACCAGTCATGGTTAATGAATGAGAAGAGTCTACCCCATGGATTGAATAAAGGGTTCCGTAAAGGTTCCAGGTTCGACCATAGGTATTGAATTAATACAGTTCTAAGTGACAGTCTCTCTGGTTGATTCGAAGGGCTCGAGTCAGAGACAGTTCACAAGATTAAAAAACAAACCCAAATTCTGATAACAGGACGCTCATGGAAGAGGAAGTCGTGACACTTGTGCAGTTTCTGCTGGGTAAGTACCATGGGCAATGTCAGCCGGCATTAAGTTGTTATAAGTCTAAGTTGTTAATGTTAAATTTAATGTTAAAAAGATTCCATTTCATAACCCGTTTGCTTATCTCTCATTTAGCAACCTTTGTTAGATTACAACAGAAAGCATTTGGTATATACACTACTATGAACATTAATAGGCATGCCAATCCTCATAATTACTGGTTTATTTGCTGACTGAGTAGTATTATAGCACTTCATAGTTTCCTTCTTTATGCCGCTGGTGTTGTAATTTCGTTAATGTTATAAAGATTCATTTAATTCTCAATCTCAGTTTGATTTCACATTTATTGACTTTGTTAGGTTACAAAGTTGCGAGGGCCATTCAAAAACTGAACCTTTTGGTTTCCGAACGATGCGCTACCGTCTGAGCAAATAAAATTAATAAATAAATATATATATATATATATTATTGAAAGTAATAACAAACATTGTGTTTATTTTTTATATGGCCTTTTAGCGACAAGTTTTGGAGGATATGTGCTAATTAAGTCATACTAATTGTTGAAAATTAATTTAGTTAATAATTAATGAATTTAGGCGGGCATATATGTTCAAATATAAGGCTAAACAAATCGAGAAATGTCAATCCCTGTATGTACATTTCGACCTCAATGTATTCATATATTGAATTATAGGCATTTCGTTTATTATTCATTATGTTTTCTCTCAGAAAAAAATATTATTTTAAAAATCCATTGCCCCCCCCCCCCTTCGAGCTCCAGGAAAAGGAAGAA
>CM042180.1:35992485-36019985 GCA_023376005.1 Doryteuthis pealeii
CCTCCACAAAAAAAGCAATAAAAAAAAAAAAAAAAAAAAAAAAACAAAAAAATAGCAGTGTTTACCTTTTCTCACGTCGTTGGCGCGTATTGTATTTTGTTAATGTTATAAAGATTCCATTCATTTCCCACTTCTGTTTAGTTATTTCTCATTCGGAAACCTTTTTTTGAATACCCATAAAGAATGAATAAAACAAAATGGCTTCGGCATAAAATAACCCAACAAGAGTTGACATGCTGTAAAATCCAACCAACCATCCAAATTTATATAAAATCATACATAAGATTGGTTTTAACACATTTGAGAATACAGCAATAAAATTAGATATCAATGATACCAAATAATTATTTATGAAACTTCGTTTACAAATTATCTACACCATTTAACTTATGATTATAATAGATTTTGTCACTCTTTACTTTGTTCCTTTCTTCTTTGATTCTATTAAAGCAGACGATAAGCGTCTGATTCATACTGTTATCCCTTCTCTCTTTTCATCTACTTTCTTCACTCTTTCTTTATTTATTTCTTCCTCCGATTCCATTGACAAGCGTTATCGCTTTCTTTCTTTTCCCTTTCTTTCTTTCTTTCTTTCTTCTACAGAGATATAGTCGGTGTATTCTATGCCCCATCGTAAGTTTTAAGTGACTATACTTAATACAAATACTTTGCACAGTTATATGGTATCAGGTATTTCTATATAATACAAAGGTATCTTAGGTCTCAGTCATCATATAAGTATAAAACTAGGGTGATTCGCACTTTCGCCATATTATTATCATACTGCGTTCTTCTGTGGTCAACTGATTGAGGTCTGAGCCTCGTCGCGTCATTTTGCTTGCTGTCTTTACAGTGTTTGTTTGACTGCAGGAATTCATTTACGTTTTCAATGTGATTTATTTATTTATCTCTTTATTAATTCATACGCCCTTGTGTCTAGAAGGTGCTGTCCATTTTTCTGGTAGGATGGGTTAATTATATGATATCAAGAATTCATATCTGATACAAATAATTATCAAACGTTGCCTTCACAAGAGAATTATTATATACATATATATAAATCGTGACACACCTGTGGATTATGGGTTATCTCCCTTGGACTGTTTTATTTTGATGAAGGAACTCTTTGGCTAAAGAGAAGGAAAGTGAACTGGCAACTGACTATATATACGATGATCGTCCGATATTTGAGTGACTGCCATTCAACTCTGATTGACAACACCAACCAACCAACCAACCAATCTTCTTTACATGTGGACAAAGATAGATGAATAAAAAGCAAAAATAAAAGTTCAAATGAGGTCGTTAAGTTAGCCAAGATAAGCCGGCCCTCCATTGTCGTCTCGCCATTGTCGTCTTTTCATCGGCAGAAATACTTTGTTATTTACACTTTCAACTTATTAATTGTAATTTCTTTTTTTGTGTGTGTCTTCGTCTCTTTGTCTCTTTGTCTTCATTTGGTAAATATCGTCTCAGTTAGATGTCTGATGTCATAGAATTGGTTTTAACACCTTTGGGAATACAACAATAATATTAAATATCAATAATACCAAGTAATATTTTATGAAACCCGGTTTTGTTAAAAACCCAGTATGCAAATTATCCACTATATATATATATATATATATATATTATATATATATATATATATGGCGTGGATAATTTGATAAATACTGGGTTTTTAAGGAGATGAATGCTTCTCCGTCTTGCACAGAGCCAGGTCCAAACAGCATCTAGCAGTCCTTGAGGCTGTTAGTATTTCTTTTCTCAGACCTACTCTGTGCAGACAAACACCGAGACACTCCATCTATTTACTGGGAGTTATTCATAACCCTGGTTTAACCTAGGGCACACACACATACCCCTCTTTCCCCTCTTTTTGTCCCCCCTCTCTGGTTTACCCGCATTCGTTCTTACTAATTTCTTTACATTCTGACTTTTAATTGTCACCGGTGTAAATACTTGAAAAAGTACCAGTCGAAAAGGCCTTCGTATCCCCTTTATTTTATATTTTATTTCATAATAAAATATCACCTCCCTATTTACATATGATTCCTCTACTTTTAGTATATATATATATATATACACACACCAATCCCTTCGAACGAGTAGGATATGACACAAGGTCAATTTCTTAAGCGGATCTTAACTAGTTTTCCAGACTGATTACCTAGCCGAGGTTAAAGAGCCCTGTCAGCCCAACTATTTGCCCATAGCTGGAGGGAGTGTAGTTGGATTCATACATTTCCCAACGGTATTAGCGCTATGTAAAATGCAAACAGCCCCGTCAAGGATTTGAACTCGGGTCGACGAGTCCATTTCCTACGACTCTAATCATTACACCACATGCCTCCAACCGTATACTATATATAAAGCGTGATACACCAACCAACCAACCAACCAACTAACGTTCTCTACACGTGGACAAAGGTAGATGAATAAAAAGCAAAAATAAAAGTTCAAATGAGATCGTTAAGTTAGCCAAGATAAGCCGGCCCTCCATTACCGTCTCGCCATTACCGTTTCTCCGTCGACATAAATGCTTTGCACAGTTATATGGTATCAGGTATTTCTATATAATACAAATAATTTGCACATAGTTATATGATATCAAGAATTCATATCTAATACAAATAATTATCAAACGTTGCCTTTACAAGGGAACTATTATATACATCTATATATAAATCGTGACACACCTGTGGATTATGGGTTATCTCCCTTGGAATATTTTATTTTGATGAAGGAACTCTTTGTCTAAAGAGGAGGAAAGTGATCTGGCAACTGACTATCTTATTATAATGGAGATTGTGTGTTTTTCTGTCTGTAACCGAAACTATATTCCTACTCAAGTCACAATTCCCTTAGTTATTGACATCACATTCTCCATGATTTTATTTTTATCTAAACCTCAATTATTAATAAAATTGTCTTACATTATTAATACTGTTAACTATGTCTACGTACTGGTAACATGCAATTATATTTATATATACAACAAAATAGCGGTTTACAGTGTGAACGGGAAGGCTAATTTGCATATTAATATTAAAAAATGTGATTTTAATAAATATGTGCTTAGTATTATTGATTTCTAACTGTTTGGTTTTATTTTAATGAATATAAGCAAAAAATCTCTTCAATGAATCTTAAATGAAATCCATTAACAAGATAAAATAACTGTCATTTTATTCTTACTTCCTCTTATAACTAAATACTTAAATTAGAAAAAATAACAATAAAAGACGAGAGTGATGGAAGAGTAAAGTTTCAATTGTTCCATTTTTTATTATACTCCCTCTGTTTCAAATTTTATTATACTTCCCTCTGTTTCAAATCATTTTATCTGTATTCTTATTAGTTTCATTAGCCTTTCTAATTTAATACAATATTTTATTACATTAAAACTTAAATACTTGCACCCGGAGGGTGCATATATTTGCTAGTATATACAACGATCGTCCGCCATTTGAGTGACTGCCATTCAACTGTGATTGACAACACCAACCAACCAACCAATCTTCTCTACATGTGGACAAAAGCAGGTGAATAAAAAACAAAAATAAAAGTTCAAATGAGATCGTTAAGTTAGCCAAGATAAGCCGGCCCTCCATTGTCGTCTCGCCATTACTGTTTCTCCATCGACATAAATGCTTTGTTATTTACACCTTCAGCTTATTAATCGTCATTTCTTTCTTTTTTTGTGTGTCTTCGTCTTCTTCTGATAAATATCGTCTCAGTTAGATGTCTGCTGCTGTGCCATTATCCACGTTTCGTTTCGGGCCAAATTCAGTTTGTTTCTCACTCGTTGTTCTTCAGCTGAGACGGTTTTTACACTATCTTTAAGACCAATTAGCCAAACGCTTTCAAATTTGACGAATAAAAGTTTGAAACTTTATATAATAGGACATGTCCAACTGTAGTTTATTTGGTTTGTTTTGTTTTACGGCATATCAACCTCAGTGGGTCATTTAATGCCGATAAAGTTTTGAAATAAATCAATTCTTAATGGATAATACAATTTTTTTATAAATACATTTTTCTATTCAACCCATAGATGGGACCCTAACAGGTACTACTACTCCGGGTCAGAGTGTAACAAGGAGCAATGGTGATGAAGGGGTGCTCCACATTCCCCAAACCTCCAGAACTGGAACTTCACCATCAGATAGAGTTTAACGTCATTCCCAGGACATGTAGACCCGCAGCCACCGCCTTCTAGCACCCATATGATAAAAAGAGGTTGGGGCTTGCCATAAGGGCAATAGGGTTGGGAATATCATATAGGTGCTAGGGCTTGACGTGACCAGCCGATTGATCGGAGGGGGCCTCTCCGACCGCCTGTCTAGCCCAAGATAGGGTCAAAGTGGAGTATTGCATGTCATTAACTGCTCCTCCACCTGGGAACTGTAGTTTATCAATATCAGTCTGTGCAAGTTTTTCTTTTCGATAATTTTAAGTGGTGGTTTATCATTGAATCTCATCAGGTCTCTACGACTCTTTTAGTCTTACTACATAACTCTTTACTAGTTTTCTACACTAATTTTAACTGGTGGTTTTTCATTGAAGTCCGAGTGGCAGCAAGTCTCCCCATGTCTCCAGGACTCTTCTAAGTATTATCTCTGACTTTAATAGAGTTGTGGACTGGATGGTATCGATTTTAACTGCAAATTGTTTCTGTCTCGTTGTTCTTCAGCTGAGACTAGTTTTACACTATCTTTAAGACTAATTAGCCAAACGCTTTCCAATGTGACGAGTAAAAGTTTGAAACTTTATATAAGAAGGTTTCTTTATAAACTAATGTTCGAACATCGACACTACGACTAATAATATCCCATGTTCTAAATTTCTTCATCACTATTTTCTGTTGCTGTGAAGCGTCTCTCATATATTTTTTTTTAATCATTTTTTTCGAACACTTCAAAATTCTATGTATTTTGACCGTTTTAACATCAAATATAAAATATTTTACTCCGATGAAGGCCGTTATTCTTTTTATGATTAAAGATTTTAGAATTTTCTATTATTTTATATTATATTACATTATATCTAAAATAATAATAAATAGAATACATGTGTACATGAACAAACTTCTGGTCGAAACACGTGTTAGTAAATCTATTTTATCCATACAACATTTTCTTTCCTATATTTATTTTTCCTTTCAACATATTTATATTTATTTTTCTTATTTTGGTCTATTCAAAGAATTACCTTTTTTTTTGTTGTTGTTGTTATTATTATTATTCACAGCTATACCAACTGTAGTTTATCAATATCAGTCTGTACAAGTTTGTTTTTTTCGGTAATTTTAAGTGGTGGTTTTTCACTGAATCTTATCAGGTCTCTACGACTCTTTTAGTCTTACTACATAACTCTTTACTAGTTTATTACACTAATTTTAACTGGTAGTTTTTCGGTGAAGTCCGAGTGACATAAAGTTTCCTTTTGTCTCCAGGACTCTTCTAAGTATTCTCTCTGACTTTAATAGAGTTGTGGACTGGATGGTATTGATTTTAATTGCAAATTATTTCTGTCTCGTTGTTCTTCAGCTTGTATAAGTTATATAGAATAATCTTCCACTGTGTCTAGTCTGTTCAAAGGGATCTGTCCTTTATCCGAGATAGACAATATAAATAGAACTATAAAAAGCAGCCATTTGCAATTTTACTCTTGCACCTGAACACCACAGACCATGTATTTTGTACTTCATACAGCTGAAACGATTTTACACTATCTTTAATACTAATTACCCAAACACTTTCAAATTAAACATGTAAAAATATTACCGTTCCAAACCAGACTTGATACTAAATTTCAGGGTATAAAAGTTTGTAACTTTATATATTTAGCCATGTCCATCTTTATTTTATCAACTTAAGTATATGCAAATTTTTTTCACGCTAGTTTTAAGTGGTGATTTTTCACTTAAGTCCGAGTGATAGCGACTCTCCTTAGGTTTTCAAGACTCTTCCAGTCTTACTATTTCACTCTTTACTAGTTTTTTTACACTAATTTTAACTGGTGATTTTTCACTTAAGTCCGAGTGATAGCGATTCTCCTTAGATTTTCAGGACTCTTCTAGTCTTACTATTTCACTCTTCACTAATTTTTCACAGTAGATTAAAATTGGTGGTTTTCACTGAAGTCCGAGTGACAGCAAGTCCCTTAGGTCTCCAGGACTCTTCTCAGTATTCTCTCTGACTTTAATAGAGTTATGTACAAGATGGTATCGATTTTAACTGCAAATTATTTATGTCTCGTTGTTCTTCAGCTGAGACGACTTTACACTATCTTTAATACTATTACCCAAACACTTTCAAATTAGACATGTAAAATATTACCGCTACCAATCAGACTTGAACTAAATTTCAAGGAATAAAGTTTGTAACTTTATATAATAAGCTATATCAACTTTATTGATCAACTTAAGTATATGTAAGTTTTTTTTCACAGACGTTTTAAGTGGTGGTTTTTCGCTGATGCTCGAGTCACAGCAAGTTCTCCTCATGAATCCAGGATTCTTTTTGTCTTAACTCTTTACTAGTTCTTCCCAGCAGGTTTAACTGATGTTTTTTTAATTTTTTTTACTGACCACCGAATTAGGCCTTCAGAATTCTTCTAGTCTTAATAAATAACTATTTAGTCTTACTGAATAACGTCTTTCATACTTTATACAACTTAAACGACTTTACACTATATTTAATACTAATTACTCAAATGGTTTCACATTTGACTTGTAAAAAGAAGTCCGAGTGACAGAAAGTTTCCTTTGGTCTCCAGGACTCTTCTAAGTATTCTCTCTGACTTTAATAGTGTTGTGATCTGGATTGTATCGATTTTAACTGCAAATTATTTCTGTCTCGCTGTTCTCCAGGCTTATTATTTCACTCTTTACTAATTTTCCCACTAGGTTTAACTGGTGTTTTTTTTTTTTTTTTTTACTGAAGTCCGAGTGACAGCAAGTCTCCTTCGGTCTCCAGGACTCTTCTAAATATTCTTGCTACCTTTAATAGAGCTGTGGACTGGGTGGTATCGATTTTAACTGCAAATTGAGTTTGTCTCGTTGTTCTTAATCTTTGTAAATACAATAGAGTGATCTGCCCTTGGACTAGTCTTTACAGGGCGATCAGCCCTTGAGCAGAGATATACAATATAAACAGAATCATGGAAGCAGCCATTTGCAATTTTACTCTTGATGTCTGAACACCACACACCACGTCTTTCGTACTTCATACAGCTGAAACGATTTTACACCATCTTTAATACTAATTACCCAAACGCTTTCAAATTAGACAAGTAAAAATATTACCGCTACAAACCAGACCTGATACTAAATGTATGTCCAACTTTATTTTATCAACTTAAATGCAAGTTTTTTTCACACTAGTTTTAAATGGTGATTTTTCACTTAAGTCCGAGTGACAGCGACTCTCCTTTCATACTATTTCACTCTTCACTAATTTTTCACACTAGATTAAAATTGTTGGTTTTTCACTGAAGTCCGAGTGACAGCAAGTCTCCTCAGACCTCCAGGACTCTTCTCAGTATTCTATCTGACTTTAATAGAGTTGTGGACTGGATGGTATCGATTTTAACTGCAAATTATTTATGTCTCGTTGTTCTTCAGCTGAGACGACTTTACACTATCTTTAAAACTGATTAGCCAAACGCTTTCAAATTAGACAAGTAAAAATATTATTGCCGTTGCCCACCAGACTTACCAAATTTCAAGAAGTAAAAGTTTGTAACTTTATATAATCAAACCTGTTCAACTTTATTTTATCAACTTAAGTCTATGTAAGTTTTAAGTGGTGATTTTTCAATGAAGTCCGAGTGACAGTATATTTCCTCGGGTCTCCAGGACTCTTGTCTTCTTGTCTTAACTCTTTACTAGTTGTTCACACTAGTTTTAACTGGTGATTTTTTTTTCTGGCGTCCGAATTACAGCAATTCTCCTTATGCCTCCAGGACTCTTCTAGTCTTACTAAATAACGTCTTTCATACTTTAGACAGCAGAAACGACTTTACACTATATTGAACACTAATTACCCAAATGGTTTCAAATTTGACCTGTAAAAAGAAGTCCGAGTGACAGCAAGTCTCCTCGGAGCTCCAGGACTCTGCTACGTATTCTCGCTGATTTTAATAGAATTGTGGTCGGGATGATATCGATTTTAACTGCAAATTGTTTCTGTCTCGTTGTTCTTCGGGACTCTTCTCGTCTTATTATTTCACTCTTTACTAATTTTCCCACTAGGTTTAACTGGTGTTTTTTTTTTTACTAAAGTCCGAGTGACAGCAAGTCTCCTTCGGTCTCCAGGACTCTTCTAAGTATTCTTGCTGGCTTTAATAGAGTTGTGATCTGGATGGTATCGATTTTAACAGAAAATTGAGTTTATGTCGTTGTTCTTTACCTTTATAACTATAATAGAGTGATCTAACCCTGTCTAGTCTGAACCAGGTGATCAGTCCTTGAGCAGAGATAAACATTTAAATAGAACCATGGAAGCAGTCATTTGTAATTTTACTCTTAACGTCTGAACACCACATACCACCACTTTTGTACTTTATACAACTGAGACGACTTTACACTATCTTTGATACTAATTAGCCAAACGCTTTCAAATTAGACAAGTAAAAATATTACCGCTATAAACCAGACCTGATACTAAATTTAAAGGAATAAAAGTTTGTAACTTTAAATAATCAGCTATGTCCATCTTTATTTTATCAACTTAAATCTATGTAAGTTTTTTTTTCACACAACTTTTAAGTAGTGATTTTTCACTTAAGTCCGAGTGACAATAGTCTCCTCAGACGTCCAGGACTCTTCTAAGTATTCTTGCTAACTTTAATAGAGTTGTGGACTGGATCGTATTGATTTTAAATGCAAATTTTTGTCCCGTTGTTATTGTTATTTTTGTGAATGGTGTGCAGGTATAGTTTTATTTGTTGATCTACGGTTTTGTTGGGAAAGTTGTTATTGACGAAGGTTTGTTTAGAAAACAAACCATACATTAATAGTTACATTAGACATACCACTACAACACTCTCCCCTCGCCTCACATACCATCTCTTCGTCACTAGTGCCATAAAACAACACTTAATTAAAAAAACTCCCAGAAAAATCCACCTCCCTCGATATCAGGAAAATTCTCACTGAAAACCCCAAAATTATCTATAATTATCTATAGCTATGGGTAAATAGAACAAACTGGGCTCTTTAATCTTTGTTAAGCAACCGGTCTAGGAGAAGGAAAACTTTGAATTCAAACCTGTTGAACTTCGCTTAATAAACTGACCTTGTATCACATCCTGCTCGTGTGGAGGGTTTGGTAAATATATATACGTGATATCAAGTATTTCGATCTAATAAGAGTAATAATCGTTATTTGAAATCATAATTGTTGTAAGCGAAATGCAACAGTCTCGTCCAGGTTTTGAACACGTGTCGCTCTGTCCATTTCCTACGACGGCACCACTGGCACCTATAACAGAGGTATGCACAATTGATTCAGTCTTAATATACGGGAGGTTTCCAAGTAGAGCTGACTGGATTCAAAACCTATAATTTATTTTGCGATTTCTTAAAATTATCTATAGACGTTATTTAGTAAGACTAAATAGTTATTTATTAAGACTAGAAGAATTCTGAAGGCCTAATTCGGTGGTCATTAAAAAAAATTAAAAAAACATCAGTTAAACCTGCTGGGAAGAACTAGTAAAAAGTTAAGACAAAAAGAATCCTGGATTCATGAGGAGACTTGCTGTGACTCGAGCATCAGCGAAAAACCACCACTTAAAACGCCTGTGAAAAAAAAACTTACATATACTTAAGTTGATCAAATAAAGTTGGATATAGCTTATTATATAAAGTTACAAACTTTTATTCCTTGAAATTTAGTATCAAGTCTGATTGGTAACTGTAATATTTTTACATGTCTAATTTGAAAGTGTTTGGGTAATTAGTATTAAAGATAGTGTAAAGTCGTCTCAGCTGAAGAACAACGAGACATAAATAATTTGCAGTTAAAATCGATACCATCTTGTACATAACTCTATTAAAGTCAGAGAGAATACTGAGAAGAGTCCTGGAGACCTAAGGAGACTTGCTGTCACTCGGACTTCAGTGAAAAACCACCAATTTTAATCTAGTGTGAAAAATCAGTGAAGAGTGAAATAGTAAGACTAGAAGAGTCCTGAAAACCTAAGGAGAGTCGCTATCACTCGGACTTAAGTGAAAAATCACCACTTAAAACTAGCGTGAAAAAAATTTGCATATACTTAAGTTGATAAAATAAAGATGGACATGGCTAAATATATAAAGTTACAAACTTTTATACCCTGAAATTTAGTATCAAGTCTGGTTTGGAACGGTAATATTTTTACATGTTTAATTTGAAAGTGTTTGGGTAATTAGTATTAAAGATACTGTAAAGTCGTTTCAGCTGTATGAAGTACAAAAGACATGGTCTGTGGTGTTCAGGTGCAAGAGTAAAATTGCAAATGGCTGCTTTTTATAGTTCTATTTATATTGTCTATCTCGGATAAATGACAGATCACTTTGTACAGACTAGACACAGGGGCAGATCACTCTATGTAACTTATACAAGCTGAAGAACAGCAAAAAAGAAACGCCTACAAATTCTTGAAGCAATATGCATAAAAACTAAAAAAAAAACTAACATCAATAAAATAGCATTCAACGTCGTACATAAAATATTAACTATCTTTAATAACTAACAAACTTAACTTGCAGCCCCCTAAAAAAAAAAAAATAATGGACTCTTCAAATTAAAAAAAAAAAATTAAAAACAAAAAAAACAAGATAGATAAAAGACCTAAAAAACGAACTAAAACCAACTCATTTACCCCATGATGATGACTGAAGAAGCAGTCGAAAGCGCTCGGGTTGACAATATTGGAATATCCTATTTCAATTGGATCCAACCACCAGAAAGATTGCCAGACGACTGGAAAAGACACTGATCTTATTATAATGGAGATTGTGTGTTTTTCTGTCTGTAGCCGAAACTATATCACTACTCAAGTCACAATTCCCTTGATTTTATTTTTATTTAAACTTCTATTATTAATAAAATTGTTATACATCATTAATACTATTGACCATATCTCAATACTAATAACAGGTAATTGTATTTATATATACAATAAAATAGCGGTTTACAGTGCGAATGGAAAAGCTAATTTGCATATTGATCTTTAAAATTTGATTTTAATAAATATGTGCTTAGTATTATTGATTTCTAATTGTTTGGTTTTATCTTACTGAATATAAGCAACAATCTCGGGGATAAATCTTAAATGAAATCGATTAATAAGAAGAAATGACTGTAATATTATCCTTTACTTCCTATTTTAACTAAATAGTTAAATTAGGAAAATTTACCAATGAAAGACGGGAGTAATGGAAGATGATGGAAGAGTTAGTTTCAAAGTTGTTCTATTTTTCAATCATACCCCCTCTGTTCCAAATCTTTCTATCTGCATTCTTATTCCGTTTCATTAGCCTTTCTAATTTAATATGATATTTTATTATATTAAAACTTAAATACTTGCACCCGGAGGGTGCATATATTTGCTAGTATAAATAATAAAGAAGTACTTCGTATTATTTAATAACACATGCCTGAAAAATAACTTGCTGCCAAAATACACAACATTTAATATATATATATATATATTATATATATATATATATATATATATATATATATATATCCGGTAATATGAAGTAAAGTTTCTTTTCGTCTTATCCCTGTAGCAATCCTTACATCTTCACTCTCCGATTTGTAATTGAATCTTAGTAAATATCAAAACACAAACTTATATACACACCCTTCCCCCACCCGACCTAGCCACCCTAGTGCACAGTGTTACTGGGTGTGTCTCAATCGACCCGTCTGATGGCCACTAAAACATAAGACCCCTTACCTTCCTTCATCCATAATCGTCTTCCCGCCGTTTTTAAACGTCTGGTATTGATTTTTATAAACTTTTAATCACTATAATTGAAAATATTCAGCCCACTGAAAAATCGTTATCAAAATTATATTGAAAATATTAAGCAATTCAGATAGAATAAACTTATAAAAATAATGAGAAGGAAATTGATTACATTTAATTGTAATTTTGATTAATAATATATATAATAATATATATATATATATATATATATATATATATATATATATATAATGGAGAAAAGTAGACAAACACGGGATGTTATGGAAACTTGATGTTTATTGTCGACGGCGCAACGTTTCGGTCTCTTATTAGACCATCTTCAGGACTTGTATATAGTTCTTACTCCAATGATGGAAATTCTCAAAATGCTGAAAACGGAAGGTCGTCAGTAGGGGGAGGTGTAGTTGGGGGTGGTTAGTGGATTCTTTTTCTCTCTGGAATGGGGAGTGTCGAAATGGTGGATGGTGGTACCACAGGTGTTAGATTGTAGGGATTGGTTAGCTAAATATGTGTATGTGTGTGTGTGTCTGTTTAATTGTTTTTTGTTTATGTGTGATTGGGAACTGGATTTGTCGTTAAGTTATATGTGTGTTATTGGTATGTTGGTGTGATTTTTTTAATTTTTTTAATATATTTTTATATATTTTATATATATATATATCATCATCATCATCATCATCATCATCATGACGCACCGTTTGCACGGATATCCATGACAATCTCTCTATCATTCATCGACTCTGGGAGCTCCTCCGCGCAGCAGCCAGCATCCATACATAGTTGGTCAATGTAGGTTCTGGCTGGGCGGCCCACATTAGCGTGCCCATGTGCCGGCTTCCACAGTAATACGTCGCTTACGAGCTCATCCCTGCTTTTCCAGCAGTGTCCCGCATGCCTAGTCCGTCTTATTCGTATGGTTTGTGAGAGGGGGGCAAGTGGCCATACAGTTGCTTCTTTGTGGGGTGCTGCTTCCACGACTTATTCAGGACCGCTCACAGCATTCTTGTGCAGCTCCCATCTAGCTTATTCTCAAGGCGCTTCGTTAGGGTCCTGGTGGTACAACCATACAGCAGTACCGACACAACCACAGCCTGGAAGAATCGTCTCTTTAGCTTGTCAGAGAGATCGGATTTCCATATGACTGATAATTTGTTGGTGGCCAACCATGCATTTCCTATTCGAGTGTTAACATCGCTTTCTGTGGAGATATATATATATAACTTTTTAAAAATTCACTTTCATATATATATATATATATATATATATATATATATATATATGAAATATATGAAAGTGAATTTTTTAAAAGTTCTTTTTCGAACACTTCAAAAATTCTTCGCTTTTTCCAACGATTTTCATTTCAAATAAAGATTCACTCTGATGAAGGTCGAATTTTCTCTGTGTACGGAATATTTTTACATTTTTTCTATTATTATTATTTCATTTCATTTGTTTATTTGATAATAATAATAATAGTTTGAGTAATGTACACATAGATAAACTCCTGACCGAAACACGTGTAAGTGATATTGATTAAAATTATCCTTTATTATCCATTCTGTACTTTCTTTCCTTTATTCATTCTTTCAACATATAAATATATATATATATATATATATATATATATACATATATATATTATTCATATTTTGCTTGAAGGCAATTACAATGCATATATCGTACAAAATTCGATAATTATAGAAAATAATCATGACAAGCGAACTCGGCAAACAATTGTGCGATGCGTAGAACATCGTACAGCCTGTTTCGACTTTATTAAGTCTCATCAGCGATGTATACTTACGATTTCCCTCAGAAATCGAAACCGGGAACCCAGCAGACAGAGTCATAGACTTTACCGCTCCGCTACCGATACGCACAATCCATGCGAAATTAACCTGTCAATGATAATGATACGCCTCTACCATATGAGGTACGCGGACGTTGAGTGGATAACAACAAACCAGGCCTATGCCCCGGCGAAGGAAATAAGATTTTGGATGTTTGTTTTTCGAAGAATTGTTGAATAAAGTATTTGCCGAGTTCGCTTGTCAGAAGAACGTAGCTCATGAGCTCATCCTTGCTTCTCCAGAAGTGTCCGGCATGCTTTGTCTGTCTCACTCGAATGGTTTGTGAGATGGGGGGAAGGTGGCCATACAGCAGTTTCCTCGTGGGGTGCTGCTTCCACGATTTATTCAAGACTGCACGCAGCATTCTTGTGCAGCTCCCATCTAGCTTATTCTCAAGGCGCCTCGTTAGGGTCCAGGTGGTGCAGCCATACAGCAGCACTGATATAATCACAGCCTGGAAGAATTGTCGCTTTAACTTGTCAGTGGGATCGGATTTCCATATTACTGATAATTTGTTTGTGGCCGACCATGCTTTTCCTATTCGTGTATATATATATATATATATATATATTGAAAAAACAAAGGATGTTTACAAATGCATGGGCTCATCAGGAGAGAATGTGCAAACCGTTTCGGGGCCTTCCCCTCTACGGTTTTAAAAAGCAACACCGGCCCTACCTCACTGATGTGAGGACCCTCGCAATATCTGCATCGACCGCACGTGGATCGGTCTTCAACAAAAATAAGACGGGAAGAAATGACCGTTAGCAAAA
Organism: Doryteuthis pealeii; assembly: GCA_023376005.1. NCBI lineage: Eukaryota > Metazoa > Mollusca > Cephalopoda > Myopsida > Loliginidae > Doryteuthis > Doryteuthis pealeii. The sequence continues at coordinate 36,007,100 of CM042180.1, forward strand.
CAGAACGCTGCTAGTCAAAAGTTGGAATTAATAAAAAAATGCGCTATCTATAGTAAAAATAAAATGAATTTTATTTTAATTTTTTTTAAATAAACAGAAGCATTATAGTTATATAATAAGACTCAAAAAACGGTTTGCACATTCTCTCCTGATGAGCCCATGCATTTGTAAACATCCTTTGTTTTTTCAATATATCATATTCACACTGTCGGATTAATTTCCATTTTATTTCATATATATATATATATATATATATATATATATATATATATATATATTTAATTTGTTGAGTTTTAAAAAAAATAAATGCTTATTATAGACAGCTACCCAGGTTGTCTTGCTAAGTCGCAATCATCAGGCTGTCAAATTAGATTTTATGGTGTTTATTTGAAGATCCTTTCTTAATGTTATATTCTGGACCGTAAATAACGTCGGTTGTTTTTGTGGACGCTATTACGCTTCGGATTCTTAAAAATTCAGTTTTTTCAAAAGTCGCATTTTTTTTAATAAAAATACTAACGAAGTTCATCTTCAAATAAACACCATAAGATCTAATTTGACAGCCTGATGATTGCGACTTAGCAAGACAACCTGGGTAGCTGTCTATAATAAGCATTTTTTTTTAAAAAAAAATCAACAAATTAAATAAATATTAGCTCTCACAATTTGTGATTGAGCACTGTATTTTCTTTGTTTCATCACAAAAAAAAAATAGTTTATATATATATATATATATATATATATATATATATATAATATATATATATATATCAATTCATTTGTTAGCTGGTTTCCATCTATTCATCAATTGTTATTAAGCCTAAATTACCTGTTAATTACTTTGGCATAGGTAAGAAAAGGTGTAGGTAGGTAATAGCTAAGTTGGGGTAGTTCTATTGTTCTCTTATTAACCAAGGCCGCTTATGCCCCAGAAAAAGCTCGGCATTTTCCTATTTTTTCCTCGACCGGCCAATAATCGAATTAAGTATATTTATAGGTAACCTGATCTCTTCCGCTCTCGTTTGTGTTGCATTCGCTCTGATTTGTAAAACACCCACTGCGCATGCCCACTATCAATATACAGACGATCAATCATGGAAACAAAGAGAGTGACGTTAGCAGTTTAAACGGTCGCCATTATTTCAAACACGATGATCACGTGGGCATCTATCTACGTCACTCATCGAAGAACAAAGAAAAGATTGTCCGCAGCTTTTGATTGGCTGGTTGGATTTTACCGCATGTCGACTTTTATTGGGTTATTTTATGCCGGTTTGGGGTTTGTTTTTTTCATTCTTGAAAGGTTTTTCAGGTTTCTGGAGGTTTCACCTATGTATTTCTTATGACAGTATTCTATGTATGCACTGTCATAAAAATATACAGGTTAAACTTCCAGAAACCTGAAAAAACCTATTTATGAACATAAACGCAACATTAGATTAAGCAACCACAACAGTTGCCTGTTCCAACACATATCAGAAACACAATATAATTTCGTCTTCAACAATGCCTCCATGCTAGCATCCATCCATAAGGAGATATGAAAGACCGAAATCTTATAGCGTCGACATTATAACCAGAAATAAACTTCCATCCATTTTAACATTCCATGTGTGTCTACAATTCCCCCCCCCCATATATATATATATATATATATATATATATATATATATATATATATATATATATATATGTGTGTGTGTGTGTGTGTGTGTGCTTCCAAAACCTGTTAGAGCTCTCTAGAGGTAATTATTTATTTGTTAACTTGCTTACTCAAATTTTGGGTGTTTATAGCATAAGAATATTGGGATGTAATCTGTGACGTAGAGCTATGACGTAGTTTTTGTTACAGACAGAAATAGAGACAATCTCCATTATCAATAGAAGAAGATTATTATTATTATTATTATTATTGTTATTATTATTATTTCACTCCTTGACAGTTTTTCACATCTGCCTTAGCCAGTAAACAAGTTATCGTAATCATCATTAATACTGATACCGATCGGCAGCACCATCTTTAAGATGTCAAAATGATGGATGCTGTTACTGGAATTTTTTCAGACATTGTTTTAGAACTTATAAGAATCTGCTTACAGAATTCAGAATGTAGAAGTAAGTATCTGATCCTACTGCCTAAAATCAGACACATATCACAATGGATATAGGTATTAATTTAATACAGTTCAAGGTGACAGTTATCTCAGTCATGGCCAAGAGTGACAGTAACATAGAATAATTAACACAGCTTAACACTTGTACCCAGTCATGGTTAATGGAATGAGAACAGTCTACCCCCATGGATTGAATAAAGGGTCCCGTAAAGGTTCCAGAGTTCGACTATAGGTATTGAATTAATACAGTTCTAAGTGACAGTCATCTCTGGGCTGCAGGTTCAATCCTGGCCAAAGGCAACAGAACATAGAATAATTAACACAGCTTAACACTTGTACCCAGTCATGGTTAATGGAATGAGAACAGTCTACCCCCATGGATTAGATAAAGGGTCCCGTAAAGGTTCCAGAGTTCGACTATAGGTATTGATTTAATACAGTTCTAAGTGACAGTCATCTCTGGGCTGCAGGTTCAATCCTAGCCAAAGGCGACAGTAACATAGAATAATTAACACAGCTTAACACTTGTACCCGATCATGGTTAATGTGTTACATAATTATTAGATCCCTAATACTTATATAAGGTAGTATAGAAACATAATGGCGATTAGTGCAGCTGATGGCCTTAAGAGTGAGTGACGGTGCTTGACCTTACTCTCACCTTGCCTTCCGGGGATAAATCGTGAGAACCGGAAGGCATAAAGACTCTGTCTTCCGGTTTAAGGATAGTAAGTAACTCAGTCAGTTAGAAGGTAGGAGCCGAGCTCGTAGGATGTAAGTCTCACCTGCGCAGATGTCTGGGTTAGGGATTGAAAATAAAGTAACACCAAAGTAAATCGAAGTCTTGTGTTTATTACCTAAAAACTAACAATGACACAGGGCTTCTGATAAAGAGAAATCCCCAATAGAAGACCAGACCCGAAGCCCCCAAGAAAGTCCAGACCTTAGAAGAGACCAGACCAAGATGGATGAAGAAATAGCAAAGCCGGCCAGAAGAAAATACGACCAGAAGTAAGTGAAGTGAAGAAGGGTATGCAACAAATGGAATGAGAACAGTCTACCCCCGATGGATTGAATAAAGGGTTCCATAAAGGTTCCAGAGTTCGACTATAGATATTGAATTAATACAGTTCTAAGTGACAGTCATTTCTGGACGATTCGAAGGGCTCGAGTCAGAGACAGGTTCACAAAGATTAAAAAACAAAACCCAAATTCTGATAACAGGACGCTCATGGAAGAGGAAGTCGTGACACTTGTGCAGTTTCTGGTGGGGTAATGTACACTTGGGTCAATGTCAGCCGGCAATTAAGTTGTTATAAGTCTAAGTTGTTAATGTTAAATGTTAATGTTAAAAAGATTCCATTTCATAACCCCGTTTGCTTATCTCTCATTTAGCAACCTTTGTTAGATTACAACAGAAAGCAATTTGGTATATACACTACCTATGAACATTAATAGGCATGTCCCAATCCTCATAAATACTGGTTTATTATGCTGACTGAGTAGTATTATACCACTATCAGTAGTTTACCTTCTTTATGCCGCTGGTGTTGTATTTCGTTAATGTTATAAAGATTCCATTTAATTTCCAATCTCAGTTTGATTTCACATTTAGTGACCTTTGTTAGGTTACAACAGTTGGCGAGGGCCAATATCAAAACCGGAACCTTTTGGTTTCCGAAACGGATGCGCTACCGTCTGAGCAAATAAATAAATATATATATATATATATATATATATATATATGAAAGTGAGTAAACAAACATTGTGTTTATTTTTTATATGGCCTTTTTAGCCGACAATTTTTGGAGGATATGTGCTTAATTAAAGTCATAGCTAATTTTGAAAATTAATTAGTTAATAATTAATGAATTTAGGCGGGCATATATGTTCAAATATAAGGCTAAACAAATCGAGAAAATGTCAATCCCTGTATGTACATTTCGACCTCAATGTATTCATATATTGAATTATAGGCATTTCGTTTATATTCATTATGTTTTTCTCTTAGGGTAAAAATATTATTTTAAAAATCCATTGCCCCCCCCCTCCGGCTCCAGGAAAAGGAAGAAAAAAATTAAATGTCATTCGCAGATGGAGTAGTTTTTTTTTTTTTTTTTTTTTTTTTTTTTTTACTTCTTTCTCTCGGTTTTTTTCGGATCCTTGTAAGGGAATTCCAAAAATGTTCACATCGAATAGGTCAGACAGCGGCAGAGCGGGCTTCATTCTGACGCCTCGAAATGCCTCGCCCGGGTCGTGGGATTTCAATAAAGACGCCATTTATTCAGATTTTTAAAAGCTTCTATAAGTAAATTACACAACACAGTACTTACACACACACAACACATACACATTCACAGACACAGACATACACACAATCACACACACACATACATACACATATATATACACACAGGCGCGCATACATATACACATATACACATATACATATATTTGTACACATATATTTGTATGTGTACTAGAAGTAGTTTTGTGAGGACACACACATACACACATACACACATATGTTTGTATGTGTACTAGTAGTAGTTTTGTGAGGACACACATACACACATATAAATTTATGTGTACTAGTAGTAGTTTTGTGAGGACACACACATACACACATACACACATATATTAGTATGAGTACTAGTAGTAGTTTTGTCTACATAAACATACACACATACACACACATACACAGACATATTTGTATGTGTCCTAATAGTAGTGTTGTGTAAAACCACTCATACATATACATACACATTTATTTGTATGTTTCCTAGTAGTAGTTTCGTATGTACACACACATACACACATACACACATACACACATATATACACACATATATTTGAATGCGTCCTAATACTAATATTGTGTGTACACACATATATTTGTATGTTTCTTAGTTGTAGTTTTGTGTGTACACATACACATATACACACACATGTATATTTTTTATGTGTCCTGGTAGTAGTTTTGTGTTTAAACACATACAAACATACACACATATATTTGTATGCGCTCTAGTAGTAGTTTTGCGTAAACACACACACACACACACACACACACACACACACACACCACACATATATTATATATATATATATATACACACACACACATATATATATATATACACACACACACATATATATATATATATACACACACACACACACACACACACACATATATATATATATATATATATATATATATATTGATATTGATGGAGGCGCTTGGGCTAGTGGTTAGAGTCGTGGAAAATGGACTCGTCGATTCGAGTTCAATTCTTAGACGAAGCTGTTGGCATTTCACATAGCGCTAATACCCTTGGGAAAGGTATGAATCCATATATTCTCCCTCCAGCTATGGGTTAAATAGTAGGATAGACTGGGCCCTTCAGCCTTGGGTAGGTAACCAGTCTAGGAGAGGGATAACTCTGAATTCAAAATTCCTGAGGTCGGTCGTTGATTGGGTTTGTGTCAACCCTTGATGCACCAATTCTTTCCTATCGACTGTGCCAAAAAGTGTGGATGGTCCAACACAAGCCTTCACCACTATAAACAAATCACTGTGTGGATGTTCATTGTATGAACACGAAATCGACGGGAGGATCCATCATACATATATTTGTATGTGTACAAGTAGTAGTTTTGTGTATACACACACATACACACGTACACACACATATATTTGTATGTGTCCTTATAGTAGTTTAGTGTACACAAACATATGCACACATGTGTCCTAGAGGTAGTTTTATGTGTACACGACACATACACGCACACACATACACAGACATATAGACATTTTCAGACCATTTTTAGTGAGTTCGATTCTTATTGGGCGCCCCATACTTCTGGCCTTGTGCCACATTTAAGCTAAGCTTAGTAAATAATTAAGTATATACCAAAAATATGAGCACCTTATGTGGTGTAATGGTTAGCAAGCTAGATTCGCAGACCATTTTTAGTGAGTTCGACTCTCACTGGGCACCCCATACTTCTGGCCTTGTGCCACATCTAAGCTAAGCTTAGTAAAATAACTATAGCTACAGAGACTCCAACTTTTTGTGTATTCATATATAGATTGGATCACCTTACGTGGTATAATGGTAAGTAAGCTAGATTTAACAGACCATTGTTAGTGAGTTCGATTCTCACTGGGCGCTCCATATTACTGGCCTTGTGCTAAGATTAGTAAATAACTATAGTGCACCTTACGTGGTATAATGGTTAGTAAGCTAGATTTAACAGACCATTGTTAGTGAGTTCGATTCTCACTGGGCACCCCATACTTCTGGCCTTGTGCCATCTCTAAGCTAAGCTTAATAAATAACTATATTTCTATGTGCCCTAATAGTAGTTTTGTGTGGACACACATACACACACATATATTTGTATGTTTCCTAGGAGTAGCTTAACGTATACACACACCGCACATACACATATCCACCGTACACGCACTACATACACACAAACTACACGCACTACATTCAAACTAACCATATATACACGTACCACACACATCGCTTACATACCACAACCACATATACACACACATACACATACTCACCACACACGCATGCACACACTACATACACACCAACTACACGCACACACTACACACAAACACCCCATATGTACACGTACCACACACAATGCATACATATCACAACCACTTATACACACATTTACACATACACATACTCACCACACATGCATGCCAGCACTATATACACACAAACTACACATGAACTCACTACACGTAAACTCACTACACCCACTACACATAAACTCACCATATGTACACGCAACACACACACACCACATACATACCACAACCACATATACACACACATACACATACTCACCAGACATCCATGCACGCGCTACATACACACAAACTACACATAAATTCACTACACTCACTACACATACCCTAGCACCTATATGATTTTCCCAACCCTATTGCCCTTATGGCAAGCCCCAACCCCTTTTTATCAATGCGCCACCTGTTGGCCGTGGGTGGCGACCCGTGATGCTTAAGGATAGAGCCCAGGTGGATGAGCAGTTCATGACATGCAATACTCCACTTTGGCCCTATCTTGGGCTAGACAGGCGGTCGGAGAGGCCCCCTCCGATCAATCGGCTGGCCACGTCAAGCCCTAGCACCTATATGATGTTCCCAACCCTATTGCCCTCATGGCAAGCCCCAACCCATTTTTATCATATGGGTGCTAGAAAGCGGTGGCTGCGGGTCTATATGTCCTGGGAATGACGTTAAACTCTATCTGATGGTGAGGTTCCAGTTTTGGAGGTTTGGGGAATGTGGAGTACCCCTTCATCACCATTGCTCTCTGGTCCACTCTGACCCGGAGTGGTAGTACCTGTTAGGGTCCCATCTATGGGTTAAATAGAAAAATGTATTTATAAAAAAATTTTATTATCCATTAAGAATTGATTTATTTCAAAACTTTATCGGCATTAAATGACCCACTGGGGTTGATATGCCGTAAAACAAAACAAAAACAAAAACTACACGCACGCACTACACACAAACACCCCATATGTACACGTACCACACACAATGCATACATATCACAACCACTTATACACACACATACGCATACACATACTCACCAGACATGCATGCCAGCACTATATACACACAAACTACACATAAACTCACTACACGTAAACTCACTACACCCACTACACAAACTCACCATATGTACACGCAACACACACACACCACATACATACCACAACCACATATACACACACATACACATACTCACCAGACATGCATGCACGCGCTACATACACACAAACTACACATAAACTCACTACACTCACTACACATACCCTAGCACCTATATGATTTTCCCAACCCTATTGCCCTTATGGCAAGCCCCAACCCCTTTTTATCATATGGGTGATAGAAGGCGGTGGCTGCGGGTCTACATGTCCTGGGAACGACGTTAAACTCTATCTGATGGTGAGGTTCCAGTTTTGGAGGTTTGGGGAATGTGGAGCACCCCTTCATCACCATTGCTCCCTGGTCTACTCTGACCCGGAGTGGTAGTACCAGTTAAGGTTCCATCTATGGCTTAAATAGAAAAATGTATTTATGAAAAAAAATGTATTATCCATTAAGAATTGATTTATTTCAAAACTTTATCGGCATTAAATGACCCACTGAGGTTGATATGCCGTAAAACAAAACAAAAACAAAAACTACACGCACGCACTACACACAAACACCCCATATGTACACGTACCACACACAATGCATACATATCACAACCACTTATACACACACATACACATACGCATACACATACTCACCACATATGCATGCCAGTACTATATACACACAAACTACACATAAACTCACTACACATAAACTCACTATACCCACTACACAAACTCACCATATATACACGCAACACACACACACCACATACATACCACAACCACATATACACACACATACACATACTCACCAGACATGCATGCACGCGCTACATACACACAAACTTTTTATGAAAAATTATCCATTAAGAATTGATTTATTTCAAAACTTTATCGGCATTAAATGACCCACTGAGGTTGATATGCCGTAAAACAAAACAAACCAAAACAAACCAAATCACTACACATAAACTCACCACATGCACACGCAGCACACACATTACATACATACCGCATACACACACATATACATACGCATACATATATATATATATATCAAATCCATACACACATAGATACGTGTCATACGTACACACCGACACAGAAAATATTTTCATTACATAATTTGTTCTGCTGTGTTTTAACGTCATTTTTATTTTGTCTGGAAAAAGTTTTCAGATTTAAGAACTTTAAAATCTTCAAGTAGAATCAATGCTGAAGTGACTCAAAAGTTTAAAACATTCGATTTACAGCATTGACGGATTAGAACACATTTAACCCAGACAAGAACGACTCTTAACTATTACATATATATATATATATATATATATATATATATATATATATATATATATATATATATATATGGAATTACAATGAGGAAATTAATCCGACAATATGAAAAGAAAATATTTTTAAAATATAACAAACACAGGATGTTACGATAAGGAAACAATTTTTAGTGTTTAGTATTTCGGTATTTTATACCATCTTCAGGACACTGTATGATGAGGAACAAAATGAAAGATGTTAAACATTTCGTAAACAAACGCGCATATGAAAATTAACGGTTAACAGCTCAAATTCACATAACCACTATACACTTAACATCTTTCATTTTGTTCCTCACCTAACAGTGTCCTGAAGATGGTATAAAATACCGAAATGCTTAAGTATTGACACTAAAGATTGTTTCCTTATCGTAACATCCTGTGTTTGTTATATTTTTAAAATATTTTTTTTCATATATATATATATATATATATATATATATATATATATATATATATATTAAGTTAAAAGAAAGGAAATGAATCCGAAAATATGAGTATGAAAAGGTGGAATGAAAACATCACACAATGCTGTTAAAGAGAAAACAATTTATAATCTAATAATAGCTGATACTGATCAATATTTCGATTTTACAAAAATCATCATCAGAGCTCATTCACTCCGTGGTTGTTTGGGTCGGAGAAGAATGTCAAATCAGTTCACAAACAAAAAACCCTAATACTGCAAAAAAGAACAAAAGTTGTTACATTATTCAATTGATTCGTCTTGTTGCCAACATCTCAAAATCCGCTACATTTGGATAGTTTACCGACAAAAAGGTATACATAGCAACATGACCGACATATATATGGCGCGAATGCCCACATTGGTGAATAATGTAACAACTTTCGTTCTTTTTTGCAGATGTTTCAAATATATATATATATATATATATATATATATATATATATATATATCTTATTATAATGGAGATTGTGTGTTTGTCTGTCTGTAACAGAAACTATGTTACTATACAAGTCACAATTCCCTAAGTTATTTACATCACATTCTCGGTGCTATTTTATTTTTATTTAAACCTCAATTATTGATAAAATTGTTTTACATCATTAAGACTGTTGACCATATCTACATACACAGAACATGCAATTGTATTTATATATTCAACAAAATAGCGGTTTACAGTGTGAATGGGAAGGCTAATTTGCATATTGATATTAAACATTTGATTTTAATAAATATATGCTTATTATTATTGATTTCTAATTGTTTGGTTTTATCATTTTGAATATAAGCAAAAATCTGGGGGATAAATCTTAAAAGAAATCCATTAACAAGAAGAAATAACTAATATTCTTTACTTCCTATTCTAACTAAATGGAAAATGATGGAAGAGTTACTTTCAAAGTTGTTCTACTTTTCAATCATACCCCCTCTGTTCCAAATGTTTTTATCTGTATTCTTATTCAGTTTCAATAGCCTTTCTAATCTAATATGATATTTTATTATATTAAAACTTAAATACTTGCACCCGGAGGGTGCATATATTTGCTAGTATATATTACGGATTTTTGCCAATCCACGAAGCAAATAAATTTACTTCTTGGTTAATAGAATCGAGTTAAAAAGTGCTCAATAAAAAGAGCTAAATATACGTATTTTTATAAAAAACGAATGCTATAAAATTACAACTGCAGTTTCTTGCCGGAAGAATTGCTCCGGCAAGAAACTGTAGTTGGAATTCTATAGCATTCGCTTTAACAAAAAACATATATATATATCTTATTATAATGGAGATTGTGTGTTTTTCTGTCTGTAACCGAAACTATATTCCTACTCAAGTCACAATTCTCTTAATTATTGACATCACATTCTCCATCATTTTATTTTTATCTAAACTTCAATTATTAATAAAATTGTCTTACATTATTAATACTGTTAACTATGTCTACATACTGACAACATGCAATTATATTTATATATACTACAAAATAGCGGTTTACAGTGTGAACGGGAAGGCTAATTTGCATATTAATATTAAAAAAATCGAATTTAATAAATATGTGCTTCGTATTATTGGTTTCTAACTGTTTGGTTTTCTTTTAATGAATATAAGCAAAAATCTCTTCAATGAATCTTAAATGAAATCCATTATCAAGATAAAATAACTGTCATTTTATTCTTTACTTCCTCTTATACCTAAATACTTAAATTAGAAAAAATAACAATGAAAGACGAGAGTGATGGAAGAGTAAGTTTCAGTTGTTCCATTTTTTATTATACTCCCTCTGTTTCAAATCTTTTTATCTGTATTCTTATTTACTTCCGTTAGACTTTCTAATTTAATATATTTTATTACATTAAAACTTAAATACTTGCACCCGGAGGCTGCATATATTTGCTAGTATATATAGTGTAAAATACATTTAAAGTGCGAATACTACCACTGGTTTCTGAGCAGCATTTTTCTGCGGCTGCACTTTAAATGTATTGTACACTATAATAAATAAATACAGCTCTTACAGAAGTAATTGAGCACTTTATTCTCATTTCTGTCTCTGTCTCAGCTAACTGAACCTTCCGTTCCCACTGTATTCGTAACCAAAAGGAGTCAGGTCAGCTCGAGTATCAATCACCTAACCCCACAGATTTTGAATTCAACAACACATTTATACAAAATCTTTTTCTACACTAACCGTCTAAAAAACGACGGTACCTATTAGTATATAACAGATTTACTTATGTGGTTATCCATTTCTTCGCTATATCCACACAATCTGCACTTTCTATTCTGTTTCTTATTATCTATTTTCTGTCTAAGCCCCCACCACAAGGTGATCATTTATTTTGGGTCGACATGATAATAGATCTGCCTAATTCTTATTCATGAATTGTGGGGGTCTGACATACGTCTTCATCCTTTTGCCGGATGCTCAGGTTGTAAACTCATGAATTCTAATGAAGACACAATTCCAAAAACCAGTGTCTAGAATCCAAGAGAATTAATCTTTATTCGACGTTTCTTCCCACACATCATCCATTCTCTAAGAACCACGTCAATTGATCCATTCTAACCGGTATTTTTTAAAAATTCTAAATTCTTTGGCGCAGATCTAAACATGAAAACAGTTGATATTATGTTTTACTAACAGGACCTGTGGATATACCACAGTATGATAATCTAATTATTACAACGTTTGATATGTTTACTTAAGAGCTATTGCCAAATAAATTCAATTCTTAATGCATAATACAATTTTGTTTATCAACTCATGTTTTTCTATTTAACCCATAGATGGGACCCTAATAGGTACTATCACTCTAGGTCAGAGTGGACCTGAGAGCTATGGTGATGAAGGGGTGCTCCACATTCCCCAAACCTCCAGAACTGTAACCTCACCATCAGATAGAGTTTAACGTCATTCCCAGTACATGTAGACCCTCAGTTACTGCCTTCTAGCACCCATATGATAAAAAGGGGTTGGGGCTTGCCATAAGGGCAATAGGGTTGGGAAAATCATATAGGTGCTAGGGCTTGGCGTGACCAGCCGATTGATCGGAGGGGGCCTCTCCCACCGCCCGTCTAGCCCAAGATAGGGCCAAAGTGGAGTATTGCAAGTCATGAACTGCTCATCCACCTGGGTTCTATCCTTAAGCATCACGGGTCGCCACCCACGGCCAACAGGTGGCCCCATTGGGGGAGTCTTACCCCTCTGCAAAGGTGCAGTCGGTGCATTCTAATATAAGTGTAATCTTTTTATATGTGTTCTTATTTGTGT
>CM042180.1:36027485-36037485 GCA_023376005.1 Doryteuthis pealeii
AAAATGAAATGATGGAGAGGGAAGAGACATAGAGGATTTAGCATGAAACCTTTTTCTTTCATTATATCTAATAACATTCGCAGTACGTATATCCAATAAATGGAAACAGTCCTAATGTATATCCTTATAGGACTCCAGCATCAATGTCAAAGAAATCTGTGTAACCATTAAGAGAACAATCCATTGCATTCGTGTCTTTGTAAAGCTTCATTATAGCGATAACAGTTTTTTTTGGGTAACCAATATATATATATATATATATATATATATATATATATATATATATATAATATATATGTATAGTGTGTATGGGATTGTCTCTGTTTCAGCTTTTACTGGAACGGTGTGTCAAAATGCAGTATTATTTGGTAGAGTGCTCAATATGAAAATAGAGCTGTTATGCATGAAACCGAACGGTTGTGACTGTTCTTTTGTCATCAAATAAATAGATATGTAATACCTTTATATATTTATTTTATTATATATATATATATATATATATGAAGTGGTCAAACGATGTGTTTGAAATGGCGAAGGCCGACAATTTTTTGGGAGATTATGTCCTTAATTAAAGTCATACCTAATTTGTTAATTAATTAATTATGATTAAATGAATTAGGCGTGCATATCGGTTTAAATGTAAAGCGTAAACAAATCGAGAAAAAGTCGATCTCTGTATGTACATTTCAGCCCATTAGGCCTTATCAGCAGAGTTATAAGACAGGGCAGTGCTTTGTGCGCGATTTCGAACCCAACGATATGCACACCTAATTCATTTAATTATAATTAATTAATTAACAATTAGGTATGACTTTAATTAAGCACATAGTCTCCCATATATATATATATATATATATATATATATATATATATAAAGAAAATTTGAAAAGATAAATGTTCCGAAAATGGGATGAATTTAATTATCGATGTTTAAACATTTTCGGTTTCATTGAACCTTCATCAGGATGTATCTTGGGGTGAAGAAAATGGTGGATGTTTTATAGATGACAGGAGATTGAAATCTTTTTTACGTTATGTAACTGTATTGAATCAGGTTATTATTTTTGAAGGCAAGTTTGTTATTTGATCAGCGTTATATTTTTGAAAGGCAAGTCGCGATCCACGCACGCGAAGATGTCAGGGCGCGTGACGCAACTCGAATAAATGCAAAAGACGAGAAAAAGTATTAATGGACTGATTATTTTTAAGAGAACAAAGGGAACAATATATATTATATATATAATATATATATACATAATATATATATATATTGCGATTAACCTAAGGTACAAATGTATTTCAACTAAATGCACATATAGCTCAGCGCTTTGAATGATTACACAGAAGGTCTGATATATTTTTGTGTTTTTTTTTCTTATATCTAAGCTCATGATAAATAGAAATGGTGCTAAATATTTACTTATAGGACTCCAGCAACAACGTCATAGAAATCTGTGATGAGACCATTAAGTGAACAATTCATTGCATTCGTGTCTTTGTAGAGCTTCATTGTAGCGATAACAGTTTCCTTGGGTAGGCCATGTGCTCGTGATATTTGTTCATCTTTTCTCTTTTGAACGGGGTCAAAGGAGAAATCTACAAACAGCAGTTGTTGCCTCGAGGAGATTATATATATATATATATATATATATATATATATATATATATAAGGAGAGTTTTATATTTGCTCGAAGCATTGTGTATATATTGATTTTGGAGGTTGATTTTGAAGGCTATCACAATGCAGGTGTAAAGAAAAATAAGAAGGTAACAATGGTGTTGTGTGTTAACCTGTATTTATATATATATTATATATATATATATATATATATATATATGTGTGTGTGTGTGTGTGTGTGTGGTGTGTGTACTGTTTTTTAAGCATAGGATAATGAAAATGAAAAGAAGTGATTTGAAATTCAAATAGATATATATATATATATATATATATATATATATATAGAGAGAAGAGAGAGAGAGAGAGAGAGAGAAAGAGAGAGAGGGGGTGGAGAGNCGGGAAAAGTCGTCATCTGTGTTGACTTTCGCGCCCATTAGGCTTATCAGCAGAGTTATGACGACAGGGCTAGTGGCGTTTGTGTGCGCGATTCGTAACCCAATCCGATAGTGCACAGACGGCTAATTCGATTTAATTATAGATTAATTAGATCTAAGTCAAATTAGGTATGGCACTATTAATTAAAGCAATATCTGCCCAATAATGATAGTATATATATATTATAGTAGTATATTTAGTATATATATATAAGAACTATTTGAAAAGAGTAAACTGTTTGCCGAAAATGGGTATGTAACTTGAATTAATCGAGTTGTTTAAAACAGTTGTGCAGGAGTTTCAGGTTTGACTCTGGTCCTATCAAAGCGATGGTTACTTGGGTGCAGAAAAATGTGGTGTTTTATAGAATGACAGCGAAAGAATGAAATCTTTTTAGTTATGTACTGTATTATGCATCGCGTTATATTTTTGAAAGGCAAGTCGCGATCCACGCACGGCGAAGATGTCAGGGGCGCGTGACGCAACTCGATAAATGCAAAAGACGAAAAAAGTATTATGGACGATTATTTTTAAGAGAACAAAGGGAACAATATATAATATATATATATATTCCGTTATATATATAGCTACATATATAATAATATATGGCGATTAACCTAAAGGTACAAATGTATTTCAACTAAATGCACATATAGCTCAGCGCTTTTGAATGATTACAACAGAAGGTCCTGATATATTTTTGTGTTTTTTTTTTCTTATATCTAAGCTCATGATAAATAGAAATGGTGCTAATATATTTACTTATAGGACTCCAGCAACAACGTCATAGAAATCTGTGAGACCATTAAGTGAACAATTCATTGCATTCGTGTCTTTGTAGAGCTTCATTGTAGCGATAACAGTTTCCTTGGGTAGGCCATGTGCTCGTGATATTTGTTCCATCTTTCTCTTTGAACGGGGTCAAAGGAGAAATCTACCAAACAGCAGTGTGGCCTGAGGAGATTATATATATATATATATATATATATTTATATATATAATAAAGAGAGTTTATAATTGTGGCTCGAAGCATTGTGTATATATCTGATTTGGAGTTGATTTTTGAAGGCTATCACATGCAGGTGTAAAATGAAAAATAAGAAGGTAACCTGTGTTGTGTGTTAACCTGATATTATATATATAATTATATATATAGTTATATATATATATATATGTGTGTGTGTGTGTGTGTGTGTGTGTGTGTACTGGTTTTTTAAGCATAGGATAATAAAAGAAAAAGAAGTGATTTGAAATTCAAATAGATTAATATATATATATATATATATATATATATATATTAGAGATGAGAGGAGAGAGGAGAGGAGAGAGAGAGAGAAGAGGGGGTGGGAGAGAGATGGTTTGAAAATAGCACAGGTATGATGTTAGCAGGCACCGTTGATTTCATTTCTTTGCTACCCTAAATCATATATATAATTAATATATATTAATATTATATATATATATATATAATATAAATATAAAAGAAAAAACAGCAGGTACTATAAGTAACCACATATAAAAATGACTTGATTTGGTACAAACACCCGAAAGGGTTTTATGGGCGACCATTTAAGCAACAGCAGGTACTGTAAGTAACCACATATAAAAACTGACTTGATTCGGTATTAATGACCCGAAAAGGGTTGAACCAAAATGAAATATAACCATTAATAATTTAATCAAGCCGATAAGAATGTACTTCGTTGGTGATTTTAAATAAATAGAAGGATGTTACTTATGAGTTCGTCCTTACTTCTCCAACAGAGTCCGGTATTAAATGACCCAAAAAGAGATCATACACCATAAAACAAAACAATCAACCAACTAACTAGAGCGTGAATCACTGTGCCACGGGACCACTTGCTAATACATAGATGGGTGACCATTTAAGCAACAGCAGGTACTGTAAGTAACCACATATCAAAATGACTTGATTCGGTATTAAATGACCCGAAAAGGTTTTATGGGCGACCATTTAAGCAACAGCAGGTACTATAGGAATTACATTTGCAAATCAGCTTTCCTGTTCATACCGTAAACCTCTATTTTGTTGTATATATAAATACTATGGCATTTTATTGGTATGTAGATGAGGCCAAAAGTATTAATAATATAAGACAATTTTATTGAAAATTGAGATTTAAACAAATAAAATCATGGAGAATGTGATGTAAATAACTAAGGGAACTGTGACATCTGTGGTGATGTCATTTAAACAATCATGTTCTCCATTCTAATAAGATGTTGTAGATAGGAACCTCCATATAATTCAAGATCAACAATGTTAAGCAGTGATGACCTGTTTACTACTTAGATGGGTGACCATTTAAGCAAAAGCAGATATTATAGGTAACCACATATCAAAATGACTTGATTCGGTATTAAATGACCCGAAAGGTTTTTATGGGCGACCATTTAAGCAACAACAGGTACTGTAGGTAACCACATATCAAATGACTTGATTCGGTATTAAATGACCCGAAAGGTTTTTATGGGCGACCATTTAAGCAACAACAGGTACTGTAGGTAACCATGACTTGATTCGGTATTAAATGACCGAAGGTTTTTATGGGCGACCATTTAAGCAAACAGGTACTGTAGGTAACCACATATCAAAATGACTTGATTCGGTATTAAATGACCCGAAAGGTTTTTATGGGCGACCATTTAAGCAACAACAGGTACTGTAGGTAACCACATATCAAAATGACTTGATTCGGTATTAAATGACCCGAAAGGTTTTTATGGGCGACCATTTAAGCAACAACAGGTACTGTAGGTAACCACATATCAAAATGACTTGATTCGGTATTAAATGACCCGAAAGGTTTTTATGGGCGACCATTTAAGCAACAACAGGTACTGTAGGTAACCACATATCAAAATGACTTGATTCGGTATTAAATGACCCGAAAGGTTTTTATGGGCGACCATTTAAGCAACAACAGGTACTGTAGGTAACCACATATCAAAATGACTTGGCTTGGCATTAAATGACCCAAAAAGGATTGATATGCTGTAAAACAAAACAACCAACCAATCAACCAACCATTAGTAACTTAATTAAACTTACTTCGTTGGTGATTTTATCTACGATTTCAAAATTCATTCAAGACGCAACATAATTAATTTTAGTTGAAATGAATAATTAAAAAAACACAAAAATCAATAAGACTGAAGTCGTTCAGAGTAAAACTACTTAAATCAATTAATTAGAATTCTGAGAACGAAATCGTCGATTAGTATCGATTATAGAATTTTTGTTTCATTTCAAGGAGGCCATTAAAATATTCGGTTTTTAGATTTATTAGTATTCTAATCAAAATTCAATTTGCATTTGGCCAATTCTGTCCTCTTCCTACTCCTTCTCCTCCTCCTTCTTTGATGATGATGATGATGATAATAATAATGATGATGGAGGAGGATGAAGGAGGATGAAGAAGGAGGAGGATAACTTAAAGAAGAAGTAGGAGGGGGATAATCAAAATTCAATTTGCATTTGGCCAATTCTCTCCTCTTCCTCCTACTCCTTCTCCTCCTCCTTCTTTGATGATGATGATGATGATGATGATGATGGAGGAGGATGAATGAGGATGAAGAAGGAGAAGGATAACTTAAAGAAGAAGTAGGAGGGGGATAATCAAAATTCAATTTGCATTTGGCCAATTCTCTCCTCTTCCTCCTACTCCTTCTCCTCCTCCTTCTTTGATGATGATGATGATGATGATGATAATGATGATGGAGGAGGATGAATGAGGATGAAGAAGGAGGAGGATAACTTAAAGAAGAAGTAGGAGGGGGATAATCAAAATTCAATTTGCATTTGGCCAATTCTCTCCTCTTCCTCCTACTCCTTCTCCTCCTCCTTCTTTGATGATGATGATGATGATGATGATAATGATGATGGAGGAGGATGAATGAGGATGAAGAAGGAGGAGGATAACTTAAAGAAGAAGTAGGAGGGGGATAATCAAAATTCAATTGCATTTGGCCAATTCTCTCCTCTTCCTCCTACTCCTTCTCCTCCTCCTTCTTTGATGATGATGATGATGATGATGATAATGATGATGGAGGAGGATGAATGAGGATGAAGAAGGAGGAGGATAACTTAAAGAAGAAGTAGGAGGGGGATAATCAAAATTCAATTTGCATTTGGCCAATTCTCTCCTCTCCTCCTACTCCTTCTCCTCCTCCTTCTTTGATGATGATGATGATGATGATGATAATGATGATGGAGGAGGAGAATGAGGATGAAGAAGGAGGAGGATACTTAAAGAAGAAGTAGGAGGGGGATAATCAAAATTTCAATTTGCATTTGGCCAATTCTCTCCTCTTCCTCCTACTCCTTCTCTCCTCCTTCTTTGATAATGATGATGATGATGATGGAGGATGATGAAGGAGGAGAGAAGAAGGAGGATAACTTAAAGAAGAAGAACAAAAGAAGAAGAAGTAGGAGGGGATAATTTAAAGAAAAAGAAGAAGAAAAAAAAAGAAGAAGAATAGTAGGATGACTTAAATAAGAAAGAAGAAGAGAAGAAGAAGAAGAAAAAAGAGAAGAAGAAGAAGAGGAAGAAGAAGAAGAACAATAAGGAGAAGAAGAAAAAGAAAAAGAAGGACATGAAGAAGAAGAAGGAAAAGAAGTAGAAGGAGGAGGAGGATAACTTGAATAAAATGAAGGAGAAAAAAGAAAAAAAAAGAAGAAAAAGAAGAAATAGGAGGAGGATGACTTAAATAAAGAGAAGAAAAAGAAGAAGAAGATG
Source organism: Doryteuthis pealeii (assembly GCA_023376005.1). Lineage (NCBI taxonomy): Eukaryota > Metazoa > Mollusca > Cephalopoda > Myopsida > Loliginidae > Doryteuthis > Doryteuthis pealeii. Next base: position 36,034,299 of record CM042180.1, read on the forward strand.
AAGAAGAAGTAGGAAGGGGATAACTTAGATAAGAAGAAGAAGAAGAAGAAGGAGAAGAAAAAGAAGAAGAAAAAGAAGGAGGAGGATAACTAGAAGAAGAAGAAGAAGAAGAAGAAGAAGAAGAAGAAGTTTAGACATATGCCTGTCCGTCAAGGTTACAGGCCCCTAAGTATCATAGGTCGAAACCTGCCTAGTAACAAATAGTCGAGATTTAGGCCACCTGCCACCCACGACGTCGAATTGGCGGTTTCTTCAAGACTTTTTCAGTAACCTGGAGTTTATCACAACTTTGGAAACTGACATTCTCATAATCTTTGTTTTACTCTTTTCTTAATTTTATATGGGCATTTGTTAAATAACACCTCTCTTATAGGCTATAATTACCGTTGTGAGTTTTCTTTATATCATTTTTATTTTATTGCTATATACCCTTTCGTCGCTGTTAAGCTAATGCTCAATTCTTTCACACAGGTGATAAGGCAGATCACACCCACCCACACACACACGCGCGCGCGCATATATATATATATATATATATATATATATATATATATATATTATATATATATAGTCCGATTACACAGATGAGTGCTTCTCTATTCTGCACAGAGCTAGATCTAAGCAACATCTAGCAGTCCTTGAGGCTGTTAGTATTTCTTTTCTTAGACCTACTCTGTGCAGACAAACACCGAGACACTCCATTTATTTGTTGGGAGGCATAACATAACCCTGGTTTAACCTAGGGCACACACACACATACCCCTCTTTCCCCATTATTTTTCCCCACTCTCTGGTTTACCCCATTTGTTCTTAACAAATTCTTTACATTTCTGACTTTTAATTGTCAACCGGTGTAAATACTTGAAAAAGTACCGGTCGAAAAGGCCTTCGTATCCCCTTTTATTTTATATTTTATTTCATAATAAAATATCACCTCCCCATTTTACATATGATTCCTCTACTTTTAGTAGTTTACAAATTTGCATATACCAAACATCTATCTATCTATCTATATATATATATATATATATATATATATATATGAAGAGATGGAAGTGAATCCGACGGTATGTAGTATATTAAGAAAATTGAAAAAACACAGGTTTAAATAAGTTGAGTGGTACGTTTATTGGCCGACGCTGCAGTGTTTCGATCTATTAATTAGATCATCTTCAGGGCATTTGTTGGTATATGGAAGGTGAAAAAAAAATTATACATATATATATATATATATACATGTATATATATATATACATGTATATATATATATATATATATATATACATGTATATATATATATATACATGTATATATATATATATATATATATATATATATATATACATGTATATATATATACATGTATATATATATATATGTATATATATATACATGTATATATATATATATATATATTATATACATGTATATATATATATATATATATATACATGTATATATATATATATACATATATATATATATATGTATATATATATATATATATATACATGTATATATATACATATATACATATATATATATATATATATATATATATATGTATATATATATACATGTATATATATATATATATATAATATACATGTATATATATATATGTATACATATATATATATATATATATATATGTATATATATATATTATATAATATATATATATCCTTTATATATATACATGTATATATATATATATACATGTATATATATTATATATACCTTTATATATATATATATATATATATATATATTATATATATATATACCAACAACCATTTTGCTGCCTCCAACAGACTTGACTATCTTTTTGATTCACTCAATCTTTTCCCGAATTCGTTTTTTTTTTTTACATACTTTTTTTCAATCAGAACCAAATACATTAAATTCACTTTCGTCACAGAAAAATGCGCTGAACAATGTCATTCTGACAACAACACGTCCTTATTTGCAAATGCCAGTCTTACTGTCTTGTTCTTTGTTTCATATAAAGGGCTTCTTCTGTTGACAATTTGCATAAAGCCCTATTTATTCTTGTAAGCGTCAAGACATAGTTTGTCAAGAAATACTTATAATAACTAGCAAAAAAAAAAAAAAAAAAAAAACACCCTCCGGGCGGTGTAAAAATTATTTTTTAAAGATTTTGTCTGAGTTGGATGGGAGTTAAAAATTCAGTGTTATGTTGTATACTCATTGTCGGTATATACATGAGAGAGGAAACTCGGAAGAGAGGAGAGAGAGAGAGAGAGAGAGAGAGGAGAGAGAGAGAGAGAGAGAGAGAGAGAGAGAGACTCTAGTCGCCATGTTTCCCCTCTTCCCCTTGGCCATCCTCCTGTCGTCCGGTTGCTATGCTCTTCTAATTGCTACTTATAAAGGCTTCTTCTAACGGCTAACTTTTTTCGTCATGCAATTAATTAAACCACAGGACTTTTTTTCCCTCGATCAAGATTTATTTAACCCATGTTCTTTCGCGCGGGGAGTTAACAACCCCAGCAGAGAGATGCACGTGCTCTCCGCTTCAATCTGAGGTTGAAACTAAATCTAACTAGTCACGTTTTTTTTCTCATGACGCGCGAGATACGCGCATCTCTAGGGGTGAGTTGGGGTCATCCGACGGAAATCTACCCGCCTACGCTTTTAACTCAAACGAACCTATTTCAAACTACAAGGTTTTGTCAACAATTTATAACACGACTAACAGTTAGAGGGTTTTGTATTATAAGGACGGCTTAATGTCGGTATCAGCCAATCAGCGAGGGAGTCTATCCCCTTTTCAGTAGCGCTAGACCAAGGAGATTGTTTTTGTGTCTGCGGTGGAGCGCCACAAATTCTGAATAATACAGTCTTATTTACGACAAAACACAATCCCACAAATCGAATACAAACAACCAAAGGTGATTCTTTTGGTTTTCCATCGATGCTCATGAACAATGGAGATCACATTCAGTGAGGAGGAGGAGAGAAGGAAGGGGTAGATGTGGTGTGAGGGATATTGTTGTTGGTGGTGATGGGGTTCGATGGGTTGAAGATAGAAAAACTTATTTATATATATATATATATATATATATATATATATATTGCTTTGATATATCTTTTTTCTATCTTTTTCTCTGCTCCATTGATCTCTCTCTCTCTCTCTCTCTCTCTCTCTCTCTCTCTCTCTCGCTCG
>CM042180.1:36042485-36057485 GCA_023376005.1 Doryteuthis pealeii
GAAGAAAAAATAAAAAGAGGAAAAACAAAATGGCTATATATATGTGTGTGTGTGTGTGTGTGTGTGTGTGGAAGAACAGATAAGAAAAAATAAATAAAATGAAGAAAAACAAAAAGGAAAGACTTCAAATGCCAATCATTAAAGTCTACCTCAAAGCCAAGATTCAGTTGGGATCTATTCATTTCGCCATTAGTAAAAAAAAAAAAAACAACAAAAAACAAAACCAAATAAGATACGATAAAATTAAGTAATATAAAATAAAAAAAATAAAAAAATGGCCGCCATTTTAACGCAAAGATTTTTTATGTCTCTTTTTAACAGTCTATCTTTCCCGCTTTAAATTCAGTAAGGCGGTAAAAAAAAAAAAATACAATCTCGCTTCTAAATCACTTTTAAGATTTTTTACTTTTTACTGGTTTAAATTTAACAACAATCGAAACTGACGCTTTTCACTAGAATTTACCTTAGAGAAATAAGCCGACATTTTGTTTTGTTTTGCCTTCTTATCGAATTTAATGCTAAAGTCTGTCAGTGTCTTATCAAATCTTTTTATATATTTACCAACCCCCTCCGTACGAGCAGGATGTGACACAAGGTCAATTTCTTAAGCGGAATTTAGTAGGTTTGAATTCAGAGCCCAGTCTGCTCTGCTATTTACCCATAGCTGGAAGGAGAATTAGATTCATACCTTTCCCACGGGTATCAGCGCCATGTGAAACGCAAACAGCCTCGTTTAGGAATTGAACTCGGACCGACGAGTCTATCTCCTACGACTCTAACCATTAGAATACGCGCCCCTATTTATATATTTCATATTTACCAACCCCTCCTACTAGCAGGATGTGACACAAGGTCAATTTCTTAAGCGGAGTTTAGTAGGTTTGAATTCAGAGTTTTCTTTCTCCAAGACTGGTTACCTAGCCATGGTTAAAGAGCCCAGTCTTCCCTGCTATTTACCCATAGCTGGAAGTTGAATTGGATTCATATCTTTCCCATGTGAAATGCAAAAAGTGTTGACAAATTTCTTATATAAGGTGTGTGCTAGATATTCACTTTTATTTATAGACTCGCCGAGAACCATATGATCAACCTCTTGGTCAATCACTGCCAGTACTCTGCTGCTGAAACAATACTGAGCATACTGGCCATACTTATTTTGAACCTTCGTGGACGACGGACAAAGGATTCCATAACTCAGGACTTATACGCAGGATAAGACTTATTCACTTACCAAAGGATTCCATAACTCAGGACTTACTTACTTTAAGCCCTTATCAGCAGGCCAAGGATGGCATTTAAAAACTTAACAAAAAGCCTCATCCAGGAATTGAACTCGGGTCGACGAGTTAATCTTCCTACGACTATAACCATTACACCACACGTCTGCATTATCAAAGCTTTTAGCACTGTAAGTCGGTGGAGTGGTGTATTATCAGTATCAGCCGGAAAGTGAGGGAATCTATCCACTTTTCGCTAGCGTAATATCAGGGAGATCGTTTTTTCTGAGATGGAGCACCACACCTACCATTAACTCTCCACTTTATTGCACATATCAGATTACCTAAGCGTGCTCTAATGGTTAGTTCTTGCTTTTTGAACAAAATTAATGAAGATTTAATCTATATTCGTGAAGATAATCAAAAAATTAAATTTAAATGATAGCAGCATGGAATTTTTTTGTATTAGTATTTAGTATCAAGGTCGAGCAAATTTCATAACAGACGGTGGGTTAACACCTGAAACCATGGGTAGCAGCGTGGTGGATGTGAGACACGGCGGACGAATCCTAAATGGGCCAACGGTGTACCTCACATGATGCTGGGCGGATGAGTTCAAATGTGAGCCAACGGCCAGGATCAAACAGTTCAGTCAGGAGACTACTGCTCCTCATCTCTAAGCCTGGCGTCTATTGATGAGTCAAATTAGCCACCGAAAGGTATCGATGACATGATTTTAAATAAAAGTAAAAAGTCGTTGGAGTGGCCTAAAGTCGGTATCAGCCAGACAGCGAGGGAGTTTATCCCCTTTTCACTAGCGCTAGACCAAGAATATTGTTTTTTGGCGTCTGAGGTGGAACGCCACACCTACCATCAGCTCCTTACCTTACCGCACAGATCTCTGTGCTATTCATATGCTGAATTGTCGAGGGTCGGTATCGAACCGGAAACCTCAAGGTTCCTAGTCGAACGCTCTACCGACTGAGCTAAACCGGCCCAATTCCTATTTTAAATAGGAGACTTTTCTTTTCAAAGTGTCTGGATCAACGTATGGTCTATTTTACATCTTTTTACAACTAGAACAATTTTATTGAAAGACAAAATGGCATATTGAAATATATTCTATCTGTGATACCAGTAGTCATATGAGAGGTAGAAAGGTAATTTAATTGAATAAAAAAATATCATTATAAAAGATATTCTATCAGTGATATCAAGGGTCATAGGAAGATAATTTTATTGAAAGACAAAATGGTATATTGAAATATATTCTATCTGTGATACCAGTAGTCATATGAGAGGTAGAAAGGTAATTTAATTGAATAAAAGAAATATCATTATAAAAGATATTCTATCAGTGATATCAAGGGTCATAGGAAGATAATTTTATTGAAAGACAAAATGGTATATTGAAATATATTCTATATGTGATACCAGTAGTCATATGAGAGGTAGAACGGTAATTTAATTGAATAAAAAATATCATTATAAAAGATATCCTATCAGTGACATCAAGGGTCATAGGAAGATAATTTTATTGAAAGACAAAATGGTATATTGAAATATATTCTATCTGTGATACCAGTAGTCATATGAGAGGTAGAAAGGTAATTTAATTGAATAAAAGAAATATCATTATAAAAGATATTCTATCAGTGATATCAAGGGTCATAGGAAGATAATTTTATTGAAAGACAAAATGGTATATTGAAATATATTCTATCTGTGATACCAATAGTCATATGAGAGGTAGGAAGGTAATGAATCTGCGAGACACTCTACCCAGGCAACTATCTTTTAGGTACAAATAATGTTCAATAGATATGAAATAATAGAAACAAATTTTGTCATAGATGCAGTGCCACATCGGGATATTGATCTTGCTTTGAAAAAAATCAGAAATCATCAATAACTTAAAATTGGTTGACTTTAAGACTTTTTTTATAGCATTTTTAGATTCCTTGAGCAAACATGCTTTTATAAACCAATTTTTAGTGTTGATTTTTAGAATCAACATAACTCTGCCAATTTTTGGAATTGGAATCTCAAATTTTGGGGATGATCTGACATGGAATTAGCCAGATAGATAAATATGAAGAGATTGAGATTGTATGAAAAGAGAAAGATAGATATGAAGTGGTTTAGAGAGAGAGAGAGAGAGAGAGAGAGAGAGAGAGAGAGAGAGAGAGAGAGAGAGAGAGAGAGAGTGATATTAAATTGATAAATACTAAAAGACTTTGATAGCATGAAAATTCTGCACAGGAAACTGATTTTTCTTTAGCTTTTCCTCGTGTAATTCCCATTTACATAGAAAAGAAAAACCAAACACATTTTGGATTTCTCGGGCAAAAATGCTTTTATAAACCAATTTTTAGGAGTAGGGAAGCTCTAGAACTCATTTTACCGACAAAAATATATTACAAAACGTCGTGCCCCCCTCTCAAATTTGGAGAGATAAAAATCGACATAACTCCGCCAATTCTTGGAATTGGAAGCTCAGATTTTTGGGTATGTCTAACTTTAACATAATTTACACCTGTACAAAATTTCAGAAAAGTTGAAGGGGGTGGGTGACATGGCCGGGATGATTTGACATGGAATTATCCAGTAGGTAAATAGACTGGGTGCTTTAAGATATCAGTGCTAGATAATGGTAAAAAAGGGACCTGGCGCTGGCAGTTTACGAGAGCTGCATACCAAGTAGGACATATTTTTGTTTAGTCACCCGTATTTAAACAGCACTTACCAAGCCCATCTCAGTGGAGCGGTACCATGTATGTGGGTGGTTGGGGGGTGGTGGATTCCTTTCTGGTTCAGTCAAATCGATCAAATACAGCCATTTAAATGTAGGAATACCTTTTTACATGTGCACCTGTGTAGCATTAGTAAACTTTGCAATTGTTCATTCTTCTTCTTCTTTTTCTTCTTCTTGATACTTCTTCATCTTGATACTTCTTCTTCTTTTTGAATACTTCTTGATTCTTCTTCTTCTTCTTCTTCTTCTTCTTTCTTCTTCTTCTACACTCATCTTTCTTGTTCTTTCTCTCTTTTCTTCTTCACTTTTTCTTTTCCTTTGTTCTTTCTCTCTCATCTTTTTAACTGCCTTATTCTCTCTCTCCTTTTCTACTCTCTCTTTTTCTTAAATTTTCTTCTGTCTTATTCTCTCTCATCCCTTCTTCTTCTTCTTCTTCTTCTTCTTCTTCTTCTTCTTCTTCTTCTTCTTCTTCTTCTTCTCTCGCATCTTCTTAACACTTTTTATTACTATCTTTTCTTCTTTCTCTCTCTTCTTCCGAGCTCTTCTTCTTCTTCTTCTTTCTCTCCCATCTTCTTAATACTATTCTTACTCTTTCTTCTTTCTCTCTCTTTTTCTTAGTTCTTCTTACTCCCTCTCTTTCTACATAAATCTTCTTCTCTCTCTCTCTTCTTCTCCCCTCTCTCTTCTTCGTTTTCTTCTTCTTTTTATTCTGTTAATGCTCTCCAGATTACGACCATTACCATCGCCTTATTCTTCAGCTTTTACCATTTTAATCTCGTCGTCGTCGTTGTTGTTGTTGTTGTTCTTCTTCTTCTTCTTCTTCTTTCTTCTTCTTTTATTATTATTATTTTATTATTATTATTATTATTATTATTATTATTAGATTCGTTTAGTATTAACGGAGACGTGTTCTTTTCTGTTTGTCATGGAAGTGCTGTAAAAGAAAAAAAAAAGAATTAACTTTGAATTAAAAAGAGAGAAAGTAAAGTAAGTAAAATTGGACAATTTGGACGGTCTCATTTTTAAGCAGGGGGTGTTGCATAATGATAAAAAACGTTCACTTAAGGAACGTGAGTTTTAATATATAGAATCTTGGACAATTTGGATGGTCCCATTTTTAAGAAGGAGGTGTTGCTTGATAATAACGGCCATGCAATTAAGGAATACGAGTTTTAATATATAGAATCTTGGAAAATTTGAGCGGTCCCATTTTTAAGCAGGGGTTGTTGCAAGATGATAACAGTCGTACTTTTAAGGAACAAGAGTAATAATCTATAGAATCTTGGATGATTTGGAAGGTCCCATTTTCAACAAGATGGTGTTACAAAATGATAATGGCCGTGCTTTTAAGGAACGCGCATATTGATATATAGAATCTTGAATTATTTGGACGGTCTCATTTTTAACCAGATGGTGTTGCGAGATGTTTACAGACGTACAATTAAGGAACATGAATATCAATATATGAAATGTTGGACAATGTGTATGGTTTCAATTCTAACCAGATAGTGTTGCAATATGATGACGGTCGTACTTTTAGGGAATACGAGTATTAATATATAGAATCTTGGATAATTTGGAAGGTCTCATTTTAAACCAGATGGTGTCGCAATATGATAACGGTCTTACTTTTAAAGAACACCTGTATTAATATATAGATGAGCACTTGATGATTTCGTTATTATCTTCGGCTTCTGTCTTTGTCGTTACTTTCAAAACAGCCAGAAAAGACACACTCGTTCTTTATTCGCTAGAAAGATAAAAGAATAAAACACAAAGAATCTTTGATGTCAGAATAACGGACTAGAAGAGACTGTAGTCCTCAAAGGGACGTGTCCTGTGGGGTGAGGATTGGGGGGTGGACCTAGGGATGGGGAGCTGTGGGTGGGGCGACGGGGGGATCTCTATCTCCGAAGTGAACAAACAAATGAAATGCCTTTATTGGTAGAGACAATGGCATTTCATATTTTGCTTCGGGGGTTTGTAACGTTGTCCTTGCTAGATGTTGACAATGGTCAAAGCTAAAGCCACAGGCTGGTGGTCAAGTCATGTTGAAAGTATCGGTTCCTGTTAGACACGGGAGTTAAGCAGCGCTGAGATTGTCCAGTACTTAGATGGGTGACCATTTAAGCAACAGTGGTGATGTAAGAAATTGAATTGAATGACTAGATCTGGCATTAAATGATACGAAAGACGGTTTTTATGCCGTAAAACAAAACAAACAACGAACCAAGTTTTCTCTCTCTCTCTCTCTCTCTTCTCTCTCTTCTCTCTCTCTCTCTCTCTCTCTCTCGCTATATATATATATGAGAAGTAAACAAACAGTGTGTTTGATATGGCCTTAGCCGACAATTTTTGGGAGAATATGTGCTTAATTGAAGTCGTACCTAATTTTAAAATTAATTAATTAATAATTAATGAATTGGGCGGGCATACCTATTCAAATGTAAGGCTAAACAAATCGAGAAAAATCAATCTATGTATGTACATTTCGGCCTATTAGGCCTCATTAGCAGAGCTATAGACAGAAAGACTGCTTCGAATCACACACAAAGCAGTCTTCCTGTCTATACCTCACTCTCACTCCCCCCTCTGTGTGTGTGTGTGTGTGTGTTCTTTTAGTTTGTCTCTCGCTCTTTTCCCCCTCATCTTTCTCTCAGTTCCTACGATCTCTCTCACTCCCTCTCTCTCTCTCACTCCTCTCTCACTCTCTCTCTCTCTCTCTCTCTCTCTCCTCTCTCTGTTCTTTTAGTTTCTCTTCCGCTCTTTCGCACCTCTCTCTGGTTTCTTTGATCGCTCCTCTCTCTTGCTCTCTCTCTCTCTCCTCTCTCTCTCTCTGTCCTTTAGTTTCTCTCTTGCCTCTTTTCCCCTCCCGCTCTTCTCTGTTTCTTGATTTCTCTCTCTCTCTCTCCCTCCTCTCTCTCTCTCACTGTGTTCCTTTATTTTGTCTCTCGCTCTTTTCCCCATCATCTCTCTCTCTCTCTCTCTCTCTCTCTCTGTTCCTTTTATTTCTCTCTCTCCCCCTCCTCCTCTCTCCCCCTCTCTCTCTCTGTTCCTTTGTCTCTCTCCCTCTTTCCCCCTCATCTCTCTCTCTCTCTCCCTCTCTCTCTCTCTCTCTGTTCCTTTTATTTCTCTCTCTCCCCCTCCCCCTCTCTCTCCCCTCTCTCTCTCTCTCTCTGTTCCTTGTCTCTTCGCTCTTTTCCCCTCATCTCTCTCTCTCTGTTCCTTCGATTTCTCTTTCTCTCCCCCCCTCTCTCTCTCTCTGTTCCTTTAGTTTGTCTCTCGCTCTTTTCCCCCTCATCTTTCTCTCTCTCTCTCTCTCTCTGACCCCATATCCTTGCTACCCTAACGTCACCACCACGCGCGCAGGATGTGACAATGTTTGTATACTGAACTTTTACAAATCTGTAAAATAGTAAAGATGATCTATTATCTCCCAGCGGTAATGACAACCTCGTTGTCAACAAAATGTCCCCCGCGTAGTCCATTTCTCATTAACCCACAAAGAGATGCTGACCCAGTTCTTCTTCATCTCTTCATCTCCTCATCTGACAGCGATGGCGGACATAGGAGTCACCGGGCTGTCACCACCTGTTAAATAAATGTTTTGCTTTCTTTGTTTAGTTATATATCAACATTCGTTGGGTTATTTAATGGCATACTCAGTGTCTTAATGGCATATTCAATGTTTAATGGCATATCAACCGTCACGGGTTATTTAATGGCATATTCAATATTTGTTTAGTTATATAATCAACCATCGTCGGTTATTTAATGGCACACTCAGTGTTTTTAATGGCATATTCAATGTTTAATGGTATATCAACTTTATGGGTTATTTAATGGCATATTCAATGTTTAATGACATATCAACCTTCATATGTTAGTTAATGGCATATTCAATGTTTAATGGCATATTCAATGTTTAATGGAATATCAACCTGAATGGGTTATTTAATGACATATTCAATGTTTAATGGCATATTCAATGTTTAATGGAATATCAACCTGAATGGGTTATTAATGACATATTCAATGTTTAATGGCATATTAATGTTTAATGAAATATCAGCATGCATCGGTATTTAATGGCATATTCAATGCTTAATGGCATATTTAATGTTTAATTATCAGCAGCAGCATGGGTTATTTAATGCATTCAATGCCCTGCAATGGGTTAAAAATAGGAATATTCAAGCCTGCATGGGTTAATTTAAAAGGTTAAGCCCTTTTTAAAATACCTTGAAACAATGGGTAAACCAAGCTGCTATGGAGTACAAATAACAGCTATCAAAGGAACATGCTCCATCTTAAAAATATCCTTAGGATACAAATACTATTTATAAAGAAATCAAGTGTTAGCCCTGGGCATGGGCCCCTTGGTTTCTAGAAATTGTTACAGGAATTTTTTTTTAAAGTACTAAACTAGTCTTACGGTAATTCAGTGTTAAATCATCCAGGCCATGTCACCCCCCCCACCTGCAATTTTTCTGAAAACGGCTTGAATAATGACAGCAAATTTTCATTCAGTTATTTATAGAGGTGGGCTATCTTTGTATACATCCGCGTATTCTCCGTCCTCAAGAATTCGACAATGGCGGAAAATAGGGCACTGCTCGAAGGCAAATTCGCAAATGACACACACACACACACACACACACACACACACACAACATACACACACACACATACTTTCTATAACTCTGTTTGTTTGTAAAAATCACCTCTCACTAATAAGAGATGCACAAACTCTCTCTCCCCTCTCTCTCTCTCCTTCACTCTCTCTCTCCCCTTCCTCTCTCCCTCTCTATCTCTCTCTATCAATCTACCTATCTATCTCTTCCTCCTTGCTTTTCTTTCCTTGTCTCCTTTCCTTTCTTACTCCGTCAAAATAACTCTCGCTCAAATTCTCTCTCTCTCTCTCTCTCTCTCTCTCTCTCTCTCTCTCTCTCTCTCTTCCCTTTCACTGTCTCATTTCCTTTCTATAACTCTTTCCTACTCCGTCAAAATCGCCTCTCGCTCACCCCCTCTCTTTCTCTCTCATTCTCTCTCTCTCTCTTCCTCTCTTTCTCTCACTTCCTCTCTTTTTCCTTGTCTCTTTCCCATTCTATATATCTTTCTTTCTCCCTATAAACCCCTTCCACCCTCTCTATATTCCCCCTTCATTTCTTTTACCCTTTCTTTCATTCCCCGAATCAATTATTTCAACTACCTTAATTGGGCAATTGACAAATTATTCCCTGTCCAGACCCCGCAAGCCTTTACCCTGATGATTCCGACGAATAACTATGACATATATAATTAGTAGATAATTAGTAGGAGTCACGTGGTAGAATTGCTATCGTCGCACTAAAATGGACACGGCTGACCGAGTTCAAATCTTGGACGAGGCTGTTTGCATTTCACAGAGCACGAATACTCTCTGAAACGGTATGATTCCAAAATTTCTCCCTCCAGCTATGGGTAAATAGTAGGTCAGACTTGGCTTTTAATCTTGGGTAGATAACTAGTATAGGAGAAGGAAAACTTACAATTCAAACTTGTTAAAAACTCCTCTTAAGAAATTAGCCTTGTGTCATATCCTACTTAAGCGGAAGGATTGGTAATATATAATATATATATTAATATATATATATATATATATTATTATTATTATTATTATTATTTATATTTTTGCTTGAAGGCAATTATAAATGCACGTATCGCATAAAATTCGATAAATTATGAGAAAAATAACTTGACAAGTAAATCCCGCAAAAGGATGGCTCGCTATGCAGAACACCTATATATATATATATATTATATATATATATATATATATATATAATATATATTCGTCTTTCTTACTTTTAAAGAAAGAATCCAATGCTCCAACTCCAGAATGACTAGTAATGCCAACTCATAAAAAATTGGAAGTTGGAGCACTGAATTCTTTCTTTAAAAGTGAGAAAGATGAATGGACAAAACAAATTAGACATAACTGGACTGACTCCTCAGCAAATAGAAATACATAAGACTAGAACTGAGGCATAACATTTCAATGATGAAGAAAGAAAAATTATAGGAAAATGTTGTGTTTGATAAAAAAAACGAGAAAAAAAAAGAAAGAAAAAGAAAGCGTAGGTTGATAAAGATGAAAGCAAAATGAATAATGCACACGAGTCAAGGAGATATAATTAAAAAATAAAGTTTCAAATTACTCATGATAAGCATCATTTGTAAGCAAATATAGATTCAGATAATTATTCTTAATACAATAACTTCTCTATATGGATTTAAGTATTCCCTTTTAATACTGATGATTTTCAAATATATATATCCGAACCATATAGAACATTAGCAGGTAATACTACATCAGTACTTGTAAGTAATGGTAAAGAAGGGGAGACATAAAAATACCTAGTTCCAAAACCGGAGCTTTACCAGCTGTATGTAGTTTAGTGTCTTATCAAAGACAACCTTTTTTAAGGGGTCTTGTAGGCGATGCTATTGAAGTATTATAGAACTCGTTGAGAAGGTGCCTTCGCGTCGCACGCATTGTCCACTATCCATTCTGAATTCAAGACCAGGGGCTGGAATCTGTAAGGCAGTTCGATGATGTTGTCTTCCTCATTCGATTTGCAAACAAAGAAAAAAAAAGAAAGTTTATTTTGTCATTTTTGTTGCTTTTTTTTTGGAGGGGGGTCTTCTTTTTTTTTGTAGAAAATTTTTATAGGTGCAGTTTCATTGAAAAGTTACCAGATGAAATCCCAAAATTGTCATTAAATTTATTATAATTTCAGATTTCATCAATATATCACTGACGACAACCACCAGCGCCCCAAATGTAGGAGCGTATATTTAAAGTTATATATATATATAATATATATATATATATATATATATATATATTTATATATACTAGCAAATATATGCACCCTCCGGGTGCAAGTATTTAAGCGTTAATATAATAAAACATATTAAATTAGAAAGGCTAATGAAACTGAATAAGAATGCAGATAAAAAGATTTTGAACAGAGGGAGTATGATTGAAAAATAGAACAACTTTGAAACTAACTCTTCCATCATTTTCCCTTACTCCCGTCTTTCATTGATAAATTTTCCTAATTTAACTGTTTAGTTAAAATAGGAAGTAAAGAATATTACAGTTATTTCTTCTTGTTAAGGGATTTCTTTTAAGATTTATTGAAGAGATTTTTGCTCATATTCATTGATGAAAGCAAACAATTACAAATCTATTAATACTAAGCATATATTTATTAAAAATCAAATTTTTAAGATCAATATGCAAATTAGCCTTCCATTTCATACTGTAAACCGCTATTTTGTTGTTATATATAAATACAATTGCATGTTATTAGTATGTAGATATGATCAACAGTATAAGTAATATAAAACAATTTTATTATAATTGAGGTATAAATAAAAATAAAATCATGGTAAATGTGTTGTAAATAACAAAGGGAATTGTGACTGTATAGTAATATAGTTTCGTTTTACAGACAGACAACCCACAATCTCCATTATAATAAGATATATATATATATATAATATATATATATATATATATATATATCGTCACCCTCAGACAACGTGTTTCGACGTTTCACGTCTGTTCAGTGTGGTTAGACACTTAGCAACTACTTCTAGTCGGGGGCTAAATATAATTTACCGCTAAAATAAGCGTTTTAAATCAGTAGTAAAATACGATGCTTTAAAATTCACAAAAGTGCGAAGTATTTCAACAATAAAACAAAATAAAATGGGATAAAGACCCACAGCTATATATAGTTATTTACTAAGCTTCACTTAGATGTGGCATGTAAGCGGCACCCAGTGAGGCTCGAACTCACTAGTCATGATTTGCCAGTCTCACTTGCTAACCATGACACCACGAGAGGTGCCCAAGAAACTAAGCGCAGCTTAGGTTTGGCACAAGGCCGAAAGTATGGGGCACCCAGTGAGGATCGAACTCACTATTCAGTAGCAATGGATCTGAGAGTTTTAGCTTTCTAACCACGATGGGACGCCTACCACAAGTATATATATATGCGCACGTGTGTGTGTGTGGTGTGTGTGTGTGTGTATGTGTGTGTATATATATATGTGTGTGTGTGTATTTATGTGTGTGTATGTGCGTGCGTATGTGAATGTGTGTGTGGTGTGTGTGTGTGCGTGCGCGTGCGTGCGTGTGTGTGTGTGTGTGTGTATTCACTGTCTCGTTTCCTTTCTATAACTCTCTCTTACTCCGTCCAAAATCACCTCTCGCTCACCCCCTCTCTCTCTCTCTCTCTCTCTCTCTCACTCTCTCTCGTTGTTTCCTTGCCTTTTTCTTGTCTCATTTCTTTTCTATAACTTTTTTCTCCATCTAAATCACCTCTTGCTCACCCCCACCTCTCTTTCTCTTTCTCTTTCTCTTTCTCTTTCTCTCTCTTTTTCCTTGTCTCTTTCCCATTCTATATATCTTTCTTTCTCCCTCTAAATCCCTTTCCCCCTCTCTATATTCCCCCCTTAGTTTCTTTTACCCTTTCTTTCATTCTCCGGATCAATTATTTCAACTACCTTGTGTGTGTCTGTGTGTCTGTGTGTCTGTGTCTGTGTGAGTGTGTGTGTTGTGTGTGTGTGAATGGCATCAAGTATTTCCGATAGAATTAAACCAGAATTGAGAACGATCACAAAGATTTTGCGCATATACATTTTAAATGTATATGCATATTTTTACATATACGTAGCATATTATAAATAAAATATGAATATGTATGAATATATATAAATCTTATTATAATGGAGATTGTGTGTTTTTCTGTCTGTAACCGAAACTATATTCCTACTCAAGTCACAATTCTCAGTTATTGACATCACATTCTCTATGATTTTATTTTTATCTAAACCTCAATTATTAATAAAATTGTCTTACATTATTAATACATGTCTACATACTAACAACATGCAATTATATTTATATATACAACAAAATATGTCTACATACTAACAACATGCAATTATATTTATATATACAACAAAATATGTCTACATACTAACAACATGGAATTATATTTATATATACAACAAAATATGTCTACATACTAACAACATGCAATTATATTTATATATAAAACAAAATATGTCTACATACTAACAACATGCAATTATATTTATATATACAACAAAATATATCTACAAACTAACAACATGCAATTATATTTATATATACAACAAAATAGCGGTTTACAGTGTGAACGGGAAGGCTAATTTGCATATTAGTATTAAAAAATCGAATTTAATAAATATGTGCTTAGTATTATTGATTTCTGTTTGGTTTTATTTTAATGAATATAAGCAAAAATCTCTTCAATGAATCTTAAATAAAATCCATTAACAAAATAAAATAACTGTCATTTTATTATTTACTTCCTCTTATAACTAAATACTTAAATTAGAAAAGATAACAATGAAAGACGAGAGTGATGGAAGAGTAAGTTTCAGTTGTTCCATTTTTTATTATACTCCCTCTGTTTCAAATCTTTTATTATACTCCCTCTGTTTCAAATCTTTTTATCTGTATTCTTATTTAGTTTCATTAGCCTTTCTGATTTAATACAATATTTTATTACATTAAAACTTAAATATATTTGCTAGTATATATAAAGATAGTATATATATATATATATATATATATATATATATATATATATATTATATATATATATATATATATAAGAATGGAAAGGGAATTGAATCCGACAATATGAGGAAAAAATGCGTAAAGAAAAGAAATGTAGATGGATAAAAATGAATTTTATCAATTATTTTAATAATAATAATAGCGTAAATCCGTAAACATTTTGATAAACGGACCGGAACACATGTGTAAGTGATATCGATTAAAAGTGATATCGATAAAATTCATTTTTATCCATCTACATACATATATATATATATTATATATATATATATATATATATATATATGGTGTGTGTGTGTGTTGTGTGTGTGTATGTGTGTGTGTGGTAAGTTAAGATAGCGTGGACATGAAATCAACACCTCCTAGTTACTGACAGTTTATCGTCTATGTGATCTTCAGACCAGGCAAGATAATGTCACTATTCCAGGCGCTGTTGCCTCCATGTCTACGCTACCTTAACGTAAATATAAGCAGGGTGTCAATTATATTGTCCACATTTTATTAATAAATATAGCACAGATATTATCAATAATATATATATATGTATGTATATATATATATAATATATTATATATATCTATATACATTATATATATATATATATATATATATATATATATATATATACATTATAATATAATATAATATAATATATATATATATAATATGTATATATATCTATATCATTATTATATATATATATACATTATTATATATGTCTATATACATTATATATATATATATATAATATATATATATATATATATATACATATAGAATATAATATATATATATAATAATATATATATATATATAATATATATATATATATATATATATATGATATATCATATATATCTATATACATTATATATATATAATAATATATAATATAATAAGATAAATATATAGGTTTTACATATCTATTTATTGGGTGACAAAGGAACTTTTCACAACCATATTGGTTTCATGCGATGCATTCATCAGGTGAAGATGTTTCAAATGTGAGGAAAATCGAAAAAATTTCAAAAAATTCAATAGACATGGGATGCGTATGATTGGATAAAATGATGTGTGTGTGTATGTGAAGGTGAATTGAATGTATGAGAGTGTTTATGGACAGTATAAAGGTTGTGTACGCATAGTGGCTGGTCACACACATAATACGTTGATCTGTTAGTGTGCGGTATTTTAATAGTGCTTACGTGCGAGCGCATACATGATATATATACATATCTATATACATTATATATATATACATATATATATATATATATATATATATGGAAAAATGTAGACAAACATGGGATGTTACAAGGGATGTAAGTTTATTTCTGGTGATA
>CM042180.1:36062485-36067485 GCA_023376005.1 Doryteuthis pealeii
CGTATAGAATTTGTTTCTAACATACATGATATTTACCGCGTACCCCACTTGTACGGGTCAGGCACAAAGTCCCTATTAACGTGGGACCACCCACAAGCCGAAGCTCATGGAGTGGCAGGTGAAAAAATTGCGTCGATCCCGTCGGCATTCCCCCTCAAGGGGGCGCTTCAGGCACTGGGCAATAAACCCAGCCCTGCCCCTTTAAATCGAGGGGGCAGGTGTTGCCTGGGGGGATGGCCCCCTGGGATCGACGCTATTAACTCGTAAAGATCCAGGGCGAAGCCACTGGACCCCCGGCGTGGGCATGGTGCAAGAAATTGCCTTCAATTGTTTTCAATAATAATTTATTTTTCTTAAAAAAAAAAAAAACAACGTCAAAGGAAGGTTTGTTAAACAAATCGAAACGTTGCAGCGTCGGCTTATTAAAAATCAATCGTTAATGATACTTGTGTTTTTTCATTTTTTATAAAATTGTATATATATATATATTTATAGAGAGAGAGAGACATAGAGATTCTTTACAGAACAAATGGACTTGCTACTATTAACACACTCTTCTACCCGGATTTTAATAGCATGTCAAACCCTCAAAAACACTTCAATTTTTATAGTTCTTCTATAATGCTCCCTTTCTAATAATCTATAAACAATTTCTTCAAATAAGAAATTTTCTCCTTGACGATGACCTAAGGTCGAAACTAGTTGAGAATAAACAACATATAAGAAAATATTCTTGGATTGTTCTTTTACTTTTTGTTCATTTATATATAATATATATATATATATTAATACACACACACACACACCACACACACACACATATATATATTATATATATATATATATATATATATATATAGTATATATTTGTGAATAAAAGGTCTTAAAATATCAGGGGTATCGTGATTATGGACCATTTCCACTCGTGGGTATCTGAGGCACCCTGAGTTTCGTCAGAACACGTTTTATTTTATTTAGACTGGCAAATAGCCAAAATTCAGCAATTCCAGGTAGAGAATAGGACCAGCCAAGAAACTTGGTACCCAACAAAGTATGTATGTATATATATATATATTATATATATATATATATATATATATATATATATTTATATAATATAAAGAGTAAAGTTCATCGGGCGGCGGCCTAATGTCGTATCGACAAACTGCGAGGGAGATCTATCCCCTTTTCCCTAGCGCTAGGACCAAGGAGATTATTTGAGCATCTGAGGTGGAGCGCCACATCTACCATCAGCTCCTTACTTTACCGCACAGATCCCTGTGCTACTCATACGCTGAGTTGGCGGGGCCAGTATCGAACAAAGAACCTTGAATTCCTAGCGGAACACTCTAACCGACTGAGCTAAACCGGGCCCATATTAATATACTATATATATATTATATATATAATATATATGTGTGGTGTGTGTGTATTATTATGTGTGTATGGTGTATATATATATATATGTATAATAGTGTGTATACATATATGTATTATATATGTATGTATACATATATGTTATATATAGTATGTATATATATATGTAATGTGTAATATATATATATATATGTATGTATATATGTATATATATATATGTATAATATAATATTATTATATATATGTATATATATATATATGTATATATATATGTATGTATGTATATTATATATGTATATATATAGTATGTATATATATATGTATGTATTATATATATGTATATATATGTATATATATATGTATGCTATTAGTTATGTCAATATATATATGTATATAAATATATGTATATATATATTATGTATATATAATGTATATATATGTATTATATATATGTATTGTATAGTATGTATATATATATATTATGTATACTATATATATGTATATATATGTATGTATATAATTATATGTATATATATATGTATATATATATGTATATAGTATGTATGTATATATCATATATATATGTATAAAGTATGTAATATATTTATGATATATATGGGTATATATTGTATTATAGTATGTATATATATACATATATAGTATATGTAATATATATATATGTATATATAATGTATATTATATACCATATATGATATATATGATATATAATATGTATTATATATATGTATATATATATGTATATATATACATATATATATGTATATATATGTAATATATATGTATATATAATGTATATAGTTTATATATGTATATATATATGTATATATGTATATATATATATGTATAGTATATCAGTGTATATATATATGATTATATATATATGTATATATATATATGTATATTATATATGTATAACATTACTGTATATATATAATATGTATTACATATATGTATATATATATATGTAGTATTATTATATATGTAATATAGATTGTATGTATATATATATATATGTATTATAATATATATATTTATATATATGATATATATATGTATATTATGTATCTATATATCATATGTATATATGGTATATTGTATATATGCCTTATATATATGTTATATATGTATATATAGTATATATATATGTTTATGATACTATATATATGTAATGATATATATGTATAATGCCTATAGTATATATGTATAGTATATACATACTATATATATGTGTATTATATATGTATTATATATACATATGTATTATATGTATTATATCTATATATGTATACTATAAGTATATATATAAAATATATATGTAATATATCATATGTAATATATATATGTATGTATATAATGTGTATAAATACCCTAATGTATATATAGTATATATTATATATATATAGTTATATATATATATTGTATTGTATATATACTGCCCTCGATATATATAATGTATAAATATATATATATATATTTATATATATATGTATAGTATATTCATGGTATATATATATGTATATATATATTATATTATATATATAGTATATGATATATATAGTATATATGTATTATATATACATATATGTATATATGTATATATATATATATTATATATATTATCACAGTACCATTAAATCCACCAAGCAAATTAAGTATACAATCTTATACTTCGCCAATTTTTCACTAAAACCGATTAAAAAGTGACTCAATATAAAGTGCTCCATATAAAGAGCTAATTAGACGATTAAAATCGAATGATTTAAAATCTACCGACTCAAGTTCTCGCAATCGCGTGATTCTTCGGCTGTGGAGAAAATTTTAAGTATTTTCGTTTTTTAAAAAAATTAAAACCTTCTTCATGTGCATAGAAAATTTGTATGAGTAAAGATGAAAGATGTTCCAGTGTATATTGAATGCGTGATAAAAGGTAATTATCTGTTATTTACTTGGCATTTTTATGAATGTATATGTGTTGCTAAACATTTATCAATTAACAATTTCTCATTTCTACACATTAATATTCATATAAAATACGTCATAACCTTTTTTTACATTTTCTCGTGGACTATTCAACGTCGTCTCGATGGTTGGGTCATGTATGTCGGATGGATGATGGACGAACCCGATAAAACATCCTGGTAGAGAGAGCTAAACATCTTGGGTAAAAGGCAATTGGTCGCCCACCACTGCATTAAAGGATGTCTGCAAAAATGATCTCAGCCGTGCTTTGGCATTGTTCCCTTCCAGCTGGAAAATTTGGCTCAAGAAACCGCCCCTCGTCGCGCGCAGGATCTCCATATGAGGACTGTACAGTCAGGAAGTCACCCTGAACAACATCATGAAGCTAAGAGTCCATAAGAAAAGCACCGGCAACAAAGCATCGCAAACATCATCATCTACGGACAAACCTACAAATGCAATAATCTTGTGGTCGAGAATGTTTCCCAAACAAGGACCTTCATAGTCACAGGAGGCGCTTGCAACCTCAAATGGCACACAAAAACTCTTTATCATCAGTCTTCCGAGACTGAAATTCAATGGCAATTACGTTCGACACGTGTGATGGTTCTATCATCATTTGTTCGCTTTCACATGCGAATGATCGCGTCATCGGCTTTCATATAAAAACGCAAGTAAATGAACAGATAATAAACCTTTTATCACACATTCAACATACACTAAACATCTTCTCAATCTTTTGCTTTTATTATATTTCTGATGTCCGATGAATTGTTTCTAACATACATATAGTTACCGCGTACCCCACTTGATACGGGCAGGCCACAAAGTCCCTATTAACGTGGGACCACCCACAAGCCGAAGCTCATGGAGTGGCAGGTGAAAAAATTGGTCGATCCGTCGGGGCATTCCCCTCAGGGGGGCGCTTCAGGCACTGGGCAAAAAACCCAGCCCTGCCCCTTTTTAAATCGAGGGGGCAGGTGTTTGCCTGGGGGATGGCCCCTGGGATCGACGCTATTAACTCGAAAGATCCAGGCCGAAGCCACTGGACCCCCGCGTGGGCATTTGCTGCAAGAAATTGCCTTCAATTGTTTTCAATAATAATTTATTTCTTAAAAAAAAAAACAACGTCAAAGGAAGGTTTTTAACAAATCGAAAACGTTGCAGCGTCGGCTTATTTAAAAATCAATCGTTAATGATACTTGTGTTTTTTCATTTTTTATAAAATTGTAATATATATATATTTATAGAGCGAAGAGAGACATAGAGATTCTTTACAGAACAAATGGACTGTGCTACATTAACACCACTCTTCTACCCGATTTTAATAGCCATGTCAAACCCTCAAAACACTTCAATTTTTATAGTTCTTCTATAATGCCCCTTTCTAATAATCTATAAACAAATTTCTTCAAAATAAGAAAATTTTTCTCCTGACGATGACCTAAGGTCGAAACTAGTTGAGAATAAACAACATAGAAGAATATCTTGATTGTCTTATTACTTTTTTTTTGTTTTCAATTATATATATATATATAATATATATATATACACACACACACACACACACACACACACATAATATATATATATATATATATAGTATATATATATATAATATATTTGTGAATAAAAAGTCTTAA
>CM042180.1:36069985-36074985 GCA_023376005.1 Doryteuthis pealeii
ATGTCGGATGGATGATGGACGAATCCCGAAAAACATCCTGTATGGAGAGCTAACATCTGGTAAAAGGCAGATTGGTCGCCCCCTACTGCGATTCAAGGATGTCTGCAAAAATGATCTCAGGTGCTTTGGCATTGTCCCTTCCAGCTGGGAAAATTTGGCTCAAGACCGCCCTCGGTGGCGGCAGGATCTCCATAGAGGACTGTACATGTCAGAAGTCACCCTGATACAACATCATGAAGCTAAGAGGTCCATAAGAAAGCAACGGCAACAAAGCATCGGAACATCATCATCTACAGGGACAACCTACAAATGCAAAATCTGTGGTCGAGAATGTTTCCCAAACATAGGACTTCATAGTCACAGGAGGCGCTGCAACCTCAGGGGCACACAAAAACTTTTATCATAGTCTTTCGAGACTGAATTGCCAATGGCAATTCACGTTCGACATGTGATGGTTTCTGATCATCATTTTTCGCTTTCACATGCAATGATCGCGTCATCGGCTTTCATATAAAAACGCCAAGTAAATAACAGATAATAACCTTTTATCACACATTCAACATACACTAAACATCTTTCATCTTTTGCTCATACAAATATAAAATGTAATGATGAAGGTTTTAATTTTTTAAAAAAACAACAAAATACTTAAGTATCGACATAAAGAGTTTCCATCGTTCATGATATCCTGTGTTTGTTTCTTTAAAAATTTTCTCCACATACTGTCGGATTAATTCCATCATCGTACTTACATATATATATATATATATATATATATATATATATATATTATATATTTAATGTACCAAACTGGTTGGTAAATCCTCGCGGTGAGAAAAAAACCCAGCAAATAGTTTGATTGTAAAAATATTACTACCAAACATCAACCGGGAAGAAAAAGATTTTTTGTAAAAAAGAAAAGACCAAGATAATCGTACCAACAAAAAAAAATAATCTATTAGTACAATATTTTGGCCAAAAGAAAAATCAATTTATATGCATATATATATATATATATATATATATATATAATATATATATATATATATATATAAATATATATTCATACAAATCCGCCAGGAGACTAAAGCTAATAAGTAAAAAGTGCTCAATACCTAAGTAGAGCAATAATATTGATAGGGCTAAGATCTGACTCATAGTCAGATCTTAGCCCTGAAAGCATTAACCGAAACTTTTAGTAGGTTCGTCTGACTATATGTAATATATGTATATATATATATATATGTATATATATATATATATATATATATATATATATGTATATATATATATATATATATATATATATATATATATATATATATAAAACAATTCTAATAAAAATTGCGTTTGTACTGTAAGTTTCGCAAAATTATTCGTATAATTTATTTTTTTAGGGCCATATACATGAAATGTTGTTTTGATAGCAAATTTGTTCACAACAATTTTCAAGGTTCCTTCAAGACAGTGAACCTCTGCCCACTTTCAGGTTAGTCCCAGATTCATAGACTATAACCGAAAATAAAATAAATTCGAAATTTTAAATTCCCAAATGGAAAGTTGAAAATGAAAAATTGCAAAATATTCATTTAAATTCGTAAATCGATACTTGTTAAGAAATCCCACAACGAGCCACGACGACTCTCCCCCTTTCACAGAGAAACGTGTGACGGGGTGAGATTGAAACATGAGTAAGTAAACACTTCCAAGAAAAAGAGTAAAACACACACATATATATATATATATATATATATATATATATGTATATATATATATATATATGTATATATATATATATATATAATATATATATATATATATATATTATACATATATATGTATGAATATATAATATATATATATATTTATATATATATATATATATATATATGCGTAGTGGGTCAACGGTATGAGCGTGTTCGGGTGGAATAAGAGTTGGGTCTATTCTTTGATCATTGACCGACTTGTGGTCATTTACGTCATATGAACGATTGTTTATAACATATATATCAAAACAAATTCATATATACACTCCTGTCCAGAATCTTAAGACCAGATATAAAAGAATATAAAATGTTGTTCCTTCTATAAGAATTAATGGGGTTTTAGCTTCATTAGCTGATACCACTTCTTATAATGCGTTAGGGTGCCTCAGAAAAACTTTCAAACGTAGGTGAATATACACAACAAATTCTAACAAAGTTTGTAACATTATACAATTAATATTTTAGATTATTCATAATACTAGCAAATATATGCACCCTCCGGGTGCAAGTATTTTAGTTAAATTTATGATAAAATATGATATTAAATTAGAAAGGCTAATGAAACTGAATAAGAATGTAGATAAAAAGATTTTGAACAGAGGGGGTATGATTGAAAAATAGAACAACTTTGAAACTAACTCTTCCATCATTTTCCGTTACTCCCGTCTTTCATTGGTAAATTTTCCTAATTAAACTGTTTAGTTAAAATAGGAAGTAAAGAATAATATTACAGTTTTTTCTTCTTGTTAAGGGATTTCTTTTAAGATTTATTGAAGAGAGTTTTGCTCATATTCAATAAGATAAAACCAAACAATTAGAAATCAATAATACTAAGCATATATTTATCAAAATCAATTTTCAAAGTTCAATATGCAAATTAGCCTTCCTATTCATACTGTAAACCTCTATTTTGTTGTATATATAAATACAATTGCATGTTATTAGTATGTAGATATGGTCAACAGTCTTAATGATGTAAAACAATTTTATTAATAGTTGAGGTTTAAATAAAAATAAAATCATGGAGAATATGATGTAAATAACTAAAGGAATTGTGACTTGTATAGTAATATAGTTTCGTTTACAGACAGACAAACACACAATCTCCATTATAATAAGATTTTAGTACATAAATATATAAGATTAATTATATTATATTGTATTGTATTATATAATCTATATCATGAATTCCTTTTACACACACACACACACATACACATATATATATATATATATATATATATATATATATTATATATATATATATATATATATATATATATATTCTCAAGGCATGTGTTATTGAACAACACGGAGTATTCTTTTTTCATTTTTTGTATAGATATTTTTTCCAGTCTTCTGGCTATTTTTTTTAATCTAGATCGAGTTGATTCATGATATTTTGCATACTAATATCCCGAGCGCTTTCGACTGTTTCCCCAGTCGTCTTCATGGGGTTACGTAATTTGTTTTTTAGTTAATTCTTAGTTCTGTTATCTATGCTTTTATCAAATTCAGAGAGTCTATTATTTTTATCCAGATTCAAAAAGGATAGCCAGAAGACTGGAAAAAATATCCATACAAAAATGAAAAATGAATATTCCGTGTTGTTCAATAACACATGCCTTGAGAATAATTTGCTGCCAAAATACACAAAATTATATATATATATATATATATATATATATATATATATATATATATATTTGTGCAGACAAATTAGACCTAAGCACTCTCTTATTTTATTAGGTGAGCGGCTTGGGTCTGGTGTGACTTGATAGGGGTTTTCTTAGTTTTATTTTTCGCCCCCCCCACCCCTCTTGTCAAACCTATTCCTTATTCCTTATTCCATATCCATTCCCGTCGTCATTAATTTACAACTTGACTTTTTAATTGATTCCAGGTGTAAAACTTGAAAAGCACCGGGCGATAGGGCCCTTGTTTTATCAATAAACAATTTTTTCTCTCCTTTCATTCCTCCTTTTAGTCTCCCATCCATTGTCATTGGGTTGATCACTATGATAATCCTAAACATATTATATAAATTTGCCTGTACCAAAAATTTATTTATTTATATATATATATATATATATATATATATATATATATATATATATATATATATATATATAAAGTTAATAGAAAGGAAATGAATTCGACGGTATGAGTATAGATATGAAAACAACACAATATGCTATTAAAGTGAAAATATTTTATATCATATTCATAGCTAATATTGAACAATATTACGATTTATAAAAATCATCTTCAGAGCTTGTTTTACTCCGGCCTTAACAAGAGCGCAGACGAAAATAATATGAATTCAAAACGAAAACATTGGTATTGCAAAAAAGTTATGCGGTAATTTCAAATATAAGCACATCCGCCCACGCGTTTCTCGATCAGCGGATGTGCAATATCAATGTTTTCGTTTTGAATTCATATTATTTTCGTCTCCGCTCTTGTTAAGGTCGGAGTAAAACAAGCTCTGAAGATTATTTTTATAAATCGAAATATAAAATATTTTCACTTTAACAGCATATTGTGTTGTTTTCATATCCTTTTATCTATACTCATATATATATATATATATATATATATATATATATATATATATATATATACCAACCCCTCCGCACGAGCAGCATGTGACACAAGGTCAATTTCTTAATTGGAGTTTAACAGGTTTAAATTCACAGTTTCCCTTCTTCTAGACTAATTACCTAGCCATGGTTAAAGAGTCCACTCTGCCCTAGTATTTACCCATAACTGGACGGAGAGTGGTTAAATGCATACATTTTCGAAGTGTATTAGCACTATGTGAAATGCAGACAGCTCGTTCAGGGTTTGAACTCGGGTCGACGAGTCCATTTCCTACGACTCATTCAATACACCAGGCGCCTCCGTGTTTATATTAGAAAGAATCCTGTTACATTTGGGTGGCGACAGATGAAAGATTTGTTTGGGGGTGAATGGATAGGGGGAGGTTAGGAACAAGGTTCCCAAATCACGTCTATGTTATAAATAAATTCGTAAGGTCAACTGAGAGACACGTTCAAGACATACACCAATTTCTCAGAAGAAACCCCACATTAACGCACCTTCACGTGAACATTTCTCAATCAATAATGTTATTAGAATAGCGTTACCACAATTTCTCACTCACAGGAACACGTGACAAAACAAACATTTTCCTTACAACGAATGTAAACATATGTATCTTTACCAACCCCC
>CM042180.1:36084985-36097485 GCA_023376005.1 Doryteuthis pealeii
CCTAATTTTTGAAAGTTAATTCATTAATGATTAATTAGGCGGGATTTAACTACTTAAATGTAAGGCTAAACAATCGAGAAAAATCAATCTCTGTGTACATTTCGGCCTATTAGCCTCATCAGCAGAGCTATAGATACGAAGATCGCCCCGTGTGTGATTTGAAAGCTATATGTCGGATCGACACGCAAGCCTCTTACCCTTACACCAAACGGACCTCGCAATTTTTCATCGCTTTGTTTAGGTAGTAGTAGTACTCATATTCCTCTTAAGAGACTTCGCACGAACTTATGATAACGTAAACAAATATGGCTATTTTCAGCCGACAATATTTGGGAGAATATGTGCTTAATTGAAGTAGGTTTCAAATCACACACAGGGCGATCTTCGTATCTATAGCTCTGCTGATGAGGCCTAATAGGCCGAAATGTACATACAGAGATTGATTTTTCTCGATTTGTTTAGCCTTACATTTAAGTAGTTAAATCCCGCCTAATTAATCATTAATGAATTAACTTTCAAAAAAATTAGGTTTGACTTCAATTAAGCACATATTCTCCCAAATATTGTCGGCTGAAAATAGCCATATTTGTTTACGTTATATATATATATATATATATATATATATATATATATATTTGTGTGTGTGCGTATCATATTAGATTATGTATTATATTATATACATTTATTATATTAGATATATGTTTTATCGGCTATACATGCCACTGAGCGACACTAAAGTGTCCAAGAAAACAGCATTACCCTCAGCTTTGAGACAGTGCGAAAAAAAAATCCCACACACAGCTTCACTGAGTCGGCTACTTATTGGCAAAGGAGGCTATTAACTGGCAAAGTCCGTTTTGTTCGCTGAGCTGGCCCGCGGCCAATGTAATATTGATGTGCCACGGACAGCATACAGAGGTTCCTTAAAAAGGTCGGTCAGTTTTACGGCATATAAACTCTTAGGTTATTTCATGCCAAAACCAGTTTAACAATTATAATCCCCGAACCATATGACCTTTAGGCACCCCTTTTGCGATCTCGTTTCATAAAGACATTTTTTTCATTTCATCATCATCATCATGTCGCGCAGGCAGCACGGATATCCATGACAATCTCTCGCCAGCCTTCCCTATCATTCATCGCCCCAGGGAGTTCTTCCTCTCTGCAGCCAGCATCTTCGCATAGCTAGTCAATGTAGGTCCTTGCTTGGCGGCCCACACTGGCATGTCCGTGTGTTGGCTTCCACAGGAGAACATCGCTTATGAGTTCGTCCTTTCTTCTCCAGCAGTGCCCTGCATGCCTAGTCCGTCTCACTCGGATGGTCTGTGAGAGAGGGGGCAGGTGACCATACAGCTGCTCCGTTGTGGGTGCTGTTTCCACGACTTGTTCAATACTGCTCGCAGCATTCTTGTGCAGCTCTCATCTAGCTTATTCTCGAGGCGCCTCGTTAGGGCCCAGGTGGTGCAGCTATACAGTAGTACTGATATGACTACAGCCTGGAAGAGATGTCGCTTTAGCTTGTCAGTGAGATCCGTGGGGTTAGGGTTAGGGGTTAGGTTTATAATTTTAAAAAATCCTCTAATAATCGTCTGTTAACAAACAACCGGATTTTGACGGTGTAAATGAAAAAAATGTCCTCATGAAACGAGATCGCAAAAGGGGTGCCTAAAGGTCATATGGTCCTAACCCCTATTAGGGCTGGTTTAGCTCAGTCGTTAGAGCGTCCGTCTGGAAACCACAATGTTCGATATCGGCCCTTTACTACACAGATCGCTTGCTATTTATATGCTGAGTTGGCGAGGGCCAGTATCGAACTGAGAACCTTATGGTACCTAGTCGGACTCTCTACCTAAAAGGGTTGATATGCCGTGAAAAAAAACCCAAATTCCAACCGTTGCGCATGCACGCTTGTATGTGTGGAGGGGGATTTCCGGGTATTGCTGTTTAAACATTTCGTTTTCATTAAACCTTCATCAGGATGTATCTTGGGGTGAAGAAATTGATGGATGGTTTATAGATGACAGGAGATGAAAATCTTTATAAAATCTTTTTTGTTGTGTAACTGTATTTGTTCAGCGTTATATTTTTGAAAGACGAGTCGCGATCCGCACACGCGAAGATGTTATGACGCGTGACACAACTCGAAGAAATGCATTCAACAAAAGACAAGAAAAAGTATTAATGGAATGATTTTATGAGAACATATATATATATATATATATATATATATATATTATATATCAAACCCTCCGCACGAGCAAGATGCGACACAAGGTTAATTTCTTAAGCGGAGTTTTACAGGTTTGAATTTAGAGTTTTTCTTCTCCTAGACTGGTTACCTATCCAAGATTAAAGAACACTCTGCCCTACTATTTACACACAGCTGGAGGAAGAGTAGTAGGAATCATACCTTTCTCATGGGTATTAACGCTATGTGAACTGTAACTTCGTCCATGATTTGAATTCGGGTCGACGAGTCAATTTCCTACGACTCTAACCACTTAACCACGCACCCCCAAAGCTGAATGCATCGGTTCCCACTTGATCACAAAAGTTAAGCACCGTTGAACCTGTTTAATACTTAGATGGGTGATTATTTATTATTCAAACAACAGCAGGTACTGTAAGTAAGCTGATACCAAAATGACTTGATTTAGTATTAAGTAACTCGAAATGGATCGATATGCTGAATACGCTAGTTTCACTAGAGCACCGAAGTTAAGCAACAATGAGCCTGTTCAATATTTAGATGAGTGACCATTTAAGCAACAGTAGGTACTGTAAGCGACCAGATATCAAAATGACTTGATTTGGCATCAAATGACCCGAAATGGGTTGATATGTTGAAACCGAGGTTAAGCAGCAATGAGCCTGTTCAGTACTTAGATGGGTGACCATTTAAGCAACATCAGGTACTGTAAGCAAAATGATATAAAAATGACGATTTCGCATTAAATCACCCGAAATGGGTTGATATTCTGAAAGTGCCATTTTTCACTAGAGCACCGAAGTTAAGCAGCAATGAGCCTGTTAAATACTTAGATGGGTGACTATTTAAACAACATCAGGTACTATAAGCGACCTAGATATCAAAATGACTTGATTTTGGCATTAAATGACCCGAAATGGGTTGATATGTTGAAACTGAGGTTAAGCAGCAATGAGCCTGTTCAGTACTTAGATGGGTGACCATTTAAGCAACATCGGGTACTATAAACGACCTGGTATCAAAATGTCATTTGGCATTAAATGACCCAAAATCGGTTGATATGCTGAAATCACCGATTTTTCACTTGAGCATCGAAGTTAAGCAAGGATAAGCCTGTTCAATACTTAGATGGGTGACCATTTCAGCAACAGAGTGTACTGTATGTGAGCTGATATCAAAATGACTTGAGTTGACATTAAATGACTCGAAATAGGTTGATATGCCGTAAAAAAACACAACCAAACATGTGCGAAATAAACTTATTAGTTTGAAATTGAGTTATGAAATGACGACCGAAAACAACCACGGTAATCACTGTCATTGATAAAACCGTTAATGTTGGACTGAAAATAACACCAGATTTTAAATTCAATAAATCCAACCAACCTGAAATTATCCTATGGTTTACTCGATCATTAGAATTTGTGAATTTTCCTATGGACTTTCTAATAACAACGCCTCTTAATTGGTCGTACACATATTTTTCAATTAGCCTAATACATTTGTTAGCGCATCGGTTCACACAAACGTTATTGAGAAATTTAAAAAAAAAAAGGTAAATTTGTTGGCTCAAATTAAAAAGAATGACTCATCTTAAATGTTTTCAAAATTCATTTACTGAAGATATTGTACAAGTACACGCTACTTTGCAGCCACATATCCCTATAGTTTGCCAATAAATTTATGATAAGCAAAGAAAGAAATAAAGAAGAAAGAAGTAAATTCCTTTTATTTTATTGTTCATCTAAGAAAAGCATTTTTTATATTTGTTCATATGATACAGCGAATAACTGTCACGGGCAAATACCTTTTTGTCAGTGACGCCTCGTGGTATCATGTGCCGCGAAAAAGGCTAGAAATGAGGAAAAGCAGATGTTCACTGGTCCCTAGTTCAACGCACGTCTCTGTTCTGGTTAGGAAGATGAGTCAAAACTCTGCTCTCTGGTGTGCGAAAATAGGCTTTGAATAATAATTGACAGGCCACTGCACTCACCAAGATCTTACATTCAGGCCAGTTACGCTTAGCGCTGCCCGACCTGTGCAAAATTTGCATACACGCCAAACACAATATCGAAGCTCAGAAGTATGTTTTCCTTTATTTATGAGCGAGCACTCACGCTCAGGAGGTCGCGAGTTCAGTCACTGTAGTCAACTGCTACACAAATCCAATGCCGACCGTTCCGCACGCGCACCTGTATGTGTGGAGGAGGATTTCCGGTTATTGCTGCGGCAAATTGTAAATGCTTTGATTTCGGTTAGCAACACATCTCTGACTCTAAAAATCCCGTAAAGAAACGTAAAAACGATTTTGTCTCCAGAATATTTATTACCTCCCCTTGGCTTTGAAACATTCTTTTTTTAATCTTCTGAAAAGAACGAACAAGGTTCATTGGCTTTAATGACAAAACGAATAAAGATTCATCACTAGAATTATTGGCAGAATACATCGATCAACCCATTTGTTTGTATCAAATCATGGAACCGCACTACATACGATTTTGTTTGTGTTCGTTTTAGAAAAAAATAAAAGAGTTATATACACTCTTTCAAGGCAAATAAGCATTACAGTCAGAAGTTATAGGAGTTCAGGGTCGACTAGGTCGTTTCGTTCATTTCATTCTTTCAACATAGGATCAATATAATACCTGAACGAACTAGTTTATTTTTGTATCTATTCATTCAAAGGATGAAATATATCTAACAGATTTTTATTACTTTTTTGTTTTTTTAAGTCGGACAAAAATATTATAGTTGCAGAAAGTAGTTCTCTCTGTATCTATCTATCTATCTATCTATCTAATAGATATATCTAACAGACTTTTATTCAAAAAGTATAAATATCTGTTAGATATATTTCATCCATTTTTGTAAGTCAGACTAAAATATTATAGTTGCAGAAAGTAGTTCTATCTGTCTGTCTGTCTCTCTCGGTCTCTGTCTGTCTGTCTGTCTGTCTCTCTCTCTCTCCAACACACACACACGCGCACACACCCCAAACCCGGTTTCGACTGGGGGTCCGGCGAGCTTCGGCCGCTGGACCGGTGATGTTGTAATAATATCGTCGAACCCAGAGGGCCATCCCTCCAGGCAATACCTGCCCCCCTTTGGGGACAGGGCTGGGTTTATTGCCCACCGCCTGAGGCGCCCCCTTGAGGGGGAATGCCGATGGGATCGAGGCAATTTTTGTTCTCTCCCACCCATTAGCTTCGGCTTGTGGGTGGGCCCACGTTAAAACGGAGCCTTGTGCCCAGTCCATACAGGTGGGGTATGAGACAAATAAACACACGCACACACTCAACTCTCTCTCTCTCTCCCTCCCTCCCTTTCTCTCTGCCCCCTCTCTCTCCATAAACCAGCTTTTCTTTCTTTCTTATATCTCTTCTTTCTTTCTTTCTTTCTTTCTTTCTTTCTTTCTTTCTTTCTTTTCTCTGAATATCCTTTTCTCCATGTAAATTTGCTAATTTCTTAAATCTGTTAAACTCAGTTTAAGAAATTGATCTACGCACGCAGAAGGGTTGGTAAATATATATGAACGGCTAAACATTTCATGATCTTAAACAGATAGATTTGACCCATAGATGAGGGCCGGTATCCACACTCTAGTCGGTTTGGTTTGTTTTACGGCATATCAACCTCAGTGGGCCATTTAATGCCGATAAAGTTTTGAAATAAATCAATTCTTAATTTTGTTTATAAACTCGTTTTTCTATTTAACCCATAGATGGGACCCTAACAGGTACTACCACTCCGAGCCAGAGTGGACCTGAGAGCAATGGTGATGAAAGGGTGCTCCACATTCCCCAAACCTCAAAAACTGGAACCTCACCATCAGATAGAGTTTAACGTCATTCCCAGGACATGTATACCCTCAGCCACCGCCTTCTAGCACCGATATGATAAAAAGGGTTGGGGTTTGCCATAAAGGCAATAGGGTTGGGGCAATCATATAGGTGCTAGGGCTTGATGTGACCAACCGATCGATCGGAAGGGGTCTTCCCGATCGCCCGTCTAGCCCAAGAAAGGGCCAAAGTGGAGTATTGCAAGTCATGGACTGCTCAACCACATGGGTTCTATCCTTAAGCATCACGGGTCGACACCCACGGCCAACAGGTGGCCCCATTGGGGGAGTCTTACCCCTCTGCAGAGGTGCAGTCGGTGAATTCTAACGCCTCAGCTGACAGGGTGGACTCTAGTCGGACACTATCGAAAAGGGTTGATATGCCGTAAAAAACCGACACAATCAAATACCAGCCGTTGCGCACGCGCGTTTGTATGTGTAGAGGAGGACTTCCGGGTATTGCTTTGATTTCGGTAAGCAACTCATTTACTGTCATCTCTGACTCTAAAAATCTCAAAGAAACGACTTTGTCTTCAGTATATTTATTACCTCCCTTGGCTTTGAAATATTTTTGGTACCATAGTAGTATGTGGCCTACCTTTTGAATGTGGCCTACGAAATCATGTCTCTCTTATAGTACATGACCTACCATAAAAAGCATATTATAAGGTTATAATAATAACTTCTAACCCTAACACTATTTCAGAAGTTTAGAATATTTGAGAATTGAATAGATCTCTGATTCATGTAAATTTGGATAAATTCTTTTTTAATTATTCTTAATTACTATATACAGCTTATGACTGAATTTTATTTCTTTAAATTGAATATATGTGAAAAATAATTAGTTTCAATAAATTGCCTACTACTTATATCTACAATTATACTCTTACTGAGGTAGGACACATTCGAACTGGGTAGGTCACATACTATAAGAGAATCAAAAAGGTAGGCCACATACTATATACAGCTTAGGACTGAATTGCATTTCTTGAAATTGAATATATGTGAAAAATAATTAGTTTCAATAAATTGCCTACTACTTATATCTATAAATATACTCTTACTGTGGTAGGACACATTCAAAGCGGGTAGGCCATATACTATAATAGAATCAAAAAGGTAGGCCACATACTATAACGGCACCCATTTTTATCTTCTGTAAAGAACTAGGGGCGTTATTGACACTCTGGTCGGACACCGAAAAAGGGTTGATATGCCGTAAAAAGTGACCAAATCAAATGCCAGCCGTTGCGCACGCGCATTTGTATGTATGGAGGAGGATTTCCGGTTATTCTGCGGCAAATCGTAAATGCTTTGATTTCGGTTAGCAACACATTTACAGTCATCCCTGACTTTAAAAAATTCCAAAGAAACGTAAAAACGATTTTGTCTCCAGAATATTTATTACCTCCCCTTGGTTTTGAAACATTCTTTTTTTAATCTTCTGAAAAGAACGAACAAGGTTCATTGGCTTTAATGACAAAACGAATAAAGATTCATCACTAGAATTATTGGCAGAATACATCGATCAACCCATTTGTTTGTATCAAATCATGGAACCGCACTACATGCGATTTTGTTTGTGTTCGTTTTTAGAAGAAAAATAAAAGTGTTATATACACTCTTTCAAGGCAAATAGACATTACAGTCAGAAGTTATAGGAGTTCAGGGTCGACTAGGTCGTTTCGTTCATTTCATTATCGCACTGCATGATCGTATAACACCTGAACGAACTAGTTTATTCATTTATGCGTCTATTCATTCAATGGGTGAAATATAACTAAAAGATTTTTATTATTTTTTGTTTTTGTAAGTCGGACTAAAATATCATAGTTGCAGAAAGTAGTACTCGCTGTCTCTCTGTCTCTCTCACTCACTCTCTCTCTCTCTCTCACACACGTGCGCGCGCTTCCTATCCCCTCCCTGTCTCTTCTCTCTCTCTCTCTCTCTCTCACTCTCTCCTCTCTCTCTCTCTCCTCTAATATATATATATATATATATATATATATATATATATATCTTCTCTAAATATTTCTTTCTTCTTATCTCTTCTTTCTTTCTTTCTTTCTTTCTTTCTTTACCCTTTCTCCAAATAAATCAGCTGTTCTCTAAATATTTCTTCTTTTTCTTTCTTTCTTTCTTTCTTTCTTTCTTTCTTTCTTTTCCTCGCCTCTTTTTTCTCAATATAAATAAATCCGCCATTCTCTAAATATTTCTGTGATCTCTTCTTTCTTTCTTCTTTCTTTTCTTTCTTTCTTTCTTCTTTCTTTCTTTCCTTTCTTTTAACTCTCTGTTCTCTACATCATTCTTTCTTTCTTTCTTTCTTTCTTTCTTTCTTTAACTCTCTGTTCTCTACATCATTCTTTCTTTCTTTCTTTTCTTTCTTTCTTTCTTTCTTTCTTTCTTTAACTCTCTGTCTCACATTCATTCTTTCTTTTTTCTTCTTTCTTCTTTCTTTCCTTCTTTAACTCTCTGTTCTCTACATCATTCTTTCATTCTTTCTTTCTTTCTTTCTTTCTTTCTTTCTTTCTTTCCTTTCTTTTAACTCTCTGTTCTCCTACGTCATTCTTTATTTATTTATTTATTTATTATTTTTCCCTACTCTTCTTCTCTCCATGTAAATTCGCTATTCTCTAAATATTTATTTCATTCTTTCTTTTATCTCTTCTTTCTGTCGTTCTTTGTTTCTTCATTTCTCTCTTTTTGCTTTAATTCTTTCTTTCTTTCTTTCTTTCTTTCTTTCTTTCTTTTTCTCCAGCTCACCTTTTCTCCTAGTAAATTAATTATTATCTGAATAATTCCCTCTTTCTTTTATATATTTGTTCTTTTCTTTGTTCTTTTCTTTATTTCTTGTTCTGTTTTCTGACCTTCCCTTTCTCTATGTGAATCAGCTGTTCTCTAAGTATTTCTTTCTTTCTTCTTTCTTTCTTTCTTTTCCCAGCCACTCCTTCTCTCCATTGTAAACCCGCAGTTACCTAAATATTTCTTTCTTCTTACACTTCTTTCTTTCATTTCTTTCTTACATTGGCCTTCTCAAATATACCTGTGTGAACTTATATTGTCTTTCTTTGTTTCTTTCTAATTCAGTTCTCTTTTGTTTCTTACGTATTTTCTTTCTTTCTTTCTTTCTTTCTTTCTTTTTTTCTTTCTTTCTTTCTTTCTTTTCCCCGCCTCTTCTTCTCTCCATTGTAAACCCACTGTTATCTAAATATTCATTTCTACTAACTATTCTTTCTTTTTTCTTTCTTTCTTTCTTTCTCTTCTTCTCTTCTCTTTTTCTCTATGTAAATTCGTTGCTCTATAAATATTTATTTCTTTATTCTTTCTTTCTCTCTTTCTCTCTTTCTTTCTTTCTTTCTTTCTTTTCCCCGCCTCTCCTTCATTTTATTGAAAAACCACCGCTCTCTCTATATTTTTTAACTCTTCTTTCTATCTTTCTTTTTCATCTTCTCTTCTCTTTTTCTCTATGTAAATTCGTTGTTCTATAAATATTAATTTCTTTATTATTTCTTTCTCTCTTTCTCTCTCTCTTTCTATCTTTCTTTCTTTCTTTTCCCCGCCTCTCCATCATTCTGTTGTAAAACCACCACTCTCTATATATTCCTTTTTTAACTCTTCTTTCTTTCTTTCTTTCTTTCTTTCTTTTTCATCTTCTCTTCTCTTTTTCTCTATGTAAATTCGTTGTTCTATAAATATTTATTTCTTTATTCTTTCTTTCTCTCTTTCTCTCTTCCTTTCTTTCTTTCTTTTCCCCGCCTCTCCTTCATTCTATTGTAAAACCATCTCTCTCTCTATATTTTCTTTTTTAACTCTTCTTTCTTTTCTTCTTCTTTCTTCTTCTTTCTTTCTTTCTTTCTTCTTCACTTCTCTTTCTCTATGTAAATTCGTTGTTTTAAAATATTTATTTCTTTATTCTTTCTTTCTCTCTTTCTCTCTTACTTTCTTTCTCTTTTCCTTCCTTTCTTTCTTTCTTTCGTTTCCCCACCTCTCCTTTTTTCTATATTAAAACCATCGCTCTCTATATATTTCTTTTTTAACTCTTCTTTCTTTCTTTCTTTCTTTCTCTTCTTCTCTTCTTCTCTTCTCTTTTTCTCTATGTAAATTCGTTGTTCTATAAATATTAATTTCTTTATTCTTTCTTTCTCTCTTTCTTTCTTTCTTTCTTTCTTTCTTTTCCCCGCCTCTTCTTCATTCTATTGTAAAACCACCACTCTCTATATATTTCTTTTTTAACTCTTCTTTCTTTCTTTCTTTCTTTCTTTCTTTCTCTTCTTCTCTTCTTCTCTTCTTCACTTCTCTTTTTCTCTATGTAAATTCGTGTTCTATAAATATCAATTTCTTTATTCTTTCTTTCTCTCTTTCTCTCTTCCTTTCTTTCTTTCTTTCTTTTCCCCGCCTCTCCTTCTTTCTATTGTAAAACCGCCGC
Source organism: Doryteuthis pealeii (assembly GCA_023376005.1). Classification (NCBI taxonomy): domain Eukaryota; kingdom Metazoa; phylum Mollusca; class Cephalopoda; order Myopsida; family Loliginidae; genus Doryteuthis; species Doryteuthis pealeii. The sequence goes on from CM042180.1 coordinate 36,095,462, forward strand.
TCTCTATATACTTTTAAAAACTCTTCTTTCTTTCTTTCTTTTCTTTCTTTCTTTCCTTCTTCTCTTCTTCTCTTTCTTCACTTCTCTTTTTCTCTATGTAAATTCGTTGTTCTATAAATATTTATTTCTTTATTCTTTCTTTCTCTCTTTCTCTCTTCCTTTCTTTCTTTCTTTCTTTACCCCCTCTCCTTCATTCTATTGTAAAACCACCGTTCTCTATGTTTCTTTTTTAACTCTTCTTTCTTTCTTTCTTTCTTTCTTTCTCATCTTCTCTTCTCTTTTTCTCTATGTAAATTCGTTGTTCTATAAATATTAATTTCTTTATTCTTTCTTTCTCTCTTTCTTTCTTTCTTTTCACCACCTCTCCTTCTTTCTATTGTAAAACCACCGCTCTCTCTATATTTCTTTTTTAACTCTTCTTCCTCCCTTCCTTCCTTCCTTCCTTCCCTCCTTTCCTTTCTTTCTTTCTTTCCCAATAAACATACCCACATTCATTAATACCAGCTTCTTTGTATCAAATAAGATTTTAATTATTAGTTATAATTTATTACAAACAATATTTCACTTCAGTAATCTTTTCGAATCTTTTAATTCATAGCTGAAATAATGGCCATTAGGACACTTTTTAATTTCATAAAGTTTCGTAAAAATTGATGTTCCTACTTACGTTGTCATGGTGACTGCATACATAGTTGAAATGTTTCGCAAGATTTTCCCTACAATATTTACCAAGTGATTATTCAATGAATCTCTTACAAGCCGAAACATAGGGAGGCGTGTGGTGTAATGGTTAGAGTCGTAGGAAATGGACTCGTCGACCCGAGTTCAAATCCTGGACGAGGTTGTTTATATTTCACATAGCGCTAATACCCTTGGGAAAGGTATGAAATCATCTATTCTGCCTCCAGCTATGAGTAAAAGTAGGGAAGACTGGGGTTTTTTAAAATCTTGGTTAGGCAACCAGTCTATGAGAAGGAAAACACTAAATTGAAACCTGTTAAACTCCGCTTGAGAAATTGACGTTGTGTCACATCCTACTCGTATGGAGAGTTAGTAATAGTATATATATATATATATATATATATATATATATATATATTATATATATATATATACGAGCCGAATATAGTAAATAAACATTCCGACAAATTAGTTTTCAAGTCTTATTAGTTTCTCTCTCTCTCTCTCTCCTCTCTCTCTCTCTCTCTCTCTCTCTATATATATATATATATATATATATAATATATATATGTCTGTCTATATATCTAATTATCTATCTGTCATACTCAGTACACCTCTTTCTCTCTCACTCTTTCTCTTTCTATCTCTCTCCTTCTCTCTCTCTCATTCTCTCTCACACTCTCTCTTACTCTCTCATTCTTCTCTCTTAAACTCTCTCCCCCCCACACACATTGTCTCTCTCTCTCTCTTTCTCTCTCTCTCTCTCTGTCTGTTTGTCTGTCTGTCTGTCTCTCTCTTAAACACACACATACACAAACATTTACCACACATATATGCTCTTTCAGTTAAGTTTCAAAATCACAACCGTCTTTCTTTATATTATATATATATAATATAATATATATATATATATCAATAAAGGAAGAACTCAATACAGTAATCCCATAATAAATTTTATTCGACAAAAATTGGGGCCATATAAATCTAAGTTGATTTAAACCGGCTCCCCAAGTTTTTGCGCTCATCAGTTGGGTCTCAATTCACTTATGAACAAGCATATCACAAAAAAAACCCAAAGAGCTGAATATATGTAAATTCAACAAAAACAAAAAAATAATAAAAAAATTATATATTTTTAACAGTGTGGGAGTGTAACCATAGAAAACAAGGAAGTGAATGAAAAAAAGATACATCTCAAAGTTGATTTCTAGGGTGTCCAGACAGACAAAAAGGTGACATGACAGAAAAAAACAGAAAGTATATTAAAATATAAAAAAGACAAGTAAAATAAAAAGATTTTAAATTTAAACATTAGAGTATAATGATGTATAAAAGAAAATACT
>CM042180.1:36102485-36109985 GCA_023376005.1 Doryteuthis pealeii
TTAATTTTAAACTTGTTTTGTTGAACTCAAGGGATAATTCATATCTATCTATCTATCTATCTATCTCTCACCCTCTTCATATCTATCTATCTATCTATCTATCTATGTCAGCCTCTTCATATCTATCTATCTATCTATCTATCTATCTATCTTATTCTGTTCATTACCTATCTATATCTCAGAGTTACCTATCTACCATTGTCTCTTTCTATCCACTTCGTTAACCATCACTCTCCTCTCACCCATCTAATCAATCATCATCTAATCAATCAATCTTCACTAGATGATGATATCTATCTATCTATCTATCTATCTAATCATGTTAACATCTCTCATTCTTCATATCTATATGTCTATCTCACTCTCCTCATATCTATATATCTATCTATTTATCTATCTGATTATGTTAATATCTCTGATTCCTCCTATCTGTATGTCTATCTTACGTTCTTCACATTCATCTATCTATCTATTTTAATCTCTTCATACCTATCTATCTCAGCCTCTTCGTATCTATCTATCTATCTATCTATCTATCTATCTATCTATGTCAGCCTCTATCTATATCTATCTATATATCTATTTATCTATCTCAGCCTCTTCATATCTATGTATCTATCTATGTCATATTCATCTATCTATCTATTTTAATCTCTTCATATCTATCTATCTATCTATCTATCTATCTATCTATCTATCTATCTATGTCAGCCTCTTCATATCTATCTATCTATCTCAGCCTCTTCGTATCTATCTATCTATCTATCTATCTATCTATTTATCTATCTCAGCCTCTTCATATATATCTATCTATCTATTTATCTATCTCAGCCTCTTCATATCTATCTATCAATCTATCTATCAATCTATCTTATTCTGTTCATTACCTATCTGTATCTCAGAGTCCGTTCATTATTTACCTATCTACAATTGTCTTTTTCTATCCACCTCGTTAACCATCACTCCCCTCTCACCCAGAGCATCATCTAATCAATCAATCCTCACTAGATGATGATATCTTCTGATCCATTCGCCTGCCCCCCCCCCTTCCGCCATTTTGTTATTTCCACGTGTAAGGGCGCCTCGTAACTGCCAAACACCCGTTCACATTCGAACAAACACATAACCATGTCCGTGATTAAAGAGAAGGCTTTGTCCAGCCAACGCTTTCTTTCCTCGATGGACGATAAAAGATGGAGAAAAGTGATGTTGAAGCTGATAGTTAAAAGATCGATTGCATCTGAATCGCTAAGTCAATTAATTTCGCTCTACTACCAACCACACTCCTATCTATCTATCTATCTATCTATCTATCTATCTATTTAAGTTAGTTTATGTCTATCTATTGATCGCATTATGTTCATATCTATCTCATTCTGTTATACTATCTATCTATCTATCTATCTATCTATGTCAGTCTGTTCATATCTATGTATGTATCTATCTTTCTATTTCAGTCCATTCTTATCTATCTATGTATCTATCTTATTCTGTTAATATATATATATATATATATATGGCAAAAAGCCATTCTAAACAAACCTTGTTTACAACTTATCATATCGTCGTGTCATAAAAGTCACTAGAAGTGGAATGTTAACCTACTCTAAACAAATCATAAAAATCTAAGAAGTTCGTTTAGTGTTGAGGTTATGGGATCGGCCTGTCAGCTTGGCAGTCCGGTTTCAAATCACGCACAGGGCGGTCTTCCGATCTATAGCTCTGCTGATGAGGCCTAATAGGCCGAAATGTACATACAGAGATTGATTTTTCTCGATTTGTTTAGCCATACATTTAATAGGTATTCCCGCCTAATTCATTATTAATTAATTAATTTCTAAATTAGGTACGACTCCAATTAAGCACTTATATATATATATATATATATATATATATATATATATATATCACTGTATTCATCTAAATATTACACTCATCATATCTATCTCATTCCTTTATTCTATCTATCTGTATATATATATATATATATATATATATATATATATATATATATATATATCAAGCAATCAATCAATCTCACTCTCTCCATATCTATCTATGTATCTATCTATCTATCTCACTCTCTTGACAAGTATCTATCTATCTATCTCATCCTCTTAAATATATATATATATATAATATATATATATATATATATATATATATATATATATATATGTGTGTGTGTGTGTGTGTGTGTTGAAAAAATGAATAAAGGAAATAAAATCAATATTACTTACACGTGAAACACAGTATTATTTGAAATAAGGATTTACTCTGATGAAGGTCGAATTTTCTTTGTGTGCGGAACATTTCTACATTTTTTCTATTATTATTATTTCATTTCATTTGATCCTTTAAAAATAATAATAATTTGAATAATGTACACATGGATAAACTCCTGACCGAAACACGTGTAAGTAATATTGATTAAAATATCCTATATTATTCATTCTATACTTTCTTTCCTTTATTCATTTGTTCAACATATATATATTATATATATATCCTTGTATTCATATAAATCTTACTTTCTTCATATCTATCTCTTCCAACTCTTCTTTCCTCGCTGGACGATAAAAGATGTGAGAAAAATTGATGCTGAAACCGATCATCAAATGATCGATTCATCTGAATCTGAGAGTCAATTAATTCTGCTCTACTCACAACCCAACCCTTCCCCCCCCCCCAACGTCACACCCCAACACGCCTCCGTCACAACTCCGCAAAATATCGTGCTTGAGGCGAGAGTCACGTCACCTTTTGGCGGCTGATTGGATATATGTATCCCATATCTTTATTAAGTCGTCGACGGTGTGATGCGGAGAATTCCTCCTCCCACGACATCCGTCAGTGCAACATGTATTATTTGGCAACATCGATCTCTCAACGCCCTGTCACTGGGATTGTAGAATACGCCGACTGCACCTCTGTAGTGGGGGGGGGGTAAAATCACACCAATGGGGGGCGGGGCCTGTTCGTATTAATTCCTGACTACTGATAATACCTTCCTTCTTGATTTTCAAAGAAATTCTTATTATAAGAATGTTTTATAAGAATGTATTTATATCGTAAAATAAATTTCCAAACCCTTTTCAACCGCCCTGTCGGCTGTGATAGAAGAATACACTGACTGCACCTCTGTAGAGGGGTAAAATACATAGACAGACAGGGCAATAGATTTTAACACAAATGCATATAATATATATATATATATATATATATATATTAGAGAGAGAGAGAGAGAGAGAGAGAGAGAGAGAGAGGAGAGACAGACAGACAGACAGACAGACTGAGAGATAAGAACCTACTGAATTAGAAATATAGATATATAGATAGGAACAAACGGAAGTAGATAGATAGATAGATAGATAGATAGGAACAAACGGAAGTAGATAGATAGATAGATAGATAGGAACAAACAGAAGTAGATAGATAGATAGATAGATAGATAGATAGGAACAAACGGAAGTAGATAGATAGATAGATAGATAGATAGAACAAACGGAAGTAGATAGATAGATAGATAGATAGATAGATAGATAGATAGGAAAAACGGAAGTAGATAGATAGATAGATAGATAGGAACAAACAGAAGTAGATAGATAGATAGATAGATAGATAGATAGGAACAAACGGAAGTAGATAGATAGATAGATAGATAGATAGATAGGAACAAACGGAAGTAGATAGATAGATAGATCGGAACAAACAGAAGTAGATAGATAGATAGATAGATAGATAGATAGATAGATAGGAACAAACGGAAGTAGATAGATAGATAGATAGATAGATAGATAGATAGATAGATAGATAGATAGATAGGAACAAACGGAAGTAGATAGATAGATCGGAACAAACAGAAGTAGATAGATAGATAGATAGATCGGAACAAACAGAAGTAGATAGATAGATAGATAGATAGATAGATAGGAACAAACGGAAGTAGATAGATAGATAGATAGATAGATAGATAGATAGATAGGAACAAACGAAGTAGATAGATAGATAGATAGATAGATAGATAGGAACAAACGGAAGTAGATAGATAGATAGATAGATAGGAAAAACGGAAGTAGATGATAGATAGATAGATAGAACAAACGGAAGTAGATAGATAGATAGATAGGAACAAACGGAAGTAGATAGATAGATAGATAGATAGATAGATAGGAACACACGGAAGTAGATAGATAGATAGATAGAGTGAAAGAGTTATATAACAAAATGAGATAGATATGATGAGACTAAGATAGATAGATATGAATTGAATAAGATAGATGTATATTAAATAAATGATATATATATATATATATATATATATATATATATATATATAGAGAGAGAGAGAGAGAGGGGGGGAGAAATAGTGTGTGAGAAAGAGAGAGAGAGAGAGAAAGAGAGAGAGAGAGAGGGGAGAGAGAGAGAGAGTTAGGAACCTACTGAATTTAGAAAGATAGATAGAAAGACAGATTGGAACATATGGACGTACATAGATAGATAGATAGATAGATAGATAGATAGATATAGAGTGATAATGAAACAGATATATAACAGATTGGGATAGATATGATGAGACTGATATAGATAGATACGAATTGAATATGACTTGTATATTAGTTGTATATTAACTAAATGAAATTGATATATATATATATATATATATATATATATATATATATGGAGAGAGAGAGAGAGAGAGAGAGAGAGAGAGAGAGAGAGAGAGAGAGAGAAGCATATCTACATCATAAAATTTCATCGATCTCTGCAAATAATTAGAAACAAAATTATAACGAACGTTTTGGAGAACAGTCGAAAAGTGTTAAGCCTCCCACCAAAAAATAAATAAATAAATAAATTATAAAAAAAAATATATAAAAATAATAAACTTATTATAACCAAATTATCTTTAATAAGATTCGTTCATAAAAGGGATTGCAGCGAAAAGTATAGTTCATATGTTCATTAGTAAAGGAAATTATTATATTTAATCATATCTACATTATATGATCAATATATTGATGTATCCGATTGTGGATTCACAATAGATATAACACATTCTCATGATAAATATATTGACGTACAATTTTTACAATTACGTTATCAGTAATGTTATTCGATTTGTTCTGTCTTGGGTTCGAACGTTACTCTTTTTTAATAAACAATTTCTCTAGCGATATATCTATGACGTCATTTTTTACGTCACACGACAGAATATTGTAGATAAGTAAGTAAAGTCGTCGGGGACGGGCCTAATGTCGGTATTAGCCAATCAGCGAGGGAGTCTATCCCCTTTTCACTAGTGCTAGACCAAGGAGATTGTTTTTGCATCTGAGGTGGAGCGCCACACCTACCATCAGCTCCTTACTTTACCGCACAGATCCCTGTGCTACTCATACGCTGAGTTGGCGAGGGCCGGTATCGAACTAAGAACCTTGCGGTTTCTAACCGAACGCTCTACCGACTGAGCTATCCCGGCCCCTTACTATTTATTTTGTTTTATTTTTCTTTTCTTTTCTTTTCTTTTTCCTCATGTATTTTTTGAGCGCTCAGTAATTGTGATAGATCTGTTATATATTACTAGCAAAATAAAAAACGCCCTCTGGGCGACGTAAAATAAATATTGCCTGAGGGGATGGGAGTTGAAAATTTAATATCAGAGAGTTTGTATCAAAAGTAAAGTAAAATCATCAAATTTATTAAAGGAGTAAAAAATAAAATAAATTTATTAAAGGAGTAAAAAATTTTAAAAAATTGAAATGGAAACTTAGTTCTGATAAGTTTAAATATATATTAAAATAAAACAAACTATATATAGATATATAATACCATTCATGTATTTACTAACAGTTGTTTAAAAAACCAATGAGGACTGTCTAATGTTGCATGTTCAAATTTTGCGTGTATTTATTCTATGTTATGACAAATTTAGGTAGTGTGACGTAAGCAGTGACGTAGTTTTTGTTACAGACAAAAACCGGAAGCGAATCTCCATTATTAATAGATATAAAAAGATATAAAATTAGAAGAACAAAGTCTTCCAAAAATAGATGATTTTATTTTGATATTGACGTCGACGCTTAAACGTTTCGGTTTATGTCAAACCTTCCCCAGGACAATATAATAGGAAAGAAAAATAATTTTTGTCCAAACGGTGATGGAAGTTTTTAAATGACTAGAATTTGAAATGTGTTTGGAGAAAAAGACTCATAACCGTTTATTGATAAACGTTCATTTTGAAAGTTCATGACGTGATTGGTACACGCATAGTTCGAAAGTCAAGACGTGATTGGTATATGAACTTTTTTTTTCGTTTTGACATATTTTTGAGTGCTCAGCATTGTGATAAATCCATTATATATGAAGAGAGTGATGTATATATATATATATATATATATATATATATATATATATATATATATATATATTGAGATATTGAGATATATATATTGTGTATAAGTATTAATTCTTTTGTTTTCTTTTTCTTTTTTTATATCTTTTCTTTTTTTTATTTTCTCATGTATTTTTGAGCACTCAATATTGAGATAGATATGTTATTATTAAAGTATATAAAAATTGGAATCAAATCCTTCCGCCTACTAAAGACGATGGCGTAGTGTCCACTTTTTTATCTGCATCTGCGTGAGTGGCTGAACAGACCAATTTTTGAATGGCAATCTCTGGTGCAGTGACTGCAAACAAACACTGGAGTTGCTGGAGTTGCCTCTCCTTCCTTCTGGCTCTCTTTTCAGTGGTGGCTTCTTTCCTCTCTTTTTCACCCCTTTTAGTTCCTTGTTTGACAAAGAGGCGCCAGGTCGTACGGTCTTCTGCAAAAGCCTCCCATGTGTTGGTGTTGATGTGGCATGTCTTTATGTCCCTCTTGCGGACATCTTTAAAGCGCAGGCGTGGCATCTCTACCGGTCAGATGCCCTCTACTAATTCGCCATACAGTAGGTCTTTGGGGATGCGGTCTTTGTCCATCCTCCTGACTTGACCAAAAGAAAAAGAGTTAGATCTTAGCCCTGAAGAGCACTAAGCGAAACTTTTAATAGGTATATCTGACTCATTATGTTTATATATATATATATATATATATATATATATATATATTAAGCCTATTTCGTTAAACCACATGTTTGTTTTAGTGTTTTTTATTGATTTTTGTGGTCTTCGAAGATTTCTTAAGATTTAATCAATTTTATATGAAAGAAATTTCCGAATTATTTTTGCTGAGAGTTCTCGAGTGTCATCTTGAACGATATAACCGAGAGATTATTTATTCTTTAACATTCAGTGAAACTTTCTGATTTTCATATCTCAAATATTTTCTTGGCAGAAAAAGATTTTGTATATTTGTTGTTTTTTTGTTTTTTGTTTTTTGTTACGCTAGAGTTTTTAAATTTAATTGACGTAAGAAAAGCGACAAGATTATATCTTATTATAATACTGTCTATAACTGAAACTACGTCACTGATTAAGTAACCATACCCTTAAGAAATT
>CM042180.1:36114985-36127485 GCA_023376005.1 Doryteuthis pealeii
CATTTATACGTCTAAATTTATTCCTATCCATCTATCACAATGTACCTGAAATTTTCAGTATCTTTAAGAATCTGTGTTACGCCTCAAAGATGCGTGGTTCAAAGATAACTGACCTGAAAAAACGTAAATGTTTTAAAATAAAATAACTGGTGCATTATATGTTTTATCCATTATAAAATATAAAATAAGGGGATAAAAGGTAAAAACTAAACTACAATATAAAGATAAAAATAAAAAATATAAATTAATATAAAATAAAATAAAATTGATTATATTTACCTCCATCTTATTGATTTTGTTTTTGTTATTTCATATTTTATTATTTTATACTTATTATTATTTGTGTTCTTTTATTCCTTATTTCTAGTCTTTTACTTTTGCTCATTTTGTATGTAGACTTTTACAACTATTTGCCAAGAAATCATTTCCCCATCTAAGCCACACCCATCTATAGAATAGGCCTCCCCGCCTCATTCAAAGAAACTAATACTGCCCATCTAAAACTAACACCCAATCCCCGCCAAATTGATAGATTTAAAAGCGATGTTACTTTGGGAAATTCTCAGTAAGAGTCATGTTCTTGTGATTACCTGAAGATGCCGCAGTAATACGGTTGAAATAAAGTATTGCAATGAAGCAAATTTAAAGTTTTTTCCTTCATTTATTGAATATCTTGCTCTGTCCTTTTACTCACTGGTATTAGGCACATTGAGCTCTCCTTATGGTCTACCTGCATCAGCTTGGTTAAACCAAACATGGAAAGACCCTAACTACAGGAAATATATATATATATATATATATATATATATATATATATATATATGGTAGAAATGTGAGGAGGTTAATCCGACAGTATGTGGAGAAAAGTAGACAAACACGGGATGTTATGGAAACTTGATGTTTATTGTCGACGGTGCAACGTTTCGGTCTCTTATTATACCATCTTCAGGACTTGAATATAGTTCTTACTCCAATGATGGAAATTCTGGGTTCTCAATATCTATGGCCTTGAACCAAACAATTTCCATCATTGGAGTAAGAACTATATTCAAGTCCTGAAGATGGTCTAATAAGAGACCGAAACGTTGCACCGTCGACAATAAACATCAAGTTTCCATAACATCCCGTGTTTGTCTACTTTTCTCCATATATATATATATATATATATATATATATATATCTTATTATAATGAAGATTGTGTGTTTTTCTGTCTGTAACCGAAACTAATTCCTACTCAAGTCACAATTCCTTAGTTATTGACATCACAGTCTCCATGATTTTATTATAACCTGAATTATTAATAAAATTGTTTTACATTATTAATACTGTTAACTATGTCTACATATACAACAAAATAGCAGTTTACAGTGTGAACGGGAAGGCTAATTTGCATATTAGTATTAAAAAATGAGAATTTAATAAATATGTGCTTAGTATTATTGATTTCTAATGTTTGGTTTTATTTTAATGAATATAAACAAAAGCGTCTTCAATTAATCTTAAATGAAATCTATTAACAAGAAAAATAACTGTCATTTTATTCTTTACTTCCTCTTTTAACTAAATACTTAAATTAGAAAAATAACAATGAAAGACGAGAGTGATGGAAGAGTAAGTTTCAGTTGTTCCATTTTATTATACTCCCTCTGTTTCAAATCTTTTATTATACTCCCTCTGTTTCAAATCTTTTTATCTGTATTCTTATTTAGTTTCATTAGCCTTTCTAATTTAATACAATATTTTATTACATTAAAACTTAAATACTTGCACCCGGAGGGTGCATATATTTGCTAGTATAGTTAAAGATTAATGGTAAAACGAATAAATGATGAAATAAAAATGAATGAAATGAGGGGGATAAATGAAAATCCTTTTCATTTAAAAGGAGTCTATTAGTAGTAGCAAGTCCTTCAGTTTTGTGAAAAAAAGTCTTTGATGTGGGTTCTTTTTTAATGCTCTTGTATATGTGAGGGGTTGCTCTTGGGAGTTCAGTCGGTAGAGCGTTCGGCTAGAAACCACAAGGTTCCTAGTTCGATACCGGTCCTCGCCAACTCAGCGTATGAGTAGCACAGGGATCTGTGCGGTAAAGTGTGGAGCTGATGGTAGGTGTGGCGCTCCACCTCAGACGCCAAAACAATCTCCTTGGACTAGCGCTATTGAAAAAGGGATAGACTCCCTCGCTGATTGGCTGATACCGACTTTAGGCCGCTCCGACGACTTTACTTATATATATATATATAAAAGGTAAAATGATCCAATTGACTCATATATATATATATATATATATATATATATATATATATATATATATATATATGAATATGAAAAGGTGGAATGAAAACATCACACAATGCTGTTATGGCGCGAATGCCCACATTGGTGAATAATGTAACAACTTTCGTTCTTTTTTGCAGAATTAGGGGTTTTTTTGTTTGTGAACTGATTTGACATTCTTCTCCGACCCAAACAACCACGGAGTGAATGAGCTCTGATGATGTTTTTTGTAAAATCGAAATATTGATCAGTATCAGCTATGATTATATTATAAATTGTTTTCTCTTTAACAGCATTGTGTGATGTTTTCATTCCACCTTTTCATATTTATATTGTGGGATTCATTTCCTTTCTTTTAACTTATATATATATATATATAATTTTAAAATACGTTCACATATTTCTTTCTTCTCTCTTTTAGGTATGGATTGGATTAAATCACGTGGATATGGCCAAAGAAAGAAAATAAAGATGTAAAAAAAAAAAAAAAAAAAGAATTTAAAAATATATCGAATGATACTAGTATTTAATCAACAACAACAGCAGCAGCAGCAGCTGCCGCCGAAGCAGCAGCAGCCTCCGCCTCAGTAACAACAACAACAACAACAACAAAATTAATGACGGTAATATCGAAAGAGAAGAAAGGAATAAAAACAGAAAATTTGATTGACTAAAAAAATAAACAAAATCCCTCACTCGGTAACTAAATGATTGTGGCGATTTCTCTTCTGCCAACAGTCGGACGCGACAGGTTTATCTTAAATCGTTAGGACAAAGCTATAAAACCCATCAATTTCACTGCAAATAACGTTGATTTTACAAACATGTAATAATTCTTTACCCAAATGGACAAGTCAATATTTAACAAAAATTCAGCTTAACAATTTCTCAAAAAAAAAAAAAAATCATTTTTCATTTCTCTTTATTTTCTCTCATTTAAAAAAAACACATTTTCAAAGATCTTTGATAAAACATCATAGGTACCACAAATTGCGCGCTCATTTTCATTAATTCTAAAACAGACGAAGGAGCTTGACTTTTATTTTTGATTATGTAATTAAATATTTCGTTATCAGTCCAACTGATGCTAGTTTATTTCATGAATCTACTACCCAGATACTGAAATAATTTTGTCTTACATTTTTCGGCAAAATTTAACAGAAAATTTTCATTTATGACCCCTGGTATTATTGACCTTTTGAACAACATTCAATAGATTATATTTTGTTGCATAAAATCCATGAGTATATTTATAGACTTCAATCATATGGTTTACTGTTGCTTAACTTCTGTGGTTCAATGGGAATCGCTGCTTTTAGTGTGATGAGCGTGTGCGACATCACACAGAGAGTGAAAGCAATACAGCCCCACTGTAGGCGCCCAGAACTTGAAATTTGGGGACTACCAAACTACTAGTTGAATCTTTGCTCAAAAATTCAGTCAAGAATATGAGTGGGCGAAAAATCTGAAAAGGTTTCTCAGGATGAATTAGAAATATCTTTTCGTATCTCCAAAAAGATAAATCATAATTTTATATAATAATATACGAATAGATTATAAAGCTGATCTATATAATCGCTGATTCTATAATCGCTTTCAAAACTTAAAAAGCCCGGCCAAAAAGTGTATCGCTTCAATAATAACACAGCAGTCTCCAACGTGAACTCAATAACACAGCAGTCTCCAACGTGAACTCAATAACAGAGCAGTGGCCAACGTGAACTCAATAACACAGCAGTCTCCAACGTAAACTCAATAACACAGCAGTCTCCAACATAAACTCAATAACACAGCAGTCTCCAACGTACTCAATAAAGCGTTCCAAAGCGTCTCGTTTTTTCCTGTCAAGCCTGATGTTTTATACATGGCTCGATTTCGAAAAAATGCATACATGCGTATACTTTCTCGCTAAATCTCCTGGCTCCGAGATTGCGTTTTCTTAAATTAAGATGTTAAGACAGCTATATTTTCTTTTATGAGCTCGAGGGCACGTCATTTCTTTCACTAGATAAGCATTAACCTTTCTTCTCATTAGAACCCTAAACTAGTCCAGGTAATTTTTTAAAAAGACACACCGCCTAATGTGACAAGCTGCTGAATTCAAAATAGAATAACGCCAGTGTTTTAAATGATGGTATTTACTTAGCTCTTGCTTTGTTTGGCTCAAGGCCATAAATATTGAGAACCCAGTGAAAATCGAGCTTATTAGCAATGGTCTGTTCGGGTAATTAGGTACTGACCTTTCAAAAGTCGCTAAATCCCTGATTTACCCACCTCAGGCTCAAGATGACCTCAGTATCTTATATTCCTTATTGTTCAGCCATCTTAGGACTGAGCAGGCTTACCTCCTCTTAAATTAACTTCACAGATTTGGCGGCAAACCAAGCTATCTTAGTTTAATCGCCAAATCCCTAATTTACTAACCTCTGGCCCACAGGCTTTAAGATGACCAGAGTATCAACTATTCCTTATTGTTCAGCCATCTAAGAACTGATCATTCTTACCTTCCCTTAAATTAACTTTGCTGGTTTAACTTTGCTGATTTGGCGGCAAACCAAGCTATTCCAGTTTATTTTTAAAATAGCCGCCATTGTCGCAAAAATAGAAATTCAGAATTGAGAAACTTTTAAATAGTCCAGTTGATGACGTGCTGTTGAATCTGGCAACTCCGTAAGGTAAAGATTTTTTTTTAGATTATTTAAACTGGCCCCAGGCCAAATCTGATTGGAATTTCGAAAAGAAATTGATAAAGTGTGATTCGTTTATCCGTGCTCTTCTGGAACTTTTAAGTTTTGATTTTTGGTTTCTTCCGGAAGTTAAGACCTGCTGACTGACAGGATTTAAATTGGCATCGGTGATTCTGAGAGTAAATCTTACCATTTCTCTATAAAAAAAAAAATAAACAAATAAAAGAACAGGATTTAATTTGGCATTAGTGTTTCTAACAGTAACCCTTACCATTTGTCTAAAAGAAGAAAAAAAAAAGATTAAAAAGACAAAACAAAGACAAAAACAAAAGAACAAAAAAATGGACAGTTCTTAAGAGTTCAACGATTCCATCTGCCAAGAAATCTCCCAGTAATAACCACAAGTTTTTTAGACTCGCTAAAAGAAAGATGAAAAAAACAAACATTTGAAATATTAAATACTGATATATAAAAACTAAACAATCAAAAACTGAATCCTGAAAAAATAAGACCCCCCACCAAAAAAAAAAAGAAAGAAAGAAAGAAAGAAAGAAAGCAAAACAAACAATTACAAAAAAACAAAAAAAAAAAAAACAAGGATTTAAGTTGGCATTAGTGCTTCGAACAGTAAACCTTACCATCTCTAAAAAAAAAAAAAAAAAAAAAAAACATAACAAAAAAGACAAAAATAAAAGGACAGTTCTCAAGAGTTCATCGATTCCACATCCAGGAAATCTTTGAGTAAGAACCACAAGTTTTTAAGACTCGCTAAAAGAAAAAATGGACATTTGAAATATTAACTATTGATATTTAAAAAAAACAAAGAATCAAACACAGAACCCGGAAAAAAAAAGAAATCCTGAAAAAAGAAAGAAAACGAACAATAACAAAATAATTATCAAGCCTTCCTCAAAAATTCAGAGAAATAACGAGAAGAAAAAAATTGACTCTCTTTACTTTACCTACCCCTTCTGCATGAACAGGATGTGACACATGGTCACTTTCTTAAGCGGAGTTTAATATGTTTGGATTCAGAGATTTCCTTCTCCTCGATCGGTTACCCAACCAATATTAAAGAGCCAATTTCACTCTACTATTTACTTCGGAGTGAAACTAGTTGGATGTACACCTTTCCCTTTGAAATGCAAACAGTCTCATCCAGGATTTGAACTCGGGTCGACGAGACTTTTTCCTACAATGATAACCATTACACCACGCACTTCTCACCTGGTCTGTAGATTTCTATAGGATATGGGACCGTCGTCATTTTAAAAGGATCATTATCCCACTGGAATATTTGAAATTCATCATCTTATAAAAAAGATAATAGGCGTATTATAATCCTGTATCTGTCGAGATATCATAGATATACATAGATAATTATTTATCAACATTTATTTTGTGAGAGACAAAGGAGTTACCCTGCTATATACTGACTGATACTCATATAGGAGTCGATGTGCCATAAAAGCACATTTGACAGTTACAACTTTCTTGACATACTTTCCGTTTAAATCTTTCAGCTCTACATGACCATAATATAACAGTCGATGTGTCATAAAACCACATTTGATAATTACGACTTTCCCAAAAGGCTTTGCTTTTAACTCTTTACCTACCCCCCCCCCACGGCTGTACCCAACTTTTCTTGGTATTTTTACCTATATGATGGGATATTTCAAAGTTCACTATCTATTCACCTCATAATTCATTCTATTCAAATATCCCATCTATGGGTTAAATAGAAAAATGTATTTATAAAAAAATTGTATTATCCATTAAGAATTGATTTATTTCAAAACTTTATCGGCATTAAATGACCCACTGAGGTTGATATGCCGTAAAACAAAACAAACCAAACCAATCTATTCAAATAAAGTCCTATTATTATTGTAATCTGATTTCTTCTGCTAGTAAACCAGTGACACGCGCGAGAGCCACTGCCAACGGTTTACGGTAGGATCACAGTGGTCGGATAGCCTCTGTGAGAGGTTTTAAGTAGGCAAAGTGTTAAATCTTTCAGCTCTACATGAGCATAATATAGCAGTCGATGTGCCATAAAACGTCATATTTGATTTCGCAATTTGCTTTGATAACTATTGATGTTGAGAGGTCATAAACGAATGGTCCAACCCACCCCCAGCTACAACGTTGCTCTGGGTAAAGAGTATAAGCAAATCTAAAAACACCCGAGGAAGGCCGGAATATACAACGGTCGAACCGACAGTAAAGATGAGGACAATAATCAGAAAAATCAAAATTATTCACATCAAGCCTCATCTCAAAAATATAGACAAATAAAATCTAAAAATATATTGACTTTTTAATGAATTGATAGAAGCACAAAGAAATATTAAATAGAAATATTGAACAAAACCATCATATAGCAGTCGATATGCCATAAAATATTTGTTTATTAAAACCTTTATTGAAAACTTTGTTTTGAAAACTCTTGTCTGGACATGACCGTTATATAGCAGTCGATGTGCCATAAAAATATTTATTTATTAAAACTTTTATTGAAGACATTGTTTTGAAACTTTTTGCGTCAATATGACCGTTATATAGCTGTCGATGTGCCATAAAATATTTATTTATTAAAACCTTTATTGAAAACTTTGTTTTGAAAACTCTTGCGTCAGTATGACCATTATATAGCAGTCGATGGACAATGAAATTATAACTGAAATCATAATATGATTTTTATTCAAAAGAATTTGCTCTAAGAATAGTTTTGGCGGTACATGATCTTTTATATGAAATATTTATAAAAACCCACAAAATGACATGATATATATATATATTTAGTCATCCGCAGACAGTCTGGTGTCGACGTATCACGTCTCATCTGTACGGCTAGACTTAGCAAGTTACTTCCAGACGGGATCGAAACCCGACAGATTTTTTCATCAATCAGTCCCTAACCACCGAGCTATCAGTACACTGCCCCTTGGACAATATCTTTCAAAAAATTAATTTTTACACCGCCCGGGTGGTGTTTTTTTATTTTTTTTTTATTTAAATCCTTTAATAAATTTGATGATTTCACTTACTTCTGATACAAACTCTCTGACATTGATTTTTTAACTCCCATCCCCTCAGGCAATATCTTTCAAAAATTAATTTTTACATCGCCCGTAGGCGTTTTTTAATTTTTTTTTAGTATATATAAATATATAGATAAACAGAATGGAGTGTCGCTACCGAGATCAGATCGTTCCCGTACGGATATTCAAACTGATCACCTGTTCCATGTGTTACTACTGGATGTTCCCCCAGGGCAACGTTTTCAACGGGCGAGCTCCGGCCAGGTCGCAGCAGAGTCACGGAAACGACAGTATCGGCCAACTTGCGTTCACCTCCTACCCGACGCCATTGTCGACGGTCCCGACCCCGGAGCCGGATCCGATTCCCGCGCCGGATATTGAGAACAACACGATCATGCAATTGCTCTGCGACATGCTGGGCGATGAACGGAAGTGCCGACGATGGCGGCATTGCTGTTCGGCCGCTCTCGACTGTTGTCGTCAACAGCAAACTGATAGCCACGTACTGGCTGAGAACATGAACGCTCCGTTTTGCCCTCGGACGTGGGATGGATATACCTGTTGGAAGGACACACCGGCCAATAGCCGTGTGTCTAACAAGTGCCCGGATTACGTACACGAATACGTCACACCCGGAAGTAAGTATATATTTTATTCTATTTTTTTTAATTTATTTTTACTACAAATCTATTCCTGACTTACAGTTAAGTGACGCTGAAAGCATCTGTTCCCGTTAAGTCTCAAATGGAAAAGCTTTTTTCATTCTTACTGGACTCTTTTTCAAGCATTTATTTGGCATCCTTCCGTCTACTGAAGACGATGGCGTAGTGTCCTTTTTTTTCTTTATCTGCAACTGCGTGAGTGGCTGAACAGACCAATTCTTGACTGACAGTCTCTGGAGCAGTGTCTGCAAAAAAACAAAAAAAACAGTGATGCTTGCTGGAGTTGCTGTTGTTCTCCTTCCGTTTGGCTCTCTTTTCCGTGGCGGCTTCTTTTCTCTATTTTTCACTCCTAAATTAATATAATTAATATATAAGATATTGGAGAAGATAAAATGTGTCTTACCTTTGTGAAGTTCTGTTGAGAAATGATTTGAATTTTTTTATTGTATCTAATATTGTCTTTCCAACATCGGGTATTTATTGTAACTTAATGTATATATTTGAATTTAAGATAAAATGGTCAACTGGAAGATTTTGAATTATATATACTAGCAAATATATGCCCCCTCCGGGTGCAAGTATTTAAGTTTTAATGTAATAAAATATTGTATTAAATTAGAAAGGCCAATGAAACTAAATAAGAATACAGATAAAAAGATTTGAAACAGAGGGAGTATAATAAAAGATTTGAAACAGAGGGAGTATAATAAAAAATGGAACAACTGAAACTTACTCTTCCATCACTCTCGTCTTTCATTGTTATTTTTTTCTAATTTAAGTATTTAGTTATAAGAGGAAGTAAAGAATAAAATGACAGTTATTTTATCTTGTTAATGGATTTCATTTAAGATTCATTGAAGAGATTTTTGCTTATATTCATTAAAATAAAACCAAACAGTTAGAAATCAATAATACTAAGCACATATTTATTAAATTCGATTTTTTAATATTAATATGCAAATTAGCCTTCCCGTTCACATTGTAAAGCGCTATTTTGTTGTATATATAAATATAATTGCATGTTGTCAGTATGTAGACATAGTTAACAGTATTAATAATGTAAAACAATTTTATCAATAATTGAGGTTTAGATAAAAATAAAATCATGGAGAATGTGATGTCAATAACTAAGAGAATTGTGACTTGAGTAGGAATATAGTTTCGGTTACAGACAGAAAAACACACAATCTCCATTATAATAAGATGTTCAAGTTAAGCAACGATGAGCTTGTTCAATACTTACTTGGGTGACTATTTAAGCAGCAGCAGCAGGTGTTGTAAGCAATTTGAGTTCTTTGATTATCAAAATGACTTGATTCGGCATTAAATGACCCGAAAAGGGTTGATATACGTACACGTATACGCCATACCCGGAAGTAAGTATATTTTTTAATTTTTTTCTGCAAATGATGGAGATTCGGTCTCTATTTTTCTGTAACCGAAACTACGTCGCTGCTAATGTCACACTACCCAAAATCGTCAATACATAGAATAAAGAACAATTAATAATGATAAAATGAATAAAATCTATTGATAATGGAGATTCGGTCTCTATTTTTCTGTAACCGAAACTACGTCATTGCTTATATCGCATTACCAAAATCGTCAATACATAGAATATAAAGAACAATTAATAATAATAAAATGAATAATAAAATCTATTGATAATGGAGATTCGGTCTCTATTTTTCTGTAACCGAAACTACGTCACTGCTAATGTCATACAACCCAAAATCGTCAATACATAGAATAAAGAACAATTAATAATAATAAAAATGAACAAAAATCTATTGATAATAGAGATTCGGTCTCTATTTTTCTGTAACCGAAACTACGTCACTGCTAATGTCATACAACCCAAAATCGTCAATACATAGAATAAAGAACAATTAATAATAATAAAATGAATAAAATCTATTGATAATGGAGATTCGGTCTCTATTTTTCTGTAACCGAAACTACGTCAATGCTTATATCATATTACCCAAAATCGTCAATACATAGAATAAAGAACAATTAATAATAATAAAATGAATAAAATCAATTGATAATGAGATTAAGTCTCTATTTTTGTAACCGAAACTACGTCACTTCTTATAACATTACCCGAAATCGTCAATACATAGAATAAAGAACAATTAATAATAATAAAATGAATAAAATCTATTGATAATGGAGATTCGGTCTCTATTTTTTTGTAACCGAAACTACGTCACTGCTTATATCACACTACCCAAAATCGTCAATACATAGAATAAAGAACAATTAATAATAATAAAATGAATAAAAGGTGTTCCTTGGATCCTTTTTATTGTAATAATGACAACTTAAAAAAAAACATATCTTATTCAAATAAATGCACTATATAAACTACTAGAAGCGGCTACCCGGCGTCACCTAGGTAGAGGAGGGGGCGAAAAAGGTAGTCTCGCAAATCCATTATTGATGAATCACGGGTTGGATCCTCGCAGGAGGCCCCATTAAAATCCCTATGTAAAAAAAGACCTTGCCTTGATCCAGACACTCTGAAAAGAAAAATTAATGTCTCCTATTTAAAATACTAAATGCAAAAAAAAATCCATGTTGTTATTATCTAAATTTTATCTTTTTTAATTATCTTCACGAATATAAATCAAATCTTCATTATTTTAGCTCAAAAACCAAGCCCTGGTGATATTTAATGTGTATATATATATTCACTTTGTCGTTAATTGTTTTATTTTTGAAGTTTCCCCCCGGACATACAGATTAATGCAACTGCCCTTTATATTTACATAGATTAAATTAATTAAAAAAGTATATTAGTTCTTTGAATAGAAAAAATTATTTGCGAAATTCGTAATCAATTTTTAAAATTATTTTTTTTTACTCTCGCCCTTTTTTCTGTTACAAGAAATTAACTAAACTAGCAATATAAAAAACGCCCTCTGGGCGACGTAAAATGAATATTGCCTGAGGGGATGGAGTTGAAAATCTAAATATCAGAGAGTTTGTATCATAAGTAAAGTAAAATCATCAAATTCATTAAAGGAGTAAAAAATAAAATAAATTTATTAAAGGAGTAAAAAATTAAAAAATTGAAATGGAAACTTAGTTCTGATAACTTTAAATATATATTAAAATAAAACAAACTATATATAGATATATAATACCAGGTATGTATTTATTAAAACTTGTTTTTAAAAAACAATGAGGACTGTCTAACATTGCATGCTTAGATTTTTAGTGTATTTATTCTATGTTTTGACGATTTTAGTTAGTGTGACGTAAGCAGTGACGTTGTTTTTGTTACAGACAAAAACCGGAAGCGAATCTCCATTATTAATAGATATATCCATATGTTGTAGTAGAGAAGTTTTTTTTAATGTTGTCATATGATGAATACAAAACAAAACTTCTTGATAATTTTGTTGTGGTACAGCTACATTTTATTGAAATGGTTACATAATTCATGGGACATTCTATATATTTTGGGGATTTCTGAATAGACTCTGGTTTCAGTTCTTATCAACCCATCAGGGGATGGTGTTTATGTCCTGGGGCCAATTAGGCAGGTGGTATCCTTTATGGGTGGATTGGTTTAATGTTGTCCCTCACATTATATAAGCTTACCTATATATATATAGGAGAAACCAAAACACCTTTCAGGTTCAGATTTAATAACCACAAACTAACCATTCAACAAAAATCACCTTACTCACCTATAGCAAAACACTTTAACCAACCAGAACACACACTTAATAATATGAAATGTATTTTAATAGACAGTAACTTTGAAACAACATAAATACGCAAACAAAAAGAAATAAAATGGATAATCAAACTCAAT
>CM042180.1:36132485-36142485 GCA_023376005.1 Doryteuthis pealeii
TTTGATTTTTAAAAATTAATTATTTCGTGTTGTTGTTGTTAGCATATGTGAAAAAAAATAAATTTT
This sequence comes from Doryteuthis pealeii, assembly GCA_023376005.1. Classification (NCBI taxonomy): domain Eukaryota; kingdom Metazoa; phylum Mollusca; class Cephalopoda; order Myopsida; family Loliginidae; genus Doryteuthis; species Doryteuthis pealeii. The sequence continues at coordinate 36,132,552 of CM042180.1, forward strand.
TGCACTAAAGATAAACTAATATTGTTATTTATTTTTTTAAAAATAAAACTTAAAATGAAAGACATGTTTATTTATTTTCCATGTGTCCCTACGGATAGTTAATATTAAAAAGTATTTTATTAAAAAAAAGATTTTGCTAAGGTTAGGGGTCGGGTTAGTGGTTAGGGTTATCGGTAGAGCGTTCGGCTAGAAACCACATGGTTCCTAGTTCGATTCCGGTCCTCGCCAACTCAGCGTATGAGTAGCACAGGGGTCTGTGCGGTAAAGTAAGGAGCTGATGGTAGATGTGGCGCTCCACCTCAGATGGAAAAACAATCTCCTTAGTCTAGCGCTAGTGAAAAGGGGATAGACTCCCTCGCTGATTGGCTGATACCGACTTTAGGCCGCCCCGACGACTTTACTTTACTTATAGCTTTAACTATTCCCGTGTTAAACGTTTCTAACGTTAAAAGTTTCATATTAAAAAAAGAATTGCTATTGATTTGGTTTTGTTTGTTTTGTTTTACGGCATATCAACCTCAGTAGGTCATTTAATGCCGATAAAGTTTTGAAATAAATCAATTCTTAATGGATAATACAATTTTTTTATAAATACATTTTTCTATTTAACCCATAGATGGGACCCTAACAGGTACTACCACTCCGGGTCAGAGTGGACCAGGGAGCAATGGTGATGAATGGGGTGCTCCACATTCCCCAAACCTCCAAAACTGGAACCTCACCATCAGATAGAGTTTAACGTCATTCCCAGGACATGTAGACCAGCAGCCACCGCCTTCTAGCACCCATATGATAAAAAGGGGGTTTGCCATAAGGGCAATAGGGTTGGGAAAATCATATAGGAGCTAGGGTTTGACGTGACCAGCCGATTGATCGGAGGGGGCCTCTCCGACCGCCCGTCTAGCCCAAGATAGGGCCAAAGTGGAGTATTGCATGTCATGAACTGCTCATCCACCTGGGCTCTATCCTTAAGCATCATGGGTCGCCACCCACGGCCAACAGGTGGCCCCATTGGGGGAGTCTTACCCCTCTGCAGAGGTGCAGTCGGTGCATTCTAACGCCCCAGCCGACAGGGCGGAATTGCTATTGAATTAACAACAACAACATGAAGTAAGTTTTTAAAAAAGTGTCTTCAATATGAAAACGTGTCTTTCGTTTATAGTTTTATAATTTAAAAAAAAAGCGTCTAAAAATCGCCTGTTAACAAACAACCGGATTTTAACGGTGAAAAGCAAAAGATGTCCTTTTGAATCTAGGTCACAACTGGGGTGCTTATTGGTGTCTTGGTCCAAAACTATATTAGTCTTTCTTTGGTCCTTTTATGTTTATTTTGGTTTGCTTGGTAGGATTTTACGGCACGTCAAACCGTTGGGTTATTTTATGCCGAAAACGTTTTGTTTTATTTATTCTTCATGGGTATTCAATTTTTTTAGGGTGGTAATTGCATATCAACCCTTCTGGGTTATTTAATGCCAAATCTTTTTTCATATATATGATTTGTTTAATAATAGTTTTCAATAATTTCATGTGGATTAATTGTTGAGATTTTCTCTTATAAGGTGTGTGCCTGAAGCCCACTCGTACTTATAGACTCCGCGATAATCACGTGACCATATTCTTGGCCAATCACTGACAGTACTCTGCTGCTGATATTGTTATTTATACCGGCTGTTCTGATCTTAGCTACTCACAACTACTTGAACCTTCATGGATGACGGAACATAGGATTATATCACTGGACCTTTGACACTACGTAGGATTCCAAAACTGTAGGTAGGATTATTGACTTACCAAAGGATTCTCATAGCAGGAAATGAATCAAAGGAAAGAGGGACTTTATTCACTTACCAAAGGATTCTATAGCTCAGGACTTATTTACTTACAAAGGATTCTATAGCTCAGGACTTACTTATTTACTTTAAGTACTTTTCAACTGGCCAAGGATGGCGGTCAGAACTTAACATATACAAAATACTAGTTTGTTGAATGTTACGACATGTCAACCCTTGTTGGGTTATCTTATACCGAAGACGTTTTGTTTTATTTATTCTTCATGGGTATTCAATTTTTAAACTCAAGTTTTAAACACATTTTGAAACTAATTCTTATCTATGAAACCCATAGATGGGACCCTAAAGGTACAACAATCCCGGGTCAGAGTGGACCTGAGAGTAATGACAATGAAGGGGTACTGCACACCCACAGAGGCTGTAGCATTGGAACCTCACCACTAGATTCAGTTTAACGTCATACCGCCTTCTAGCATATGATAAAAAGGTTAAGGGTTTGCCATAAGGGTAATCGGGACAATCATATAGGTGCTAGGTCTTGACGTGACCAGCTGATTGATCAGATGGGACTTCTCTAACTGCTCTGCTAGCCTAAGTAAAGGTCAATGTTGAGTGTTGCATGTCATGGACTGCTCAATTTACCAAGGTTCCGTTAAGCATTACGGGTCTCCACCACGGCCAACAGGTAGCCCCATTAGGGGGTAGGGTGATTTTAACCCTCTGCAGAGGTGCAGTCGGTGTATTCCACGTCCAACTCTATTTAGTATATTCTTTGAGTCCTCAAATTTGCGCATCAAGGAAATCTTAACTGTTGACAAGACTTCTTCTTCCTTCTGGGCAATTCCATGTCAAATCATCCAGAAAAAGTAAAGTAATCACCTACAAATTATCTTTTTGGTGCAAATAATGTTCAATAGATATGAAATAATAATAGAAAAAAATCTTTGTCATAGATTCAGTGCCACATCGGGATATTGATATAATTATGAAAAAATAAAAATCCATCAATAACTTAAAATTGGTTAATTTTCAGACTTGTTCGATAGTATTTTTTTGGATTTCCCGGGCAAAAATGCTTTGATAAGCAAATTTTTAGTTGTAGGGAAGCTCTAGAACTCATTTTACTGACAAAAATAGATTAAAAAAAGGTCGCCATTTTTTGCGACCCCTCAATTTGGTGAGCTAAAAATTGACATAACTCCGCCAATTCTTGGAATTGGAAGCTCAAATTTTGGGGATCGTCAACTTTAAGATAGTCCAAAATCAGAAAAATTGAAGGGGTGGGTGACATTGCCTGGAGGATTTAACACGGAATTTCCGTTCTTTTATTAACACATATAATCTGTTTATGTCATCTCACGGTTGTAATGCTCTCTATATCAATGCGCTTGTTCCTTAATCTTCCGACCGTTACCATCTTGCAACACCCTCGGTTAAAAAAAGAGACCATCCAAATCGTCCAAGACGAAATGCAAAATGTAAATCCTGATTATCGGTGTTGCTTATCCACCGAATTCTTATTTCGTATGAATTCGTAACCTCAGCTAAATAATGGACCATCCCATTTTTATTATAAAAAAGAAGGGGAAGAAAAAAGGACATACTACACAGAAAAAATATGATAAGAAATATAGAAAGAAAGAAGAGAGTAGAGGAAGATAGATATTTTACATATTGCACCATTTAGAAATAGCTCTTTAGCAAATATATCAAACGTTGTTATAATTAAATTATCACACTGTGGTATATACGGGTCCGGCCAGTTTTTATTATCATGAGTTATTTTTACATCAGCGTTAGCTTGATAGCCTTTCCCTGGAGTCTGAGTGACAACAAGTCTCCTCCGGTCTCCAGGACTCTTCTGAGTATTCTAGCCGATTGCAGCAGTACAATATTCTGGATGGTCTCGGTTCTCCTCTGATTCCCAGATTTTCCAAACCCTTTTCCAATCTTTTTGGGACCGTTCCAAGTGCACCAACTACAATTGGTATCACTTTGACTTTCATATTCATAACTTTTATTATTATTATTATTAATTATAATTATTATTATTATTATTATTTTATTATTATTATTATTATTATCCTTTGTGAGCTTCCCACACAGTGTAAGCCTTTCTGTAGAATCTTAGTGACAATAAGTCTCCACATGTCACTCGGACTCTTCTGAGTACTCTAGCCAATTTCAACAATGCTGTTATCTGGATGGTCTCAATTCTTCCGCTGGTTTCCAATTCCTCCAATCTTTTTTTCTAAGCTTTTTGGGACCGTTCCAAGTGGCGCAACTACAGTTGGTTCACTTTCACCCTCATATTGAAAGTGATACCAATTATTATTATTATTATTATTATTATTATTATTTTGAGTTTTCACATCAGTGTTAGCTGATGGTTTTCACTGGCATCTGAGTGACAGCAAGTCTCCTCAGATCTCCAGAAATCTTCTGAGTTTTCTGGCAGATTGCAGCAGTGCAGTGTTCTGGATGGTTATCAATCATTCCTCTGATTTACAGACTTTCAAACCCTTTTCAATCCTTTTGGGACCGTTCCAAGTGCACCAACTACAATTGGTATCACTTTGACTTTCATATTCCATACATTTTCCAGTTCTCTGGAAGGTCTAGGTATTTTGTCCATTTTTTCATTTTCCTTTAGCTTCACCCTATGATCTGCTGGAATTGCAAAATCCACCAGTTGACAAGTCTTTCTTTTTTGTTAATCAGCACTAGGTCTGGTCTTCTTGCTGGGATAAGGTGATCCGTTTTTATTCAAAGTCCCAGAGAATTTTATGCGTTTCGTTCTCAAGAACAGATTCTGGTTTATGCATATACCATTTTGTTGTATGGTCAAAATAATTTTTTGCATAATTCTCAGTGGATCACCTTCTCAGTCGTGTCTAGTTTTGTACTCCCTTTGTGCTAGTTTGCTACATTCGCAGAATATATGGTTTACAGTCTCATCTCTATTACCACATAGTCTACATTTACTATTTTGTTGGGTCTTATCAATTTTCGCTTTGATATAGTTTGTCCTTATGCATTATTTTGTGCAGCAATTATTAATGATTCTGTTTCTCTTTTGAGGTTTCCTTTTCTTAACCATGTCCAAGTCTTTCCATGTGCACCCTTTTCGATTGTCGTTTGAAGTGTCCATATAATTGTTTTTCTTCCCATTTTTTGTTTTAGTCTTTGTTGTTTTTCTGTTTGTCCATCTGTCACTTCTACTATTTTTGGCCCGCATAAGTAATTTGTCTATGCTCTTTCTTGTGTAATCCTCAAGTTGTTAGATAGTGGTTTCTCAACGCAGTCCTCTGGCAAGACTCTTCCCCCTTCCTTTCTTGACACTAATAGTCTATCTCTATCGTCTCTAGGGTGAAGAGCTTTGTGCATGGTCATTAATTTTCTCGTTCTTTGGTCAATCTGTCTGAGTTTTTCTTTTGTCCATTCTAAGAATTGTCCTGAGTATCTTATAATGGGGACAGCCCAGGTATTGATTCCTTTGATCAGATTTCTGCTGTTAAGTTTTGGTTTCTAGAAATTTTCTAGTTCTCCTGAGATTATCTTTTTTAACTTTTCCTTTCATTTCTGTTTGCTTAATATTGCCCGCTTCTAAAATTCCTAAGTATTTGTAACTTTCATTTTCATCAAGTGAATTTTAGTGTCCTGGTTTGGCAGTTGTATTCCATTCATTAATTTTCTTTCACCCCGTTTCATTACTAGCATAGCACATTTTTCAATTCCAAATTCCATCCCTATATCTTGGGCTAGATATTTAATAGTTTTGTTCAGTGTTTCTAATTCTTTTTCATTTTTTGCAAAAATTTTATGTCATCCATGTACTTAAGGTGGTTTATCTTTTCTTGTGAGTTAGTGAATTTGTATCCCCCTGTACATTTTTTTTCAGTATATGATTGAAGGGCATCATTGCTATAATGAAACGTAGTGGTGATAATGAGTCTCCTTGGAAGATACCTCTTTGGATTTTACTTCTGCCAGGGATTGTTTTCCCGCTTTTAATTGGATTTTCCAGTTTTCCATAGCTTTTTCAATGAAATTTATGATGTTGTTTGGAAATTTTGTACATTTTTAAACATTCTAAAATCCAAGTATGTGGGACCATGTCATATGCTTTTCTGTAATCAATCCAGGCATTGCAATATTTTTCTGTTTATTTTTTACTTCTTTAAGAATGTATTGGTCTATATAGAGTAAGTCGTGGGTTCCTCTTTTTTTTTCCCTTGCGACATCCTTTCTGTCTTCTGGGAGAAGTTTCCGCCAATTGAGTGAAAAGTATACTTCTTCTCTTATAACAGCATTATTATTATTATATTATTATTATTATTATTATTATTATTATATTTATTATTATTATTTATTATTATTATTATTATTATTATTATTTTATTATTATTATTATTATTATTATTATTATTTATAACAGCGTTTTATTATTATTATTATTTTATTTTATTTTATTATTATTATTATTATTATTATTATTATTTATATTTATTATTATTATTATTATTATTATTATTATTTTATTATTATTATTAATTTTATTATTTCTTATTATTATTATTATTTTATTATTTATATTATTATTATTATTATTATTATTATTTATTATTTCCCGACTTCTCAGCAGATCTGTAGTTCTTGTAAATCCTTCATGCGAGATGTTGACGCAGGTGTTTTAGGATTGAAAGGGTTAACCTATTGTGGACATGAGAGTGTCTTGTCTCCGCGGTGGCTTCTTACATGGCGGTAAATGCCAAAGGATCTTAATTAAAATTTCATAATCTGATATTATGAGTTGATATAATTAGACCATGACTTTACACGTGTTTCACCTTAGACTTTTCAGAGGTGTAACACTATTAATGTGTTATGGTGATTGGCGATCTGTTAATCATTTACTAATTAAGAAAACTACCTATTTTATTTGGTGGTTTGTTTAAAATTAAAGTAAAAATAAGAAAAAAAATAAAATAATTAATAATAATATAATAATAATTGTTTATATTAAAAATATAATTTATCCTAAGCAAAGATTTTTATTACGTAGACAAAGAATTCCTTAAATTATGGAATTTTTGACATATTCATCGGAATTTTAGATTTTGCCAAAATAAAATGATAATTTAACAAATAAGATTCAGTTTTTGAAAGTTGGTCAACAATTTTTCAAAAACTTAGATAAATAAAACAATGGTTGGCCTTGACTCGTTGGAGTGGAAAAACCAAATGAAAGATACAAGCTAGGCTGGCGACAAGGCCATCTTAGACACATAGGCCAATTTATCGAGTGGCTGGCGTAGTCAGACATATGTTAGGGGTGGGGGGTCTGGATCCCATAAATACAGACCAGAAGAAAAGACGATGAGAAAAGAAGCGGAGGACGTCCGCACAGAGTCCTGAAGCACAACCGCTACAAATCGCTACACACTGATCCCTTGTCGCGTCCATACTGCTCTCGACGTCCTGCCTCGGTAACAACAAGTTAATAAGTTATCCATTAGCTGTAGATCGCCAGTCAACTAACACAAGAAATCACTCGCTCTTCTGACATACAAGAATATAAATCATTGTATATAAAAACAAAAAATTGTATATATTTGTGTATAATTATCAGAAGGCGTTCCTGTTTTGTTTTGGTTTGAACCCGTTGAACAGCTTTGTGGGTTACGTATTTCAGCCGAGTGGAACAGAGACGAAAAACAGCTTTCGTTTCAGGGCTATAGTATTGTATCATCCAACAAACGACTGTAAGTACTTTTGCCGGAGATCGTCGCATACATACATGACGTGCCACAGTGCAAAAGTAACTTTAGAGTATTAACTATGTCATCCGGTTCAATTTTTTTTTTGTTTGTGTTAAAAATTTAAGGTACAGGCTAATTCAGATTAATGTATGGCATTAAACTGCAGTGAACCTCCAGTTCGGAAATTTGAAATTGTGCATACAGGTCCATTGTCATTACCCCAGGGTCATTTCTGACCCAGAGTGTTGGTAATTTTTACCTTTAGTTGGCTTCAAATTCCAGCAAATAAAGGCAATAAGAGTACCTCCATTGACTTTTCCACTTGAAACATCGTAGTATTTGAAAGTCTCCGTTCGAAATCACAATCTTTTCGAACACATAAACTGCAAGCTTTAACACAAAATATCATAAAATGTGTTCTTAATAACAATTAATTATTTCAGATAATTTTTTAGGAATTTAGCAACTAACCTTTTACTTTGAAAAGAAAGCCGGTAGCATTTTGAAAGTCTCCCGTGCGAAATAACTAAACTTTCGGAAACAATATAATTGCATGCTTTAACACAAAAATATCATAAAGACAAAAATACATCTTTTGTTTTTTTTTTTCATACGGCATTTGTACTGGTTCAAATATTATATTTATATCATAATGTGTTCTTAATAAATTAAGTTCTTTCAGAATATTTTATCTAGGTAATTTAAGCGCCAACTGGAACTTTTACTTGAAAGAAGGTCCGGTACCCTTTTGGAAAAGTGTCGTGCGAAATACAACAAATCTTTAGAAACTTTTTCGAAAAATACAACTGCTGCTTTACCAAAATATATAAATGTGTTCTTAATAACAAGTAGTTCTTNCACTCAGACTCCAGGGAGATACATCAGCTAAGGCTAGGGTGAAAAACTAAGAACTATAATAATAATATATACATACACAAATACATACATACATATATACGTACATATATATATGAGGAGACGGCTTAAAGACCTTAAAAAATCCATGGTTCTATACACATACATACATATCTTATTATAATGGAGATTGTGTGTTTTTCTGTCTGTAACCGAAACTATATTACTACTCAAAGTCACAATTCCCTTAGTTATTTACGTCACATTCTCCATGATTCTATTTCTATTAAACCTCAATTAAATAATAAAAACTGTTTGAAAATTATTAATACTGTTGGCCTTACCAACATACTAATAACATGCAATTGTATTTATATATACAACAAAATACAAGTTTCAGTGTAAACGTAAAGCTAATTTGCATATTGATATTAAAAAACTGATTTTAATAAAAATGTGCTTGGTATTATTGATTTCTATTGTTTGGTTTTATCTTAATGAATATGATTAAAAATCTCTTCAATATATCCTAAAAGAAATTCATTAACAAGAAGAAATAACTGTAATTTTATTCTTTACTTCCTATTTTAACTAAATAGTTAAATTAGGAAAATTTAGCATTGAAAAACGGAAGTGATGAAAGAGTAAGTTTCAAAGTTGTCTATTTTTCGATTATACCCCCTCCGTTTAAAATCTTTTTATTTGAATTCTTAATTAGTTTCATTAGCCTTTCTGATTTAATCTAATATTTTATTACATTTAAACTTAAATACTTGCACCCGGAGGGTGCATATATTTGCTAGTAGATATATAGAGAGTTTTACTATAAACTATAATGCCGCTGATTTTAAAAATTAAAAATGAAATTTATTTTATTTTTAGAACAGAACACGCATTTTTTTTTTAATTTCAGCATTGAATATAGCGTTCGTTTGTAAACAGTCTTCTAACGGATATTTTTATTTTTATTTTCCTGTCTATGTTGCTCTTGAAGATGACCAGTTCATCGAACCGGTCGAAACAGATTTCTGTCAGCAATTATATAACATCATTTGTTTTTTCAAGAATGTTAAATTTCATACAGTCCGATTAATTTCCATCTATTTTTCATATTTGTCTAATGAAAAAACTATATATCTGGAATTTTACACCTTGAAGAATTTCATCTAAAACTCTACGGAGTTATCAACACCATAAGTAATTTGGAACTTTTACATCTTTCTTCAAATACGCTGTGGACTTGTATATTATATTTTAATACCTGAAATATATCCTGAACTATTTTGATACCCACTATACACTTTTTATATAATTTTACAACAAACTCTTTTGAGTTTTATTATAAATTATAATGCCTTTGATTTTTAAAAATAAAAAATAAAATTTATTTTAGTTTTAAAACAGAACACGCATTTTTTTTTAAATTTCAACATTGAATATTAGCGTTCGTTGTAAACAGTCTTCTAACGGATATTTTTCTTTTCCCGTCTGTGTTGCTCTTGAAGATGACCAGTTTATCGAACCGGT
>CM042180.1:36144985-36157485 GCA_023376005.1 Doryteuthis pealeii
CAGGGCAATATTAATGGTTTTCGTTTCATTTCATTTCAGAATGACATTTTTTACATCTTTCCTTAAATTACTTAAGTGGCGCAAAGAACAGTCAACAGAATTTTACGGGTAAAGAATACATACTCTCATTCGAAGGTAGAACATTGCTATTAAGAGAAATTGCGACTATGTGGAGAAGTAGGGATGTGATCCACAGAGGACCAACTTCATTTTGATTTGCGATACATGTTCCTGTGTTGGTACCTGTTCTAAACAAAATGGCATTATTTTTTACTCTCCTATGTGGAGAAGTAGGGATGTGACCCACAGAGGACCAGCTTCATTTTTATGTGTGATACATGTTCGTGTGTTGGTAATTATACCTGTCCTAAAGAAAATGGCATTACTTTTTGACTCACCTATGTGGATAAGTAGGGATGTGATCCACAGAGGAGCAGCTTCGTTTTGATGTATGATACATGTTCCTGTGTTGGTAATTATACCTGTCCTAGATAAAATGGTATTACTTCTGGACTCACTTATGTGATCCACAGAGGACCAACTTCATTTTGATGCATGATACATGTTCCTGTGTTGGTAATTATACCTGTCCTAAATAAAATGACATTACTTTTTGACTCACCTATGTGGAGAAGTAGGGATGTGATCCACAGAGGACCAACTTCGTTTTGATGTATGATACATGTTCCTGTGTTGGTAATTATACCTGTCCTAGATAAAATGGTATTACTTCTGGACTCACTTATGTGATCCACAGAGGACCAACTTCATTTTGATGCATGATACAAGTTTCTGTGTTGGTAATTATACCTGTCCTAAATAAAATGGTATTAACCTTTTGACTCCTCTATGTGGAGAAGTAGGGATGTGACCCACAGAGGACCAGCTTCATTTTTATGTATGATACAAGTTCCTGTGTTGGTAATTATAATGTCCTAAAAATGGCATTACTTTTTGACATACCTATGTGGAGAATAGGGATGCACGTTCCTGTTGGTAATTATACTTTTCCTAAACAGAATGGCATTACAATTTGACTCAACTTGGAATTTTTTCTCTGGTCTCTGTTTTTCGCTTCTGATAAACTTTGGTATTTCATGCAATGCGATGGTATGTCACTGGAATAACGTTTGCCTCGGATTATTATCTCTTCGGACCCATGAAAAAGGGTTTGTTATTGAAAGAAACAGTGACTATATGGAAAAGTGGGGATGCGATCCACAGAGGACCAGTTTCATTTCGATGTACGATGCATGACCCTGCGTGGCTAATTATATATGACCTAAACAAAATCGCGCTACTTTTTGACTCAATATCGTATATATATATATTTACCGACCCCTCCGCACGAGCAGGATGTGACACAAGGTCAATTTCTTAAGCGGAGTTTAACAGATTTGAATTCAGAGTTTTCCTTCTCCTAGACCGGTTGCCTAACCAAGGTTAAAGAGCCCAGTCTGCCCTACTATGGTAAATAGCTGGAGGGAGAGTAGGATTCATACCTTTCCCAAGGGTATTAGCGCTAAGTGAAATGCAATTACCACATCCAGGATTTGAACTCGGGGCGACGAGTCCATTTCCCATGACTTTAACCATTACACCACGTGCTTCCTATCGTATATAAATATGGAAGGTGACGTATTTATTGATGACACGGTACAATACAAAGGGAGACACGTATTGTCTTTTTTTTTTTTCATTGGATGGAAAAGACACTGCCTATTGATACGTAACAAAATGAAGGGAAGCTGATATTTTTGTTTTATACGGTAGAATATGAAGAGATTACTGTCCGCTTCAGCTGCGGTGCGAAGACTTATATTCCCGACACGTACATAGAGTTGTGAAAAACCGCGAAATGTCACGTGCGTGTATTCGGTCGAATTGGCCGTCCCGGGATCAACGGACACTGTCGCTGAGACATTATCCGTTTAGATCTGACAGATTGTTTCCATAGTTAAATGGAAGAAGCAAATATATTTAACTGTGTCGAGCTTGTTCCATTAACTTGCAGCAAACCCTGCTGCGTTGCCAATAATTATGTTGGCTGGTTGGATGGTTGGTTGGTTGGTTGGTTTTACGGTATATGGATTTGCATAACCCCCTCCGCCAGTATGCGACACATGGTCAAATTCTTAAGAAGAGTTTATATACACATATATAAGGGGGTAGAGAGAGAGAGAGAGAGAGAGAGAGAGAGAGAGAGAGAGAGAGAGAGAGAGAGAAAGAAACGATATCTTACATATAGAAAAGAAAATAATAAATCTTGTCATATATGCGAAATAAAAAAACACAATATCTGATGGTAGGTGTGGCGCTTCATCTCAGATGTCCAAATAATCTCCTTGGTCTAGCGCTAGTGAAAAGGGATATACTCCCTCGCTGTATGGCTGATAACGACTTTAGGCCACTCCGACGACTTTACTTACTTTATATATATATATATATATATATATATATATATTCATAAATATATATATATATACATTTAATATATATAAATATATATAATATATATATATATATATATTATATTATATATATATATATATATATATATATATATATATATATAAGATTTTTGGATGTTTGTTTGTTTATAGAAGCATTGTTGAATAAATATTTTTATATTTTTGCTTGAAGGCAATTATAATGCATGTATCGTATAAAATTCGATAATTATAGAAAATAATCTTGACAAGAGAATCCCGCAAGGGATGGCTCGCTATGCAGAACACCGTACAGACTGTTTCGACTTTATTAAGTCTCTTCAGCGATGTATACTAACACTAACTACTGCGGTTTCGATTCCTGTCGGAGGGGAGTCGTTAGTATACATCGCTGAAGAGACTTAATAAAGTCGAAACAGTCTGTACGGTGTTCTGCATAGCGAGCCATCCTTTGCGGGATTCTCTTGTCAAGATTATTTTCTATAATTATCGAATTTTATACGATACATGCATTATAATTGCCTTCAAGCAAAAATATAATAATAATATATATATAATATATATATATTATTATTATATATTATATATATAGTTAACCTCGTTTTGTTTACAAAAGTTTGAGGACTAGTGAATTCATTTCCGCTTAGAAATGTAGCAATTAAATATTCTCCTATATTTGACGCATGGGTAAGAGGCTTGGTGAACGAAAGTTCATTCGGGTCTCAAACCCAGCCAGGGGTAGCTGGTAAGAAACACGTGTCTGTGGATTACTTATTTACTTATATGCACACACACACACACACACACACACATATTATATATATATATATATATATATATATATAATATCCCGCCTGTAGGTAGCTCACAAACTGTCTAGCCACACTGAAGAGACTTGATAAGGCGAAACACGTGTCTGGGGATGATTATATATATATATATATATATATATATATATATATGTAAGTGTTCAAACGATGTGTTTGAAATGGTGAAGGCCACCAATTTTTAGGAGATTATGTGCTTAATTAAAGTCATACCTAATTTGTTAATTAATTAATTATAATTAAATGAATTAGTCGTGCATATCGGTTTAAATATAAAGCGTAAACAAATCGAGAAAAAATCGATCTCTGTATGTACATTTCAGCCTATTAGGCCTCATCAGCAGAGCTATAGACAGGGCAGTGCTTTGTGCATGATTCGAACTCTACCGGTCGGACTGACAGGTGGACATTCTAACCACTACACTATCTGGCTTCCCCAGAATTTCTCGTTTATTTTAAACTGATATGTATATCGCACTTTTTGGTTGACTTATGGCACGACCGTATGAAGTGAACAAACAATGTGTTTGAAATGGCGAAGGCCGACAATTCATGGGAGATTATGTGCTTTATATATATATATATATATATATATATTATATATATATATATATATATAGCTAACCCTCACTTTGTTTACAAAAGTTTGAGGACTCTAGCGAATTCATTTCCGATTAGAAATGTAGCAATTAAATATTCTCCTATATTTGACAGCTGCCTGTGGCCGCACGGGTAAGAGGCTTGGCAAACGAAAGTTCACTCGGGTCTCAAACCCAGCCAAGGGTAGCTGTTAATAAACACGTGTCTGTGGATTACTTATTTACTTATTATATATATATATATATATATATATATATATATATATATATATCCCGCCTGTAGGTAGCTCACAAATGTCTAGTCACACTTTTTGAACACTGACTTTATGGCTCCTCATGGGTCGAAATCGACGAGGGAGTCCATAACATATATATATATATATATACACATATGTGTGTGTGTGTGTGTGTGTGTTTAGGCAGCATTTTTTCTTGTAGGCATATATTGTTAAATAAGGCAGCCATTTTTTGTCTGCAAGTTTTGTTTTTTCGTATTGCCGGATTATTTTTGTAATATTAGACACAAAAATCCAAAACTAAACAAAATAAACTTTGATAATAGCACCAATGTTCTAAAATGCCTATAATTACATTAACAAATTATAAAATTATAATAATATTAAAAATGATAATAAAAATAACACTAAAAAAACAACAATAATAAACACAACCTATGCAAATAGAAAATGGAATAGCCAATTGTTGTACGGTTTCAAAATACCCTGAAGATGGCCCACAATAGGGCGAAAAGTACGTGGACTATGACACATGGCAAATACATCAGCCAATTTTCGCCAGATATTACAAAAAATAATCCGGCAATACGAAAGAACATAGGACAAAACTTGCAGACAAAAAATGGCTGCATTATTTAACATTATATATATATATATATATATATATATAATATATATATTATATATATATATATATATGAGGAGAGAAAAGGAGAGAGAGAGAGGGAGAGACAGAAAAAAAACACATATTTTATATATAGAAAATGGCAAAGTTATATTAATATATATAAAAATATGTTAAGAATACCAATATATATATATATATATATAATATATATATATATATATATATTATATATATATATTGGTATTTAAAAAATATTAATATATTAATATATCTATCTCTCTCTCTCTCTCTCTCTCTCTCTCTCTCTCTCTCTATATATATATATATTATATATATATATATATATATTATATATATATATATAATGTAAGCAATTGATGATCTATATAGAAAAGGAACTCAGAAAATGCAGACAAAATATAATAATTTATTTTGGAAATGGCAAAGGCCAGAAACATTGTCTGGATTAATGTTTACGTAAAAAATAAAAAAAAATTTTAAAAAAGTAAAAAAATATACAGAGAAAGAGATCCCTTCGATGCACAAGACAACCAACTAACACAAAGATAAAGGGTAAAAAAAAGCGCCAAATTTAAAAACAAATATTCAAATAAGAAATAAAAGAAATGATAGAAATATTGTGCGAATAGTTTTAAGTAGGCATACGTATTGGTAAAAAAAAATTACTAAGACGTGACTCGAAAGAACCTGAACGACCAATAGCTTAAAGTAACAGATATATTGTATTATATACTTAAAATTGTTTCTTAAGATTTCTGTCCTATCTAAGATGATATATGGTTTCAAGTTAGTATTACTACTAGCAGGACCTGTGGATATAGCACAGTATGATAATCTAATTATTACAACGTTTGATATGTTTACTAAAGATAGTAAAAAGTATATAATCTTGATTTAAATCTATCTCAATACTATGTAAATACTTGAATTTTATAATAATAATAATAATAATAATAATAATCTTATTATAATGGAGATTGTGTGTTTTTCTGTCTGTAACCGAAACTGCATTACTACTCAAGTCACAATTCCCTTCGTTATTTACATCACATTCTCCATGATTTTATTTATATTTAAACCTCAATTATTAATAAAATTGCTTCACCTTTTTATTAGTGTTGCCCATGTCTACATGCAAATAACATGCAATTGTATTTATATATACAAAAAAATAGCGGTTAACAGTGTGAATGGGAAGGCTAATTTGCATATTGATATTAAAAATGTGATTTTATTAAATATGTGCTTAGTTATTGATTTCTAAGTGTTTGTTTTATTTTAATGAATATAAGCAAAAAATCTCTTCAATGAATCTTAAATGAAATCCATTAACAAGAAAAAATAACTGTCATTTTATTCTTTATTTCCTAATTTAACTAAATAGTTAAATAAGTAAAATTCAGCAATGAAAGACGGAGTGACGGAAGAGTAAGTTTCATTATTTTTTTTTATTATACCCCCACTCTGTTACATATCTTTTTATCTGCCTTCTTATTAGACTTTCTAATTTAATATGATATTTCATTACATTAAAACTTAAATACTTGCACCCGGAGGGTGCATATATTTGCTAGTAATAATAATAATAATAATAATAAGGCTCTCCACCCTAGAGAAGATTATATGTGTCAAGAAAGGAAGGGGGAAGAGGTCTTGCCAACATAGAGGAATGCGTAGAAACCACAATCCAACAACTTGAAGATTACACAAGAAAGAGCAAAGACAAACTACTTATGGCGGCCAACAATAGTAGACGCGACAGATGTACAATCAGAAACACAACAAAGACTAGAAAACAAAAATGGGAAGAAAAACAATTATATGGACGCTTCAAACGACAAATTGAAGAGGTTGCCCATGAAAAGATTTGGACATGGTTAAGAAAAGGAAACCTCAAAAGAGAAACGAAATCATTTATAATTGCTGCACAAAATAATGCCATAAGGACAAACTACATCAAAGCGAAAATTGATAGGACCCAACAAAATAGTAAATGTAGACTTTGCGGTAAAAGAGATGAAACTGTAAACCATATACTCTGCGAATGTAGCAAACTAGCACAACGAGAATACAAAACTAGACACGACTGGGTTGGGAAGGTGATCCACTGGGAATTATGCAAAAAATTTAATTTTGACCATGCAAAAAAATGGTATACGCATAAACCAGAATCTGTTCTGGAGAACGAAACGCATAAAATTCTCTGGGACTTTGAAATAAAAACGGATCACCTTATCCCAGCAAGAAGACCAGACCTAGTGTTGATAAACAATAAAGAAAGAAATTGTCCACTGGTGGATTTTGCAGTTCCAGCAGATCACTGGGTGAAGCTAAAGGAAAATGAAAAAAATGGACAAATATCTAGACCTTGCCAGATAACTGAAAAAGTTACGGAATATGAAAGTGAAAATGATACCAATTGTAGTTGGTGCACTTGGAACAGTCCCAAAAGGATTAGAAAAGGGTTTGGAATGTTTGGATATCAGAGGAAGGATTGAAACCATTCAGAACACTGCACTGCTACAATCTGCCAGAATACTCAGAAGAGTCCTGGAGACTGATGAGACTTGCTGTCACTCAGACTCCAGTGAAAGACCATCAGCTAACACTGATGTGAAAACTCAAAAGGAGTAAATAATAATAATAATAAAACTCCAAACTGGTGTGAAAAACTGTGAAGTTCGTACCAATTGTAATCGTGCCATTGGAACAATCCCCAAACTCTGGAAAAGAATTTGGTGAACTAGAAATCAGGGGAAGAATCGACCCATCCAAACTACAGCACTGTTGGGATCGGCTAGAATACTCAGAAAAGTCCTGGAGACCTAAGGAGACTTGCTGTCACTCATACTCCAGTGAAAGACCATCAGCTAATGCTGATGTGAAAACTCAAAAGGAGTAAATAATAATAACCCTATCCCAACCAGGAGACCAGACACAGTATTATTAACAACAACAAAAAAAGAGAACTTGTCAACTGGTGGACTTTGCGGTTCCAGCAGATCACAGGGTGAAGTTGAAGGAAAATGAAAAGATGAATAAATACCTGGAACTTGCTAGCGAACTGAAAAAAGCTGTGGAATATGAGAGTTAAAGTGATACCAATTGTAGTTGGTGCACTTGGAACAGTCCCAATGAACTTGTAAAAAAGACTGGAGGATCTGGAAATGAGAAAGACTTGAAACCACCCAGACTAGTGCATTGCTGCAATCGGCTAGAATACTCAGAAGAGTCCTGGAGACCTGAGGAGACTCGTTGTCACTCAAACTCCACTGAAAATACTATCAGCTAAAGCTGATCTGAAAAACTCAAAAGAAGTGATAATAATAATAATAATAATAATAATAATAATAATAATAATTAGAAGAACAAGAACAAGAACAAACATTATACCATAGTAAAAAAAAGTAAAGTCGTCGGGGCGGCCTAAAGTCGGTATCAGCCAGTCAGCGAGGGAGTCTATCCCCTTTTCAATAGCGCTAGACCAAGGAGATTGTTTTTAGCATCTGAGGTGGAGCACCACACCTACCATCAGCTCCTTACTTTACCGCACAGATTCCTGTGCTACTCATACGCTGAGTTGGCGAAGACCGGTATCGAACTAGGAACTTTGTGGTTTCTAGCCGAACGCTCTACCGACTGAGCTAAACCCGGCCCATAGTACGATAATTTAATTATTACAACGTTTGATATGTTTACTTAATAGCTATTGGAAATGGATCAATATGTAAAAATGTATAATAATATTCATTTACCCCCCCCCCTCTTATACTATTTCCTTCTTTTCATCTTTTCATTATGTTAGATTGAAACAGATTAGCGTTATCACCTCCTCCCTCTATATTTCTCCAACTTTCTTTCTTTCTTTCTTTCTGATTATATATTTTCCTCCTTTTGTTTATTTATAATAAAAACAGGAATGGTGACGACACTCATAAGAAATAATAATTATATGGATAAACGACATCAGATATTCAGGATTTACATTTCTGAATTTCATCCTATTAATACTGTCTGATTTTCAACCAAAAGGTGTTGTAAAAGTGTATTAATATATAGATAGTATTACCATCGTTACTTCTTATGATATAAGAAAATTAGTATTATCTGCGTTATTCGGACTATTGTCCTCATCTTTATTGTTATTTGTACAACGTTTCCGCCGATATACCCTCCGGTCTTCTTCAGGTATTTCTTGTCGGACCCGGGAACCTTCTCGGACTCGGGAACCTTCTCGGACTCGGGAACCTTCTCGGACTCGGGAACTTTCTTTTCGGACTCGGGAATCTTCTTGTCGTAATCGGGAAACTTCTTGTCGTAATCGGGAGCCATCACAGAACTTTGAACCTAACCCTCTATTCAGTCCTCTGGGGTAGGAGTTGTGTTAATGACAACACAACTCCTACCCCAGCTATGGTTAGCGGAATGAGAACAGGATACCCCGCGAGGACTGAATAAAGGGTTAGGTTCAAAGTTCCGTGATGGCTCCCGATTACGACAAGAAAGTTCCCGACTACGACAAGAAGGTTCCCGAGTCCGAGAAGGTCCCCGAGTCCGACAAGTAATACCTGAAGAAGGCCGGAGGGTATATCGGCCGAAACGTTGTACAAATAACAATAACGATGAGGACAATAATCCGAATAACGCAGATAATACTAATCATCAAGCCTCATCTCGAACATTCAGAGAAATAAGAAAATTACTTACTTACAGTTCTGGCATCCATCTGTCTACTTGAGACGATGGTATAGTGTCCAAAACAAGTGGAACTCTGTAGCCTGGACGTGTTGATATGGATGGTGAACTGTTGTCTTTGTGGTTCAAAGCAAAGAAAAAAAAACGAAAAAAAAAACAACGATTTTGTCGCATGAATTGCTAGATACAGCACCTTAGGGATTCCAGCTCCGTAATTGACTTCGGGGTTTACTCCCCTTAGAATGATGTATAGCTACTTGGCAGTAGAGGTTTTATAACAGACTTTCCTTCTCTAGAATAAGGAGTCCCATTTACCCTAGTTGGTGATTTATGTGAGTAGTAAGTGTTGTATTATCGTGCAACGGAAGAGGAAGCTTCCGGCAAAAACACAAAGGAAAAAGATAAAAATATATATTTAAAAAAAAGGGAGAACGGAAGATAGGTCTTCCGGTCAAGAAGCAGGGAGAAGATAAAGAAATAGATAAAAGAAAAAAGGAAAATGGAAGCAGAGTCTTCCGGTGAAGAGAAAGATAAAGAAATATATATGTCCGTTATCAGATCAAACAATAAAAATGCGTGGGCATATTTATTGTATATAAAGGCTAGCGGATGAAGGTCCCCAGCGAGCAACCGAGAAAGTAACCTCGTCGTCTCTTGTACCAACCACCCTCGGAAGTTCATTGTGAACACGGCGCTCTTCACCATCCTACCCTTGGGCATTTCTAAATGAACACTCATCACCTCTCACCACCCACATACACCGACGGAAATAAAGACGGGTAATATTTTTATTTAACCGTGTCTGTAGTTTTATTGAAATGAAGTAGTCGGCTATACAACATAAGTATCCCAATCCTACTACTATTGATGTGCGACTGCCCAATGGGGCCACCTGTTGGCCGTGGGTGGCGAACCGTGATGCTTAAAGATGGAGTCATGGTGGATGAGCAGTCCATGACCTGCAACATTCCACTTAGACCCTTACTTAGGCTAGATGGGCGGTCGGAGAGGCCCCCTCCGATCAATCAGCTGGTCACTTCAAGCCCTAGCACCTACATGATTGCCCCAATCCTATTGCCCTTAGGGCAAGCCCCAACCCCTTTTTATCATATGGGTGCTAGAAGGCGGTGGCTGCGGGTCTACATGTCCTGGGAATGACGTTAAACTCTATCTGATGGTGAGGTTCCAGTTTTGGAGGTTTGGGGAATGTAGAGCACCCCTTCATCACCATTGCTCCCTGGTCCACTCTGACCCGGAGTGGTAGTACCTGTTAGAGTCCCATTTATGGGTTAAATAGAAAACACGAGTTTATAAACAAAATTGTGTTATCCATTAAAAATGAAATTATTTTCAAACTTTATCGGCATTAAACATTTTTTTACCAATAGAAGTATTCGGCATAAACTAACCAAAGGGGCTGACATGCCGTAAAACCTAACCAACCAAACCAAACCACCTCAGCAGACAAGCCAAGGCATGCCAGATGGCGGTTTAAGTTTAGTCGCCAACCCTACCATGAAACAGGTAGAACTAGTTTACGTGGTACTAGTAGCCGGTAAGATAGAAGACGTCTTGTCCTGACCTGTCTCTAAGAAAATTTTCTTTTTTTATTGTCATAATACGTTCTGCGGAAGGAGTGCCATGGACTTTTAGCACAATATGGGGAGAGTGCACAACCGCGTAGAAGTATGTATGCGTGGATATAAAAGATTAAAAGTAGCCGGAAAATTCCAATTTTAAGATTACCACCCAAATCAATTTTAAGACTCCTACCCCGAGGCTGAAAGAGAATTTTGACAATGTTCGCAGTCTATTATTTACAAGTAACCGTTCAAATACTTTTGAATTATGATTTCTATAATTAACCAAACCTCTGATCAAATTCTACCCGGGTTTTCCCCCTAACATGAGAAAAGAAGCAGATATTTCCCAATTAAATTGTTAGTAATAAAGATTTTTTTGTTGTTTCTATAGTGTGTTTGAAGCATTAATTATAAAATGTAATAAGATTTTTTTTAAGGCAAAATAATGCAATTTTATGCTGAAAAACATATTTATTTAAATTTTCTTTTTTTCCTTTTTTTTTCACTTAATATTTTCGGAGTAAAATCCATCTTCAGAGAGTTCTTCAGAAAGTTGAAGAGTTTCCATCTGTGTTTGTTAAAATCAACTGTGGTCTTATTCCGTTGAATTTGATGGAGATTTAAAAGTTCGGCCGAGATCGTCAAGTACCGTTAAGTCCCGTGTAGCTGTTGCGTTTTGTGGGAAGTTTTGAAATCATTTAAGATATATATTTTTTTTTGTTAGCAATAATTTTTTTTAAATATATTAAAATCATGGATTTTTATCCAATGTTGCGCAAAATTGCACATGCTTAATCTTTGATTTTTAAATAGATTAAATAAATCTTGATGAGGAAAAGGGGGTTGGAATGAATCCGACAGAATGAGGTAAAATAAGGAATGAAAGAACAAAACTCAGACAAAATTGTGTTGTATATTTCGCTGGAGGATTGAATAAAAGCAGAAGAAGCTGAGGTCAATTCTCCAGCGAAATATACTACACATTTTTGTCTGAGTTTTGTTCTTTCATTCCTTATTTTACCTAATAAATCTTGATCTACGGTTAAATTATTAAGTTCAACATAGGGCCTTCCAGACGTTTAAAATTCAAGAGTGAATCTTTAAGTGCATTAAAAAAGGCGAATTGAATCAGAGAAATAAGTTTTTGCACCAATTTTTAAAAAAAATTGTTTTAATATCTCAACAGAAAGCTACGTTTTAATACATGCATAGGAAAGATATAGGCTGCTTTAAACAGATTGTCAGTGGTATGGAAATCCGCTCTCACTAACAGGTTAAAGCATTGTTAAAGCCGTAGTTGTATCAGTGTTATTGTACAGTTGCACTAGTTGGACCCTAACGAAGCGCCTAGAGAATAAGCTAGATGGGAGCTGCACAAGAATACTGCGCGGAATCTTAAACAAGACGTGGAAGCAACATTCCACGGGAAAACACCTGCCTCATATCACACAAACCATCCGT
>CM042180.1:36159985-36177485 GCA_023376005.1 Doryteuthis pealeii
ATTGATAAAGACAGGAAAAAAAAACGTCGATCGATACCTAGCATAGGTCAGTAGACAATTATCTAAACAAACACCAATACACAAATCCCTTCCCCTCACAACTCATCCACCCACCATCACGAGTTGAGATTTTTGGAAAGCCTTAAGACACTTTCATTTTCATCTTTTTGTATTGAAAAAAAAAATAAAGATGAAAATTAAAAGAATTGATTTTTGGCCAGTTGCGTATACCCGAGGCTAAAATATATCAGACATTGCATACTGCGTATCTTGGCCATGGTGGTAAATTGCATCGGATGTTGAGGCCCCAGTTCTGGAGATATGGAAAATATGAAGCTATCCGTTGATTAGTATTATCTGCGTTATTCGGACTATTGTCCCATCTTCATTGTTATTTGTACAACGTTTCGGCCGATATACCCTCCGGCCTTCTTCAGGTATTTCTTGTCGGACTCGGGAACCTTCTCGGACACGAGAACCTTCTTTTCGAACTCGGGAACTTTCTTGTCGTATTCGGGAGCCATCACGGAACTTTGAACCTAACCCTTTATTTATTCCACGGGGTATCATGTTCTCATTCCGCTAACCATAACTGGGGTAGGAGTTGTGTTAATTAATTATTTTTCTAACTGCTTTCACTCAGGATTGAACTCGGGTACCAGAGATAACTGTCACTTAGAACTGTTTTAACATAACTGCCTAATCCACTCGGCCATGTGTCCAATGGCCGAGTGGAATAAATAAAGGGTTAGGTTCAAAGTTCCGTGATGGCTCCCGAAAACGACAAGAAACTTCCCGAGTTCGAAAAGAAGGTTCCCGAGTACTAGAAGGTTCCCGAGTCCGACGAGAAATACCTGAAGAAGGCTGGAGGGTATATCGGCCGAAACGTTGTACAAATAACAATGAAGATGGGGACAATAGTCCGAATAACGCAGATAATACTAATCTTCAAGCCTCATCTCAAACATTCAGAGAAATAACCATTGATTGCCAAAACCTGTAGGATGGTTCACTAGAATACACAAGCTGCACCTCTGTAGAGGGGTAGGACTCCCTCCCCCTCAATGGGTCTACCTGTTTTTGGTGAGTGGTGACCTAGAATGCTTAAGGAGCGAATACTGGTGGCTGAATGATATGCAAGACTCCACATTGGCCCTAATTTTGTCTGCCCTGTTGGCTGAGGTGATAGAAGGCACCGACTTCACCTAGTCAGATAGGTAAGACTTCCCCAAATAGGGCCACCTGTTAGCCGTGGGTGGCCACCCGTGATGCTGTAGGGAATGTGAAGCACTCCTTCATGACCATTACTCTCAGGTCCACTCTGACTCGGAGTGTTAGCACCTTTGAGGATCCGATCAACGGGTTAAAAATGTAAAACAATGAGTTTAAAAAAAGTTTGAATACCCAACAAAAATGAGTAAAGCAAAACGTCTACACACACATATATATTATATATATATATATATATATATATATATATATATAGGCACATACTTATCTGTACTGATGATGATCTGAGGTTCATAGGCACTGTATTATTATTTGTTTTATTATTATCTAAAGTAATTCTGAAATGAATATTTCGTACACGTAAACAAAAGAGATCGAAGCACTTGATATTTTCTATATATATTTCACTTTCAATCCTAAATATATATATATATATATATATATATATATAATAAGTAATCCACAGACACGTGTTTCGAGGTTTCACCTTTCATCAGTGTGGCTATACGGTAACAGATACCCCTGGCCTGGTTTGAAACCCGAATGAACTTTCGTTCGCCAAGCCTTTAACCCGTACGGCCAGAGGCAGCTGTCAAATATAGGAGAATATTCAATCGCTACATTTCTAAGCGGAAATGATTTCTCTAGAGTCCTCAAACATTTGTAAACAAAGCGAGGGTTAGCTAGCCGCCAGAACGGTGAATCTGCAATTAAATCCCTATTCAGAGAACTCAACCAAAGTGGGAGTATATATATAATAAATAAGTAATCCACTGACACGTGTTTCGAGGAAAGTTATTTGGTTACATTAGAAGCAGCCGAAAATATAAGAGGGACACAAAAAAATCGAATGAATTAACGCAGTATTGTTTGATCTTCTGAATTTTATCTAATATTTCGGGTGGTCTCCACCCTTTTTAAGGCTTTTGTAGGCATACTGTGTATTATCAAAACAAGAAATAAAATAAACATGAGAAATACCAATATATATATATATATATATATATATATATATATATATATTTGTATATGTATAAGTATTAACTTACCGGTGGGTATAAGTACGATCGTTGGAAGCGCACAATATCCAGAGGCTAAGGTTGAGAAAAAAACAAATACAAAGTGCTCAATACAATGTAGAGCATAAATTTATTTTAACAATAGAAAGGAGTATATATATATATATATATATTATATATATATATATATATTATATATAGAGAGAGAGAGAGAGAGAGAGAGAGATAGACCTAAACTTCTACTGTATAAGAAAAAAATAGGCTTTATAGTCGCTTGGAGAAAAAAAGAAAAGACCAAATCATATGAACCTCCTGAAAATAATCAGTTGATGATATTAAACTGGATAAAAGAAGAAAAAATACTACAAGAGTTGCCTAAGTTAAATATACTAAAGTGCTCAATGAAATAAGTAGAGTTAATAAGTAGAGACATAATTTTCCTGATGATTAGGGGAAACATAGGAAGATATATTCTGACTCATTAGGCTTAATTTATATATATATATATATATATATATATATATATATATATATATATAATAAATGAAGCCTAACGAGTCAGAAAATATCTTCCTATTTTTTATAAACACTTTTTAAAAGAATGCAGGAATTAATAAATTCAAAAATATAATCGAAAGCATAAAGAGCGTCCACAATACTCAACCGACGTAATTTGCGGTCCAAAAACATAACAGCAAGAAATGTCTTCACATAAACACCAGAAGATCTATTAGCAATCTGATGATGGTTAATTAACCTGAAACCTGGGTAGTTGCTTATGGAAAATAATTATATTTAAAAAAATCAACAAATAAATAAATAAAGCTCCTACAAATTTGTGGTTGAGCACTGTGATTTCTTTGTTTCATCCCAAATTTTGTTTAAAATATATACATATATATATATGAGGAAAAATGAGTAAAGAAAAAAAATGTAAATGGATAAAATGAATTTAATCGATATCACATTAATCGATATCACTTACACTTGTGTTTCGGTCAGTTTATGTGTGTGAAAATATTTCGCACACATAGAAGAATCGACCTTCATCAGAGTGAACATTTATTTTGAATGAAAAATATTTTGAAACTATTTTGTACCATAACTCCTAGAAAAAAACAAATATCGAAATCATAACGGTCTATCTTAGCTCTATTCTCAGCGTTCCAAATTTTTTTAAAAAATCGATTTTCGAATATTTCCAAAAATCTCTGTTGTTTTTCCCAACGAATTTTTTCATTCAAAATAAATGTTCACTATGATGTAGGTCGATTCTTCTATGTGCGAAATATTTTCACACACATAAACTGACCGAAACACATGTGTAAGTGATATCGATTAATATGATATCGATTAAATTCATTTTATCTATTTACATTTCTTTTCTTTACTCATTTTTCCTCATATTATCGGATTCAATTCCTTTTCCATTTTCACACACACACACACACACATATATATATATATATATATATATATATATATAATATTATATATATATATATATATATATATATATATATATATATGGTTACGGTAAGGCTAAAAATCGGTTATAGGTCTATTCTACCCACTAGAACGCTAACTTTATTGAAAATGGTACACAGATAATTTATGATTTACATATGAATTGGGGGGGGGGTCCTGTAAAGGTATCGGGTTCAATTTTATTTTATATCTGTTCAATCATATTGGACTTCGATCTCTCACTTGTACCTGAACTACTCTAACATCACCCGCTGGAAGTAAGGGCCAACATAGAATCATATATATATATATATATATATATTATATTACCTTTTCCACATCTTAAAGGTCTACAAGTTGATTTGAAATGAAGAAATTGTCTATATCTTTTTTTGTGATTATAATTGTGTATATGTGTGCCTAGAGTTGAGGATCGATAAATAAATATATGACAGTCTCGCAGCCATTATTGGGACAGCGGGTGGTTTAAAGCCTGGGTTAGAATTTAATATGTCCACCGCTGTGTGAACAGTTTTTACTTAAAATAAATTCCCATCATCCAGCAGACAAAATGGCGCTATGAAAGTGTACTGCAGGCTTTGTCCACATGATATGATATGATATATATATATATCTGTGTGTGTGTGTGTGTGTGATTGTCTGTCTGTTTCTGAATGGTACTGTGTGTATATATAAGTGTTTATGTACCTCTCTCTCTCTCTCTCTCTCTATATATATATATATATATATATATATATATATATTATATTATATATCTCTTATTATAATGGAGATTGTGGGTTTTTCTGTCTGTAACCGAAACTATATTCCTACTCAAGTCACAATTCTCTTAGTTATTGACATCACATTCTCCATGATTTTATTTTTATCTAAACCTCAATTATTAATAAAATTGTCTTACATTATTAATACTGTTAACTATGTCTACATACTGACAACATGCAATTATATTTATATATACCCCAAAATAGCGCTTTACAATGTGAACGGGAAGGCTAATTTGCATATTAATATTAAAAAATCGAATTTAATAAATATGTGCTTAGTATTATTGATTTCTAACTGTTTGGTTTTATTTTAATGAATATAAGCAAAAATCTCTTCAGTGAATCTTAAATGAAATCCATTAACAAGATAAAATAACTGTCATTTTATTCTTTGCTTCCTCTTTTAACTAAATACATAAATTAGAAAAAATAACAATGAAAGACGAGAGTGATGGAAGAGTAAGTTTCAGTTGTTCCATTTTTCATTATACTCCCTCTGTTTCAAATCTTTTATTATACTCCCTCTGTTTCAAATCTTTTTATCTGTATTCTTATTTAGTTTCATTAGCCTTTCTAATTTAATACAATATTTTATTACATTAAAACTGAAATACTTGCACCCGGAGGGTGCATATATTTGCTAGTATGTATAATATATATATATATATATATATATATATATATATATATATGTATAATATATATATGTATGATATATATATGTATAATATATATATGCATAATATATATATATGTATAATATATATATATATATGTATAATATATATATATATATATATATATATATAATATATATATATTATATGTATAATATATATGTATATATATATATATATATGTATATATATATATATATGTATGTATATATATATGTATATGTCATATGGGTTTGTCTGCTAATATACATATATATCTGTGTGTATGTACGTATGTCTGTTTGTATATATATATATATATATATATATATATATATATGTGTGTTGTGTGTGTGTGTGTGTGTGTGTGTTCGAATATATGCATATATATATGTATATGTGTGTTGATGCGTATACATATAGGTGTGTTTATATATATATATATATATATATATATATATATATATATATATATATATAAAGAATTCAAAGTGGAAATACATTGATTTTTCAAGAGAAAGAAGGAAAATATTCTCTCAACAGACAATGAAATCTTGAAGAAGGAAATCTCATATATAAGAAAAACAGCCAGCAGACGACCATTCCCCGCATCCTGTTGGTCTTCAATTTGATTTGTTGTTATTTCTCCACTTTTTGAACCGAGAGAGTGACTTAACTGTCATGCACAGCTATATCTCCATGATATCCATCAATATACAGATAGTCCTTCAGACAATGACATGTTTAAGGAGTGGCATTCGTTTGAAAAGACGTCGCAAATAACATCTTATTATAATGGAGATTGTGGGTTTGTCTATCTGTAACCGAAACTATATTACTATACAAGTCACAATTCCTTTAGTTATTTACAACATGTTCTCCATGATTTTATTTTTATTTAAACCTCAATTATTAATAAAATTGTTTTACATTAATTACACTGTTGACCATATCTACATACTAATAACATGCAATTGTATTTATATATACAACAAAATAGCAGTTTACAATATGAATGGGAAGGCTAATTTGCATATTGATCTTAAAAATTTGATTTTAATAAATACATGCTTAGTATTATTGATTTCTAATTGTTTGGTTTTATCCTATTGAATATGAGCAAAAATCTCTTCAATATATCTTATAAGAAATCCATTAACAATAAGAAATAACTGTAATATTATTCTTTACTTCCTATTTTAACTAAACAGTTTAAATTAGGAAAATTTACCACTGAAAGACGGGAGTAACGGAAAATGATGGAAGTGTTAGTTTCAAAGTCGTTCTATTTTTCAATCATACCCCCTCTGTTCAAAATCTTTTTATCTACATTCTTATTCAGTTTCATTAGCCTTTCTAATTTAATATCATATTTTATTATAAAATTTAACTAAAATACTAGCACCCAGAGGGTGCATGTATTTGCTAGTATATATATATATATATATATATATATATAATATATATATAAAAATATTTGTGTGTGTGTGCATATAGATATATGTATTCCTAATATATGCACACTCACACACACACACACACACACACACATATATATATATATATTATATATATATATATATATATATTTAGAGAGAGAGAGAGAGAGAGAGAGAGGGGGGACAGAGAGTCATCCACAGACACGTGTTTCGACTTATCAAGTCTCTTCAGTTTGGCTAGACATTTGTAAGCTACCTCCAGCCGGAATTGAAATCCGATCGGTTGGATGTCCGACACCTTAAACATTAGGCTGTCTTCACTTACAGAATGGGAAGGGGATTTTAACCGTTTTAATACACACATAGCTTCGTGTGTAAATGCCGTCGTAGAGTGCTCCATCCCTTATATAGGAGAGCGTTGGTGTATATATATATATATATATATATATATATATATATATATATATATATATATATACAGTTCAAAGTTGATTTTTCAAGGAAAAGAAGGAAAATATTCTCTCAACGAAATATGTAGAATAATCCAATTGATGATTCTATTTGGGATCATCAAATTCTCAGAATGTATGCAAATCTATAGATTCATGAAAGGATTTTTTTAAATCCCTAAGAGAACTCAATGTATAATAAGTAATAAATCAATTCGAGACCAATATACAACTTTCAACTGTTACACCTAAAGAACATGATGTAGCGAAAGTACATGACGTTAGCGAAACATCGAGACGCAGCGAATGAACAAAGACGAAGCAATCGCATGATTTACACCCTTTTTGGGAAAAACAATGCTTCCGGTTTGAATTTAAATTATTTTCTGCTTCTCTCTTGATGAGTCCGGATTAAAAACATTTACATCTAAAAACGGACCCAATTATTATTACGCTCTGATGAGGATTTTTTATAAATCGAAATATTGTTCAATATCAGCAATGAAAAAGGATATGAAAATATATTCATTTTAACAAAATGTGTGTTTTTATACCTTTTATCTATACATATACCGTCGGATTCATTTCCTTACTCTTCACTCATATAACTTTCAATATATACATATGTATATGTGTGTGTGTTTCTCTCTCTCTCCATCTCCCCCTCTCTCTCTCTCTCTGTATATATATATATATATATATATATATATTATATATATATATATGTATGTATTTATACACACACACATATATATATAAATTTATACACTTACACAAATATATATATATATATATATATATAGTCAATAAATATCGAATTGTATACGATATACGCATTGTAATTGCCTTCAAAAATATAAATAATAATATGCTTTACTTAACAATGCTTCAAAAGCAAATTATCAAATACTATTATATGTATATATATACCAAAAGTGGAACATAATTGGCTAGTGTAATGGCTATAATCCCCGCCTGTCAGCTTGACAGTGAGGGTTCGAATCACACACAAAGCAGTATACTGTCTATAACTGAAATGTACATAACTGAAATGTACATGAAACTTGAATCAACTAACCGCTATGACCATTTTCACCGGTATGTCAATATTTCAACAAATGTGTGTGTGTGTGTGTGTGTGTGTGTGTGTGTGTGTGTGTGTGTGACTTTGTCTCTTTCTGAACTGTGTGTGTCCAATATGGATTAATTCGTTTTAGATAAATGTATATTTATGTATTATCAATATATATATATATATATATAATATATAATATATATATATATATGTGTGTGTGTGTGTGTGTGTGTGTGTATGTATGTATGTATATCTGTGTATCTGTCCATGTATGTGTCCATCTGTTCATCACGAATAATCTATCTATCTATATCTCTATATATGTATATGTGTGTTCATGTGTGTCCAGGTGTATGTTCCTGTGTATATTATGAATAATCTCTCTCTATATATATGTATTTATATACATATGTATATATGTATGTTCGTGTCTGTGTCTGTACCTATCTGTTAAACATGGATTTATTTTGAATACATTCTGAATATATGTATCTTATGCATTTGCATATATATAATATATATATATATATATATATATATATATATATAGAGAGAGAGAGAGAGAGAGAGAGAGAGAGAGCAAAAAAAAAAAAAATTGCGGTCCAGAATGTGACATTGAGTAAAGATCTTCAACAAACACCATGGGATCTTGCTCAANGCCTAACAACCTGATGATTGCCCCTTGGCATGAAACCTGGGTCGCTGTTCATAATGAACATTGATCTGTGAAAACTCTGCAAAATAAATAAATATTAGCTCTCACAATTTGTGATTGAGCACTGTATTTCTTGTTTCATCACAAAAAAAATTTGTTTTATATATACCTATATATATATATATATATATATATATATATATATATATATATGCATATAATATATGTGTGTGTGTGTGTGTGTGTGTTTGTGTATGTGTGTACATTTGTGTATGTGTACATGAATTTGTTTATGTGTTTAGCACGAATAATCTATCTACCTACCAATCTATCAATATATATACATATATATATGTGTGAGTGTGAGTGTATGTGTGTGTGTTTGTATGTCTGTGTATGTATGTGTGTGTGTTCCAACTGCGTGTTCATGTGTATATTACCAATAATTTCTTTATACATATATGTGGGTGTGTGTGCGTGTCTGTGTCTCTACTTGTGTATGTCAAATATAGATTTTTTTTCATTTAAATATATGTATGTTTATGTATATTATTATGAACATTCCTTCATCTATTACAAAAAAAAAAAAAACATATATGTTGAAATTATATGTCAACGTATACATCTAAAATCTCTTTTTCAAAAGATTTCTTATTCTTTTCTTCTTCTTCTTCTTTCGTATGCCTATAATTATTTACCAACGAACGAATATTTTCTACGGAATTTGCTTAAAATTATGACTTTGCTCGCTTCAAAGCAAAATTATAGTTATTTACAATACAACTGTGAAAACACGGAAGTCACAAATAACCACTATTTTTATGCCATTATTTTGATTTTCACTCCCATCTTTATTTGTATTTATTTTACTGGTGTGTTTGTACTACTAAAAAGAAACAGTGAAATACTACTAACTTTTTTTTATCCCTTTTCGTCTCCTGTAATCAAAATTATACCAAGAAAAATATGGATTGATCTAACTGCATAAAACCAACAGGCTACTATTTTGAGATATTATTAGATTGATGCAAAAGTTCCAAGTACATTTTGAAATCATGTTAGAAAGTTGGTTGGTTGGTTGGTTGGTATTTTTGCATATTTTTTCTGAGAGGCTTGATCATTGCATTATTTGGATTATTTGGACTATTGTCCTCATCGGTATTGTTATCTACACTATTTTTCAGAATTTCTTAGATATCGCTTGATAATTTGGATTATTCGGACAATTGTCCTCACTTTTATTATTATCTACCCTATCCTCTGAATTAGATGAGTCTTGATAATTTGTATTATTTGGATTATTGGAACTATTGTCTACCGGCATAAAACCAAACAGACCATTATTTGAGATATTATTAGATTGATGCAAAAGTTCCAAGTACATGTTGAAATCGTGTAGAAAGTTGGTTCGATGCTGGTTGGACTTTCTTGTGATATCAACCCTTGAAAATTTGTATTATTTAGATTATTCGAACTATTGTCCTCAGCTTATTGATTATCTACACTATTTCTCTGAATTTTTTAGATGAGGTTTGATCATTTGTATTATTTGGATCATTCGGACTATTGTCCTCATTTTATTGTTATGTACACTATCTCTCTGAATTTTTGAGATGATGCTTGATAATTGGTATTATTTGAATTATTCGGACTATTGTCCTCATCTTTATTGTTATTCTGCACTATCTTCTCTGAATTTTTGAGATGATGCTTGATAATTTCTATTATTTGATAATTCGGACTATTGTCCTCAACTTATTGACTATTTCTCTGAATTTTATAGATGAGCCTTGATCATTTGTATTATTTGTATCATTCGGACTATTGTCCTCATTTTTATTGTTATGTACTCTATCTCTCTGAATTTTTAGATGATGCTTGATAATTAGTATTATTTTGATTATTCGGACTATTGTCCTCATGGTTATTGTTATCTGCACTATTTCTCATATTTTTGAGATATGGCTTGATAATTTGAATTTTTGATTATTGGACCATTGTCTACGTGTATAAAACCAAGAGGCCACTATTTTGAGATATTATTACATTGTCGATGAACTTTTTGAAATCATGTTAGAAAGTTAATTAGTTTTACAATACAACTGTGAAAACATGGAAGTCGCAAATAACCACCATTTTTATGCCATTATTTTGATATTAACTCATCTTTATTTGGATTTATTTTACTAAGGTTTTTTTTGTACTACTAAAGAAACAGTGAAATACTATTTTTATCCCTTTTCGTCACCTGTAATCAAAA
Source organism: Doryteuthis pealeii (assembly GCA_023376005.1). Classification (NCBI taxonomy): domain Eukaryota; kingdom Metazoa; phylum Mollusca; class Cephalopoda; order Myopsida; family Loliginidae; genus Doryteuthis; species Doryteuthis pealeii. The sequence goes on from CM042180.1 coordinate 36,171,024, forward strand.
TTATACCAAGAAGACTAGGATTGTTCTAACAAGATAAAACCAACAGGCTACTATTTGATGAGATACTATTAGATTGATGCAAAAGTTCCAAGTACATTTTGAAATCATGTTAGAAATTTGGTTGGCTGACTGTTGGGTATTTTTGCACATTTTTCTGAGGGGTTTGATCATTGCATTATTTGGATTATTCGGACTATTGTCCTCATCGGTATTGTTATCTACACTATTTTTCAGAATCTTTCAGATATGGCCTGATAATTTGGATTATTTGGATTATTCGGACAATTGTCCTCATTTTTATTATTATCTACCCTATCTCTCTGAATTAGATGAGTCTTGAGAATTTGGATTATTTTGGATTATTGGGACTATTGCCCTCATCTTATTAATTATCTACACTATTCTTTGAATTTTTGAGATGATGCTGGTCATTTGGATTATTTGGATTATTCGGACTATTGTCCTCATCTTTATTGTTACTTACACTATTCTTCTGAGAGGCTTGCTAATTTGGATTATTCGGTCTATTGTCCTCATCTTTATTGTTATCTACACTATTCTTCAGAGAGGCTTGCTAATTTGGATTATTCGGTCTATTGTTCTCATCTTTATTGTTATCTACACTATTCTTCTGAAAGACTTGCTAAATTTGGATTATTCGGACTATTGTCCTCATCTTTATTGTTATCAACACCATTATTCTGAGAGACTTGCTAATTTGAATTATTCGTACTATTGTCCTCATCTTTATTGTTATCTACAATATTTCATTGAATTTTCGCGATATAGGTTGATAATTTGTAATATTTGGTTAGTCGGATTATTGACCTTAACTCTATTATTATCTACACTATTTCTCTGAATTTCTTATATGAGGCTTGACATTTTTTATAATTTTTATTATTCGGACTATTGTCCTCATTCTTATTGTTATCTACACTAATTCTCTGAATTTTTTAGATGAGGCTTGACAATTTGTATTATCTGGATTATTCGGACTATTATCACCCTACATAAAACCAACAGGCCACTATTTTGAGATATTATTAAATTGGTAAAAATTTATAAGTTCAAGAGATTTGGGACAATTATATAAGTGCTAGGCTCTGACGTGACCAGCTGATTGATTCGTTGGGACCTCTCCGACAGCCCCTCTAGCTTAAGTAAGGGACAAATGGTGTGTTGCATGTCACGGACTGCTCATCAACCAGGATTCTGTTTAAGCATCATGGGTCGCTGCCTACGACCAACACGTGCTTTAATTTGAATATGAATATTTTATCCACCGCGCGGCGGGCAGAGTGACTCTCAGAGCAGACAATAGCATCCTTGCTTCTCGAAGGTCTGTTCGCATCTGAAAACTAATTCTCCTGCGTCTGTAATGGCCGCTCTAGCGGAAGGTAAAGTGGAATGTCACCGTTGTCACTCATTGGTTACGGTAACTTTCCATTGAAATCCCGTTCTTCTGTTTCTAACGAACTTTATTAAAACTAGCAAATATATGCACCTCCGGGTGCAAGTATTTAAGTTTAAAAGTAATAAAATATTAGATTAAATCAGAAAGCTAATGAAACTAATTAAGAATACAGATAAAAAGATTAGAAACAGAGGAGAGTATAATCGGAAAATAGAACAACCGAAACTTACTCTTCCATCACTTCCGTTTTTCAATGATAAATTTTCCTAATTTAACTATTTAGTTAAAATAGGAAGTAAAGAATAGATTAGTTATTTCTTCTTGTTAATGGATTTCTTTTAAGATGTACCCCGAGATGTTTGCTCATATTCATTAAGATAAAACCAAACAATTAGAAATGAATAATATTAAGCACATTTTTATTAAAAGCATTTTTTAATATCAATATGCAAATTAGCTTTACGTTTACACTGTAAACGCTATTTTGTTTGTATATAAAAAATACAATTGCATGTTATTAGCATTGAGGTAAGGCCAACACTATTAATAATGTCAAACACTTTTATTATAATTGAGGTTTAATAAAAATGAAATCATGGAAAATGTGACTAAATAACTAAGGAGATTGTGACTTGAGTAGAGTAGTAATATAGTTTCGGTTACAGACAGAAAAAACAAACAATCTACATTATAATAAGATATTCTAACTACAGGTACGTACATAATCATAAGCTACTTATGAATTATGTAACATAATAAGCGAGTTCGACCTGCAGTTGTAATATGTGTAGATAATAAAATATAACGATACTGATGAATTATTTGAACAAAGAAAAACGAAATATTAATTGAATCGATTGTTGTGTTGTTTATCCACTTTTCCTTTTATATTTTTCACATTTTGTTCTGTGTGGTTATCTCTCTTTCTTTTTTTTTACGAGAGATGTACTCATTTGCAGAGGTGCAGTCGTTGCATTTTAAAGCCCAGCCGACAGGGATTTTATATGTTTGTTGCTGCTGTTGCAACTATTTCAAGACTTATAAAATTACCAAGAAAAAAAAAAAAGAAAAAAGAAAAAAGACATTAGGATTATTAACGTAACTAAAATATTGTATTTCTCTGGGGTTTTTTTTTTAGATGAGGCTTGATAATTAGCATTATTTGGAATATTCGGACAATTGTCCTCGTCTTTGTTGTTAGCTACACGATGTTTCGGTCGATGTGGTCGATGTAAAGCCGAATTTTGGGTATATTGCATTGTTGATATTTGTAGACATCCATATATTAAATTATCATACTGTGGTATATCCACAGGCCCTGCTAGTACTAAATCAATATGTCAGACAATAGAAGACAATTTATAAGAAATCTTTTTCCTTTTTAATTTTTTTACAGAATCTAACTTATCAAATTTGTAAAGTTCATTTTTTTTCATTTGTTTATATTTTGTTGAAAAAAATGGGAAGACTTTCACTTTAAAATCGTTGGTAATTATTATTGTTAGGTTCTGAAAATAAAATCCATTTCAAATCTGAAAGTTAACTTAAGAAATTCTATAATAATATAGGAAAGATTTACACATCTTACAAGAAGTAATACAACACCCGTCCCATGTTACTATTTCTATGAATTTTTGAGATAAGATTTGATACGTTGTATTATTTGTATTATTTGGACTATTGTCTTCATCTTTATTGTTATCTACACAAAGCTTCGGCCGATGTGTCCTCCGGTCTTCTTTCGGTATAAGAAAAGTAGAGCCAAATTTTTTCAGAATAAAATATGATCTAAGTTAAATCGAAGTCTTGTGTTATTATCTAAAAACTACCAATGACACAGGGCTTCTGATAAAGAGAAATACCCAAATGGAAGACCAGACACGAAGTCCCCAAGACGAAGTTCAGATGCTAGAAGAAGAACGTAAGATAGAAAAGATGAACAGCAGAAGAAAGATAGAAGTAAGAAAGTAAAAAGAAGAGTATACAACACCATTGGTGGGTCTTACCTCTCTGCAAAGGTGTAGTCGTTGCATTTAATTCAACAACATACAAAGAGAGAACTAACACTCATTTCTTATAATGTATTAGATTATCTAAAAGAGAGTAACCTAACACAGCATATTTGGTAGGAAAATAAAGACAAGTCAATTAATACTATATAACATTTAATTTCTACAACATACAAAGAGGGAACTAACACTCATTTCTTATAATGTATTAGATTATCTAAAAGAGAGTAACCTAACACAGAATATTTGGTAGGAAATAAAGACAAGTCAATTAATACTATATAACATTTAATTCTACAACATACAAAGAGAGAACTAACACTCATTTCTTATAATGTATTAGATTATCTAAAAGAGAGTAACCTAACACAGAATATTTGGTAGGAAAATAAAGACAAGTCAATTAATACTATATAACATTTAATTCTACAACATACAAAGAGAGAACTAACACTCATTTCTTATAATCTATTAGATTATCTAAAAGAGAGTAACCTAACACAGAATATTTGGTAAGAAAATAAAGACAAGTCAATTAATACTATATAACATTTAATTCTACAACATACAAAGAGAGAACTAACACTCATTTCTTATAATGTATTAGATTATCTAAAAGAGAGTAACCTAACAGAGAATATTTGGTAGGAAATAATAGACAAGTCAATTAATACTATATAACATTTAATTCAACAACATACAAAGAGAGAACTAACACTCATTTCTTATAATGTATTAGATTATCTAAAAGAGAGTAACCTAACACAGAATATTTGGTAGGAAAATAAAGACAAGTCAATTAATACTATATAACATTTAATTCAACAACATACAAAGAGAGAACTAACACTCATTTCTTATAATGTATTAGATTATCTAAAAGAGAGTAACCTAACACAGAATATTTGGTAGGAAAATAAAGACAAGTCAATTAATACTACATAACATTTAATTCTACAACATACAAAGAGAGAACTAACACTCATTTCTTATAATGTATTAGATTATCTAAAAGAGAGTAACCTAACACAGAATATTTGGTAGGAAAATAAAGACAAGTCAATTAATACTATATAACATTTAATTCTACAACATACAAAGAGAGAACTAACACTCATTTCTTATAATGTATTAGATTGTCTAAAAGAGAGTAACCTAACACAGAATATTTCGTAGGAAAATAAAGACAAGTCAATTAATACTACATAACATTTAATTTTACAACATACAAAGAGAGAACTAACACTCATTTCTTATAATGTATTAGATTATCTAAAAGAGAGTAACCTAACACAGAATATTTGGTAGGAAAATAAAGACAAGTCAATTAATACTATATAACATTTAATTCAACAATATACAAAGAGAGAACTAACACTCATTTCTTATAATGTATTAGATTATCTAAAAGAGAGTAACCTAACAGAGAATATTCGGTAGGAAATAATAAGACAAGTCAATTAATACTATATAACATTTAATTCTACAACATACAAAGAGAGAACTAACACTCATTTCTTATAATGTATTAGATTATCTAAAGAGAGTAACCTAACACAGAATATTCGGTAGGAAAATAAAGACAAGTCAATTAATACTATATAACATTTAATTCAATAACATACAAAGAGAGAACTAACACTCATTTCTTATAATGTATTAGATTATCCGACAGGGATTTTATATGTTTGTTGTTGCCTGTTGCAACAGTTTCCAGACTTATAACATTTACAAAAAAGAAAAAGAAAGACATTAGGATTATTAACGTAACTAAAATATTCTATTTCTCTGATTATGTAGATGAGGCTTGATTATTATTATTATTATTATTTGAAATATTTGGACTATTGTCCTCATCTTTATTGTTAGCTAGAGCCGGTTTAGCTCAGTCGATAGAGCGTTAGGCTAGAAATCACAACGTTCCTAGTTCGATACCGGCCCTTGCCAACTTAGCGTATCACTAGCACCAGGATCTGTGCGATAAAGTAAGGAGCTGGTCGTAGGTCTGGCGCTTCACTTCAGACGCAAAAACAATCTCCTTGGTTTAGCGCTTGTTAAAAGGGGATATACTCCCTCGCTTATTGGCTAATACCGACTTTAGGCCACCCCGATGACTGATTTATTGTTAGCTGCACGACGTTTCGGTCAATGTGCTCTCCGGCCCTCTTCAGGTATAAGAAAAGTAGAGCCGAATATTGGGGGCATTATTGCATTTTTGATATTTGTAGACATTCATGTATTAAATTATCATACGGGTCCTGCTAGTATTTAATCAATATTTCAGACAATAGACAATTTATAAGAAATGTTTTTTGTTTTTGTTTTACAGAATCTAACTTTTATTTATCAAATTTATAAAGTTATTTTTTTTTTCATTTGTTTATATTTTCTTGTGGCATAACTGAAAAAATATGGAAATACTTTCACTCTAAATTCGTTGTTAATTTATTACTGTTAGGTTCAGAAAATAGAAAAAAATATTTTCGAATCTAGAAGTTAAGTTAAGAAATTCTATAGACATATATGGAAGACTTTCAGATCTTACAAAGAAATAATACAACGCCCGTCCCATGTTAATATTCCTATGAATTTTTGAGATAAGATTTGATACGTTGTATTATTTGTAATGTATGGACTATTGTCTTCATCTTTATTGTTATCTACCCAACGTTTCGTGTTACATAATCTATGCGGCTGCATAAGATTATTGTCAATCCCCTGTATTTCTAAAGGGATGGCTTTTCATATCACGGGCGGGACTTTCCATGAAATATTACAGAAAGCCCGCGAAATACGTGAAGTCACGTGGGACCTGGTTGGGTCCTCAGTTTTCAGTTTGGACGTCGGTCAGAGAAGATGTACTGCCTTAACAGGAACTCACTGCATACGCGCGCTATGTTAGTCAGATGAAAAATGTTTAGTTAAGAAATAAAAGCTTATGAAAATAATATGGTTTTGTGGTTAATGAATGTTTTGGCTACAAGACTGACCTAGAAGACCAGACACGAAGTCCAAGACGAAGTCCCCAAGACGAAG
>CM042180.1:36182485-36252485 GCA_023376005.1 Doryteuthis pealeii
CTTAGTATTATTGATTTCTAATTGTTTGGTTTTCTCTTAACGTATCTGAGCAAATATCTCGGGGATACATCTTAAAAGAAATCCATAAACAAGACGAAAGAACTGTAATTTTATTAAATACTTCATAATCTAACTCAATAGATAAATTAGGAAAAATGAAAGACGGGAGTGAAAGAAAATAATAGAAGAGTTAAATCTAAAGCTGTTCTATTTTTCGATTATACCCCCTGTGCTAAGTTCCTCCATTGTTTTTCAAATGTGAGCTAAAATTAGATGAGCAGTCTATATTTTTTTCTGTTTCCAATAGTGAAGAATAAATTCTGACATTTAGAAAATATCAAAAAGCTAAGGACTAGTTTGCTTCTGTACCGTTGTGGTATATTTCCACGGTTCCAAAATGATATATGTCGCGTTGTCCCTTTTTTCTTGGTACTAAAACTATAACCGTAAGGCGGCGGCGGCGGCGGCGGCGGCGTATACTATGTGGCGGGTCTCGTCCACGTGCCTCCAAATTCACCGTGCTAAAATGGCGCCGATAGAAATTATAACACGAGAAACATGTCGTCACAACTGCCAGCCTTTATTATCGTGCTCGTATAGTGGGCTCGTACCAGAGAGGAGGAAAGGCAGAGAGAAAGAGAGAGAGAGAGAACACTACTAGATTACTGTGATCCCATGAGGGACCCAAGGTCAGGTCCGTACCCTACGACCGCGAGAGGCAAAAAGAGGCTGATAGCTTTCTTTTTTGTCCACGTCACCACATGACTTCCGGTTAACACCCGACTTCCGCTTGCGGTCAACACCCGACTTCCGCTTGACACTCAATTCTTCGTTCGGGGTCACGCTACGGTCAAACCATCGTTCATCCTGTTTTGGGTCCTCACTATTTTCCTTAAACCTTCATCATTTCTTCCTCCTCCTTCCATTAGTAGTCCTAGCTCACAAAAGTCAGGAATATACCCATCTTGCAACACTTCCAATTTAAACCTGGTTATTCAAAATCATCCCTCACTTATTTCCATTAAAACCATTCTCAGTTAAATGAACAACAAAAGCCAGTAAAATAATCAAATTTATTAAAGGAGTAAAAAAACAACAAAAAAAAACAACAAAAAAAAAACAATTTTAAATGGAAACTTACTAGTGTCAAATAAAATGTTTCGTCTTTCTATTTAGTATTAGTTGAATAATTATTCGGAATATTTTTTTAAAAATCGTAGGTAATTATCCACTTGTAAACTTTTTAGTTAACCTCTTCTTACTGAAAAAAGAGCGGGAGTAAAAATTACTTTTTTAAAACATAATAAATATACAATACCAGACATGTATTTATTGAAACTTGTTTTAAAAGACAAGATGGACCGTTTAATGTTGCACACTCAAATTCGACGCGGTTTTTAATCCTTTAATGAATTTGATGATTTTACTTACTTAGGGTACATAATCGGTACAGCGTTCGGCTAGGAATCACAAGGTTCCTGGGTTGATACCGGCCCTCGCCAACTTAGCGTATGAGTAGCATAGAGAATCACAAGGTTCTTTGTTCGATATTGCCCCTCCCCAACTCAGGGTATGAGTAGCACAGGGATCTGTGCGGTTAAGCGAGGAGCCGATGGTAGGTGTGGCGCTCCACCTCAGGCGCTAAAATAATATCCATTGTCTAGTGCTAGTTAAAAGTGGACAGGCTCCCTCGATGTCTGGCTGATACCGACATTAGGCTGCCTCGACGAATTTACTGACTTAAATACTCATTGATAAACATACACAATTCCTGAGGGCTTCTGACGTAAGTAGTGACGTAGTTTCGGTTACAGACAAAGAGACTCCGAACCTCTATTGGTAATTGATTAATTATCTCAAAATTCTGTCGTGTCGTGTTTATTCACGCATAACATCCAATTAGAATCTAACTCGACTTTCTTCTAGGTTGTTTTAAATTAATAAAATTTTTTTTAAAAAACAAGAAAGAAAGGAAACAGAAAAGAAAAAGGCTGTGTATAATAGAAATGAAAATAAATTATCACTCGAATATCTAAATGCCATCGGAAAAACGCAGAAAATAAATTATATTTATTATACTTAGTGTAGTATGGCACAGGGCCAACTGTTCTTTTCGCAGTCCGTTGCAAACGACGATGACGTCACTTCATGTCTTCATTTGTGGACCCTATGGTGGATCATTAGTCCAATGGGGCCACACACACTGCTGGGGAAATTCTCATCCTACATCTGACTGTTCATGACAACGAAGACGTCCTGTTTATCTCATTATTGAGCTACTTAGCTCCTATGCGGAAGGTGTATCGCCAACCCTGTCTGTTGGAGGCCAGATCTTCCACACTTGAAGGCTTGATGTTACATTTCTTCGGTGTTGTCTTAATATGGTGTTTAGAGCGCTTTTAGGGGGCTTCCGTCCTTCACGTGCCGTCTGTGAGTTCACTGTTAAGTAGTTTACGGGGGAGTCTGTCTGCTGGCATGCGGATGGTGTGACCCAACCACCGCAGTTGGCGTTGCGATAGGATGGTCTCAATTGGGTCAATGCGTGCCTTGCTTCTAATTTCTAAGTTGGGGATTTTGTGCCACACAAGGCCAACTGTATTACGTACAGAAAGTGAAAAACCACAACTACCAATCCACCCTGTCAGTCTTGACTGTAGAATACGCCGACTGCAGGGGTAAAAATAAACTACCAATGGAGGCACCTATTGGCCGTGGATGGCGACCCGTGATGCTTAAGAACGGAATCCTGGTGGCAACACTCTACTTTGGCTATGGTCACGTCAAGCCCTAGCATCCATATGATTGAGCCGACCCTATTGCTCTTATGGCAAACCCACATAGAATAATGTTCATCTTATGTCAAAGGTCACCGGAATACTGTCTGCCTCTTAAACCCTCTTTCATGGGACCGAAGACATGATAGTCTGAGGCAAACATAATTCTAGTGACGAGGCAGCGAAATCTAGAGAGAAAAAGTGTCTCAAAGAAGAATCAACAGTATTTTACGGGGCATGGATACATGCTCTCATTCGAAGGTTGGATATTGCTATTGAGAGAAACGGTGACTATGTGAAGAAGTAGGGATGTGATCCACAGAGGTTCACCTTCATTTTGATGTATGTTACATATTCCTGTGTTGGTAATTATACCTGTCCTAAACAAAATGGCATTACTTTTTGACATACCCTCGTTCGAAGGTAGAACATTACAATTGAGAGAAACGGTAGGGATTTGATCCAGAGATAACCAGCTTCATTTTGATGTATGATACATGTTCATGTGTTGGTAATTATACCTGTCCTAAACAAAATGGTATTACTTTTTGACTCAGCTATGTGGAGAAGTACGGATGTGATCCCGAGGACCCAGCTTCATTTTGCAGTATGATGCATGTTCCGCTGTTGGTAAAATATACGTCCTAAACAAAATGGCATTACTTTTTGACTCACCTATGTTGATAAGCAGGGATGTGATCCAGAGTGGACCAGCTTCATTTAGATGTATGATACATGTTCCTGTGTTGGTAATTATACCTGTCCTAAACAAAATGGCATTACTTTTTGACTCACCAATGTGGAGAAGTAGGGATGTGATCCTCAGAGAACCAGCTTCATTTTGATGTATGATACATGTTCCTGTGTTGGTAATTATATCTGTCCTAAACAAAATGGCATTACTTTTAGACTCACCAATGTGGAGAAGTAGGGATGTGATCCTCAGAGAACCAGCTTCATTTTGATGTATGATACATGTTCCTACGTTGGTAATTATACCTGTCCTAAACAAAATGGCATTACTTTTTGACTTACCTACGCGGAGTAGTTGGGATGTGATTCACAGAGGACCAGCTTCATTTTGTATGATACATGTTCCTGCGTTGGTAATTATACCTATCCTAAACAAAATTGCATTACTTTTTGACACACCTACATAGAGAAGTAGGGAAGTGATCCTCAGAGGACCAGCTTCATTTTGATGTATGATACATGTTCATGTGTTGGTAATTATACCTATCCTAAACAAAATGACATTACTTTTTGACTCACCAATGTGGAGAAGTAGGGATGTGATCCTTAGAGGACCAGCTTCATTTTGATGTATGATATATGTTCCTGTGTTGGTAATTATACCTGTCCTAAACAAAATGGCATTACTTTCTGACCCATCCCCGTATATCCACAAGTTTTGCTTGTATCACTCTATTTTGATAAGTCTAGAAAAATCGATTATTTGATTTCTTTCATATAAGTTAAGGGACTTTGGACATTAGACACCAGACAATTTCCCGATAAATCGATAACGTATTAAAGAAAACACAAATTTTTGAGTCTGACGTTAAATTTCTGTTGATTCAGTCGTAGGTTTTCCTAAAACGATTTTCAAACATTGAAATCAGACTTTTCCTAATACAAAAACCGAATAGTATCATCTTCTAAATTTTCGTGTTCACAGTCAGTAAAGGAAGCAAATTTATTTCTTATTCAATAATTGAAATAAACGCCAGCACAATTTACAAAGCAGATAAATTTACAGGAAATAATGATAGATCTATTAATAATGGAGATTCGCTTCCGGTTTTTGTCTGTAAAAAAAATCACGTCACTGCTTACGTCACATTACCCAAAATCCTCATAACATAGAATAAATACACTCAAAATTTGAACATGCAACATTAGACAGTCCTCATTGTTTTTTAAAAAATTTTAATAGATACATCACTAGTATTATATATCTATATATAGTTTGTTTTATTTTAATACATATTTAATGTTTACATTTCAAATTGTTTTATTTTTCAATCCTTTAATGAATTTGATGATTTTACTTACTTAAGGTACAAACTCGCTGACATTGAATTTTTTACTCCCACCCCTCAGGCAATATGTTTTAAAAATCTATTTTTACATCGTCCGGAGGGTGTTTTTTTACTTTGAACTAGTAATGATAATAATAATAAATGTTACTCCCACATACACAGATGTCATGATTCATCAGTTCCTATATATATATATATATATATATATATATATATATATATATATATATATAATATAAATTTGAAAAATGGAAATGAATCCGACAATATGTTGAAAAGATAAAGGAATAAAGGAAAGAAAATGCTGAATGTACAAAAATGATTTAAGGAAATGCCAACACGTATCTCGACGAATATATATATATATATATATATATATATATATATATATATATATATATATATATATATTTGGAAGAATATGTGCTTAATTGAAGTCGTACCTAATTTTTGAAAATTAATTAATTAATAATTAATGAATTAGGCGGGAATACCTATTCAAATGTGAGGCTAACCAAATCGAGAAAAATCAATCTCTGTATGTACATTTCAGCCTATTAGGTCTCATCAGCAGAGCTATAGACAGGAAGACCGCTTTGTGTGTGACTCGAACCCTGACTGTCAAGCTGACAGAAGAGACTCTAACCAGCTTGACAGTCAGGGTTCGAGTCAGGATGTGATCCACAGAGGAACCAGCTTCATTTTGATTTATGATATATGTTCCAGTGTTGGTAATTATACCTATTCTAAACAAAATGACATTACTTTTTGATTCACCTATGTGCAGAAGTAGATGTGATCACCAGAGGACCAGCTTAATTTTTATTTATGATACATGTTCATGTGTTGGTAATTATACCTGTCCTAAACAAAATGGCTTTACTTTTTGACTCACCCTCGTATATACATAGCTATATACATACAATACATAGCTATACAATCCTGATACCGTCAAATGTGGTGATTTCCTTCCCAGACTTTTGATAATACTTTGTACGTATGTCAATGAAACCTTACGACACTTGGCCATAAATCATTTCTATGGCGTAAGATAAGCGGCCCTCTTATCTCTTACATCAGATGAAATGTATCTTCGCAGAGATAAAAAACGCGGATGATTTTGATAAATAAGAATATAAAAGATCAGTTATCTGTTTTAAACATAGTGTTAAGATTTAGTTACATAGTAAAACATTTTTTTAATTATTATATAACGTGAACTCGATATCTGAAATGCATCAGATATAAAATACGTGACAGTTACTCGTAAATTCAAATAACGGGAAAATGGAAGTGAATTTTACACAAAAATAATAGTAGTATTGGTAGTGGTATTAGTACTACTACTAGTAGTAGTGGTAGGGGAAGTAGTGCTAGTAGTAGTAGTGGTAGTGGTAGTGCTAGTAGTACTAGTAGTTGTAGTAGTAGTAGTAATACTAGTAGTAGTAATACTAGTACTACTAGTAGTAGTGGTAGTAGTGGTAGTAGTAGTAGTGGCAGTGCTAGTAGTAGTAGTTGTAGTAGTAGTCGTAATACTAGTACTACTAGTAGTAGTATTGGTAGCGGTATTAGTAGTACTACTAGTAGTACTACTACTAATAGTGGTAGGGTAGTAGTGCTAGTAGTAGTAGTGGCAGTGCTAGTAGTAGTGGTAGTAGTTGTAATACTAGTAGTAGTCGTAATACTAATACTACTAGTTGTAGTACTGGTAGTGGTATTAGTAGTACTAGTAGTAGTACTACTACTAGTAGTGGTAGGGGTAGTAGTGTTAGTAGTAGTGGTGGTGCTAGTAGTAGTAGTAGTTAATACTAGTAGTAGTCGTAATACTAGTACTACTAGTAGTAGTATTGGTAGAGGTATTAGTAGTATTACTATTACTATTAGTGGTAGGGGTATTAGTGCTAGTAGTAGTAGTGGTAGTGCTAGTAGTAGTTGTAGTAGTAGTAGTAGTACTAGTAGTAGTCGTAATACTAGTACTACTAGTAGTAGTATTGGTAGTGGTAGTAGTAGTAGTAGTACTACTACTGGTAGGGGTAGTAGTGCTAGTAGTAGTTATGGTAGTGCTAGTAGTAGTTGTAGTAGTAGTAATAGTAGTCATAATACTAGTACTACTAGTATTAGTATTGGTAGTGGTATTAATAGTAATAGCAGTAGTACTACTACTAGTCGTGGTTGGGGTAGTAGTGTTAGTAGTAGTAGTAGTAGTAGTGCTAGTAGTAGTAGTAATACTAGTAGTAGTCGTAATAGTAGTACTACTAGTAGTAGTATTGGTAGCGGTATCAGTTGTACTAGTAATAGTACTACTACTAGTAGTGGTAGGGGTAGTAGTGCTAGTAGGAGTAGTGGTAGTGCTAGTAGTTTTAGTAGTAGTAATACTAGTACTTCTAGTAGTAGTGGTAGTAGTATAAGTAGTAGTATTAGTGGTGGTAATAGTACAAGTAGTCGTAGTAATAGTAGTGGTAGTGGTAGTAGTGCAGGTAGTAGTAATAATATTAGTGGGAGTAGTAGTAGTAATACTAGTAGTAGTAATACTAGTAGTAGTAGTAGTAGTAGTGGTAGTAGTACAAGTAGTATTAGTGGTGGTAATAATACAAGTAATAGTAGTGGTAGTGATAGTAGTGCTTGTAGTATTAGTATTACTAGTACTAGTAGTAGTGGTGGTAGTAGTACAAGTAATAATAGTAATGGTAGTGGTAGTATATCTAATTAGTAGTGCTACTGCTAGTAGTGGTAGTGGTAGTTGTGGTAGCGGTAGTAGTACCAGTAGTAGCATTAGTGGTAGTGGTAGTACTACTAGTAGATATAGATGTTTGTATTAGTTGTTGTAGTAGTAGTAGTAGTAGTAGTGGTAGTAGTAGTTGTAGTAGTGGTGGTGGTGGTGGTAGTTATTTGCTACTAAATAACTCTGGCACCATATGTGGTGTAATGGTTAGCAAGCTAGATTTGCTGACCATTGTTAGTGAGTTTCATTCTCATTGGGCGCCCCATACTACTGGCCTTGTGCCACATCTAAACTAAGCTTAGTAAATGACTAAGGGCACCTCACGTGGTGTAATGGTTAACAAGCTAGATTTGCTGACCATTGTTAGCGAGTTCGATTCTCACTGGGTACCCTATATTTTTAACCTTGTGCCACATCTAAGCTAAGCTTAGTAAATAACTAGGGCACCTTATGTGATGTAATGGTTAGCAAGCTAGATTCGCAGACCATTGTTAGTGAGTTCGATTCTCACTGGGTACCCTTTATTTTTTTACCTTGAGCCACATCTAAGCTAAGCTTAATAAATTACGAGGGCACCTTATGTGGTGTAATGGTTAACAAGCTAGATTCGCAGACCATTGTTAGTGAGTTCGATTCTCACTGGGTACCCTTTATTTTTTTTACCTTGAGCCACATCTAAGCCAAGCTTAATAAATAACTAGGGCACCTTATGTGGTGTAATGGTTAGCAAGCTAGATTTGCTGACCATTGATACTGAGTTCGATTTTCATTGGGCGCCCCATACTACTGGCCTTGTGCCACATCTAAGCTAAGCTTAATAAATAACGAGGGCACCTTATGTGGTGTAATGGTTAGCAAGCTAGATTTGCTGACCATTGATACTGAGTTCGATTCTCATTGGGCGCCCCATACTACTGGCCTTGTGCCACATCTAAGCTAAGCTTAATAAATAACTAGGACACGTTATGTGATGGAATGGTTAGCAAGCTAGATTCGCAGACCATTGTTAGTGAATTTTACGAAATGTATCTTCACAGAGATAAAAAACCACGGATGATTTTGATAAATAAGAATATAAAACATGAGTTATCTGTTTTTTAACATAGTGTTAATATTTAGTTACATAGTAAAACACGTTTTAATTATTATATAACATGAACTCGATATCTGAAATGCATCAGATATAAAATACGTGACAGTTACTCGTAAATGCAAATAACGGAAAAAAGGAAGCGATTTTTTTACTCAAACATGATATCTTATTATAATGGAGATTGTGTGTTTTTCTGTCTGTAACCGAAACTATATTCCTACTCAAGTCACAATTCTCTTAGTTATAGACATCACATTCTCCATGATTTTATTTTTATCTAAACCTCAATTATTAATAAAATTGTCATACATTATTAATACTGTTAACTATGTCTACATATTGACAACATGCAATTATATTTATATATACAACAAAATAGCGGTTTACAGTGTGAACGGAAAGGCTAATTTGCATATTAATATTAAAAAATCGAATTTGATAAATATGTGCTTAGTATTATTGATTTTTAACTGTTTGGTTTTATTTTAATGAATATAAGCAAACATCTCTTCAATGAATCTTAAATGAAATCCATTAACAAGATAAAATAACTCATTTTATTCTGTACTTCCTCTTATAACTAAATACTTAAATTAGAAAAAATAACAATGAAAGACGAGAGTGATGGAAGAGTAAGTTTCAGTTGTTCCATTTTTTATTATACTCCCTCTGTTTCAAATCTTTTATTATACTCCCTCTGTTTCAAATCTTTTTATCTGTATTCTTATTTAGTTTCATTAGCCTTTCTAATTTAATACAATATTTTATTACATTAAAACTTAAATACTTGCACCCGGAGGGTGCATATATTTGCTAGTTTATATAAAAAAGGAAGTTACTCGTTTAAAAATTAAACCATTACACGAGGGTAGTCAAAACGGTAAGGTCTCCAAAATATTTAGAAATCACAGAAACGTTATTGTCCTGGGTATATCCCAAAATGAAAATAACGGAAAAGGGAAGCGAATTTTATACAAAAATGATATCTTATTATAATAGAGATTCTGTGTTTGTCTGTAACGGAAACTAGACCACTTTTCAAGTAACAATCCCCTTAATTATTTACGTCACATTCTCCATGATTTTATTTTTATTTATACCTCAATTATTAATAAAATTGTTTGAATTGTTAATGCTGTTGACCATATCTATATACTATGATATTTACCACTAACTCCAGGTGTACGAGTAAGGCACAAGGTCCTATTAATGAGCGACGATCCACAAGCCGAGATTCGTGGGTGGTGGGTGCAAAAAATGCGTTGATCCCATCTACATTCCCCCACAAAGGCGGCGCCTCAGGCACTGGGGAATAAACCCAGCCCTGCCCCAGAGGTTGGCTGGGGGATGGCCCTCTGGTCTCAACGATATTAACTCATGAGGTCCTGCAGCCGAAGCTCACTGGACCCCCGGTCGAAACCGGAAGTTCGAGGTATTTGCCTCATACCCCACTTGTATGGGCTGGGCAGAAGGTCTCGTTTTAATGTGGGCCCACCCACAAGCCAAAGCTCATGTGTGGGAAAGAACAAAAAATGCGTCGGTCCCTTCGGCATTCCCCCTCAAGGGGGCGCCTCATGCGCTGGACCCCGCCCCCAAGGGGACAGATATTGCCAGGGGGGATTTTACACAACAATGATATTTATATAAAAAGGAATTTACACTTTTTAATCACATTATTTTTTCGTGTAAATTTCTTGCGAAAGACTATCTTCTCGGTTATTAAGAATTCTGAGGTAGGGGTTATCGTCCTTGTCTACGAACCTCTGTATCGAACCAACCAATCACGAGCCAGCATACTTTGGTGGCAAAGACGAAAAGGCAAATTCTTTCCCCCTTTCTGATTCAGCCCTCAACGGAAACAGACCTAAAAAAAAGGGTCGCACTCTCTCTTTCTGATCAACCAGCACCAGAGTCAGACGTCAAAATAGAACGTCTATCATATCCGAACTATTAGATGGCCGTAGCTAAAGGGATTCGATAACTAACTATACCTCAGGACTTCAGTTAAGTGGAAAAATTATAACATTTGTACAGATAAACCAAAAAGTCTGCAAATGTATTGTTTTATGTCTGTAATACATGTCTGTTATTCGAATTCTAGTTGTTTGGTTATTCTTTAACTCTTAACCTGTCTGCCACAGTCGTGGTTATCTTCATACTTTGCAAACCTTGAGAACATCCGTTTTCTTCGTCTTCTTTATACGGTTGACACATTATACTATACTAGAAATGGCTACCCGGTGATGCCTGGGTAGAGGGGAGTATAAAAAAATTAGTCTCGCAGATCCATTGATTGTTTTGGTTTTACATAATTGATTTATATTTTAATCACGAATGCAACCAATGATTTTCCCTTCTCATACTATTCAAATCCTAATTTTTAAATATCTTCCCAGATATAAATTAAATCTGTATTATTTTTGCTCAAAAAAGCGGGCTCTGGTGATAGTGAATGTGTATATATATTTACATTGTCGTTAATTGTCTTATTTTCGTAGTTTCCGCCGGACATACACCCATACATACATAACCCTAACCTACCAATATATACATACATAGACACAACTGCCCTTTATATATGTATAGATAGACGCTTGACTAGACACTTTTAACACACTCCCGTCTGATGATTGTATGAAACACGTGAAACTTTGAGTGACGGATTTAGAGTGTCCATAATTTTACTATATATATAGAAAATTGGAGGTGCATGATTTAATTGTTATCGCCCTAGGAAATGGACGCGTCAACCCGAGTTCAAATTATGGATGACTTTGTTTGAATTCCACATAGCATTAATACCCTTGGGAAAGGTATGCCTCCAACTGTTCTTCCTGCAACGATGGTTAAATAGTAGGGCAGATTAGGCTCTTTAACCTTTGAGCACTTTATTTTCCTTTATTTCATCTCAGAAAAAATAACAATATATATATATATATATATATATATATATATCTTATTATAATGGAGATTGTGTGTTTTTCTGTCTGTAACCGAAACTATATTACTACTCAAGTCACAATTCACTTAATTATTTACGTCAAATTCTCCATGGTTTCATTCTTTTAAACCTTCAGTTATTAATAAAAATTGTTTTACATTATTAATACTGTTGACCATATCTACGTAGTAATAACATGCAATTATATTTATATATACAACAAAATAGCGGTTTACAGTTTGAACGAGAAGGCTAATTTGCATATTGATATTTAAAATTTTATTTTAATAAATATGTGCTTGGTATTATTGATTTCTAATTTTTTGGTTTTATCTTAAGAAATATAAACAAAAATCTCGTGGATAAATCTTAAAAGAAATCTATTTACAAGAAGAAATAACTGTAATATTATTCTTTACTTCCTATTTTAACTAAATAGTTAAACTAGGAAAATTTACCAATGAAAGAGGGGAGTAATGCAAAATGATGGAATAGTTAGTTTCAAAGTTGTTCTATTTTTCGATTATACCCCTCTGTTGCAGATCTTTTTATCTGCATTCTTAGTCAGTTTCATTAGCCTTTCTAATTAATATGATATTTTATTATATCAAAACTTAAATACTTGCACCCGGAGGGTGCATATATTTGCTAATATATATATATATATATATATATATATATATATATGAAATACACACACACACACACACACACACATATATATATATATATATATATATATATATATATGAAATACACACACACACACACACACACATACATACATATATATATATATATATATATATATATGAAATACACACACACACACACACATACATACATATATATATATATATATATATATATATATATATATATATATATGGGGACATATGGGTATTTAGTTTAAAAAGTTGTTCTATTTTTCGATTGATTGACGTTAATGCCAAGTATGAAGTTCGCGCAATTATTCGGTTTTTGAACGCAACAAGCTTTAAACTGATTGGAATTCATTGCTTATTATTAGAAATGTATGGCGAGTCGTGCTTGGATGTTAAAAACGTCCTCTAGTGTTGTAGGGAGTTTGCAATGACGAGGAAATTCAACGCTTCCTCAACGACGAGCTGGTGTGACATGGGAATACAAAATCCGCCACAACGCCTACAATAATGTATCGACCGAAATAACGGTTATGTAGGAAAATGTTCAAACTTGATAATGATGTAAACACAATTTACTGTTGGAATAATTTGGTGTATAAGGTGTGCTGTAAATCACAACTTAAATTTATAGACTCTTCGAGGCTGCGTGGACTGAATTGGCCAATCAACACGTTCGATTATACCCCAAATAAGTAGAAATTATAACTAAGCTAGGAAAGAGAGTTGACAATACTGTACGGTTTTATCCCTCAAAATCTGTCACATGGTGTCAAGACTTTCTTATCTTCAAGTCCCCATGTCTCATTGAATATCCAAATGCACAGGACTGTCTTCAGTTCGAGAAGTTATTCATTATTAATAATGAAATAACAACTTCTGAGGTTCACGTTAAGTGTTAGGTACATTTATCCCCACAAGGGAACGAAATGAAATCAGCAAACTTCTTTATTTTGCCTTTTGCCTTTTTAGTTTCTTTTTGTTAATTTTTTTATACGTTTTCTCTTTTCTTTGTCTCGTTCTTCGTACACGTTTATTTATTTATTTCTACTTTTCTTTTTATATTTTCTCTCTTTCACCCTTTCCTCTCTCTCTCTCTCTTCTCTCTCTCTCTCTCTCTCTCTCTCTCTTCTCTCTGATTTCCTATTTCTTGTTTCTTTTTTTGTTTTGTTTTTTTCTTTGAATTCTATTCCTCTCAATTTTATTCGCTCTTTCCTTCTATTTCTCTGAATGTTTGAGATGAGATTAGTATTATCTGCGTTATTCGGACTATCGTCCTCATCTTCATCTCTCTCTCTGTCTCTGTCTCTGTCTCTCCCTCTCTCTCCCTCTCTCTCTCTCTCTCTCTCTCTCTCTCTCTCTTCTCTTCTCTTTCTTTCCTTCTTTTCATCATGTTCAATTGAAACAGATTAGTGTTATTGCTTCCGTGCACTCACCTCCTATATCTATCTTTCTTTCTTTCCTATTATATTTTTCTGAGTAGCATATCCTTTTTCTTCTTTTTTCTTTATAATAAAAACGAAATAGTCTATTATGTACCTGAGGTGATTACTCTCATAAGAAATAAGAATTCAGCGTATAGACAACACCAGATAATCAGGACTTACTTTTTTGCATTTCCTCGTGGACGATTTGGATGATCTCATTTTTAACCAGATGGTGTTGCAAGATGATATCTGTACAACATTTCAGCCGATGTGCCCTCCGGCCTTCTTCGGATATTTAGTGTCCGAAAAGAAGGTTCCCGAGTCCGAGAAGATTCCCGAATCCGACAAGAAGACCTGAAGAAGGCCGGAGAGCACATTGACCGAAACGTTGTACAGATAACAATGAAGATGAGGACAATAGTCTGAATAACACAGATAATACTACTATTTCCTACTGGTGTTTTTTTCGTTCCTTTTTTCTTACTACTGATCAGTAAAACGGTAAGTCTGGGTAGACATAAGTCCAAAAGGAGTTATCTTCCCTTGCTGCGGTTTGTTCGCCGATAGGCGGCGTTGGTATTTGGCCACAAGCGGGAATTCTGAATTTCTGTCTCTTTTCTTCCCAGGTCGGCAAGGATTTAACATGGGTTAAGCGCCCGATGCCTATGCACCTTAAGTGGGGGGCTTTGCTCCCCAACCAGCTACCAGTAAGTGACATTCCCTACGACGCAAGTCGTACGCCTATTTCCTCATAATAAGTTTATGTATCTGTTTTGTATATCTTTGTCTTAAATGTATCTCCGTCACTTACAAAATAAATATTGTTATCGTTGTACTGTTGCATACCCTTTTCATTCTTACTTCTATTCTCCTATTCCTCTTCTGATGCCTTTTCTATCTTCTGTTCTAGCGTCTCTTCTAACATCTCTTCGTCTTGGTGACGTCGTCTTGGCGGTCGTTCGCATTTAACTCATTTCTTCTTCTAGATCAGTCTTGTTACCAAGACATTCATTAATCACAAGACCGTGTTATTTTTCTTAAACTTTTATTTCCTTAACTAAACATTTCATGTAACTAAACATCTGACTAACATAGCGCGCGTATGCAGCGAGTTCCAGTTAAGGCAGAACATCTTCACTGCCTGACGTCAAACTGAAAAATGAGGAGCCAATCAGGTCCCACGTGACTTCACGTATTTCGCAGGCTTTGTGTACTATTCCATGGAAAGTCCCGCCCGTAATATGAAAAGGTCTAGCCCTTTAGAATTACAGGGGATTGACAATAATCTCATGCAACCGCATAGATTATGTAATCGTACACCTTTGTCGGAATGTTTTCATGTATACACTTGTACCCACGTTGGGTGGGTTACTTTACACGTGTACCCACGTTGGGAGGTTACTTCCAACATTAATATAACTTCTTCACAACCAAAAATAGAAATCAATGAAAAACAAAATAATAGCAAAGAATAGAATAATAAAATAAGATAATAATAATAATATTACATACTTATCAGCTAATCCCGCAGAGAAGTTCACATTTTGATGGGTATTTTTATACTTGCACTCCAATGTGCAACATCCCAATGTCTTAAGTGGGAGTCCTCCATACGCTGATAATTTTATATTGCTCGGGTTGATCTGGGTTCTGTTGTTCAGTTGGAGTACGTCATATACTCGCTTTGGTAGTATTTTAACCTGGGAACCCGTATCTATTTTGAAGTTTACCCTCTTTGTCTCTGTGCCCACTTTTATTCCTAGGGTGCAAAATGTTTGATCGTCTGTGGAATTATCTGACAAATGGTGAATAGTGTACTCGTCACTCGAGCTGTTCTCTTCATTGTTTTTTTGTTCTTCACGCTGCAGCGTGTGTACGGTTTTGCATATGGTTGCAAAATGGTTATATTTTCCACATTTAGTACATCGCTTCCATTTTGCAGGACACCTTCAGTACTGTGTATGGAAATAATTGCAACGAGTGCACGGAGTCTAATTCTAATTAATAATAATAATAATAATAATAATAATAATAATAATAATAGAATCTAATTCTAATTAATAATAAAACAATGTCGTCGTGGGTAGCCTAAAGTCAGTATCAGTAAATCAGCGAGGGTATATCCCGTTTTCACTAGCACTAGACCAAGGAGATTGTTTTTGCGTCTGAGGTGGAGCGCCATACCTACCATCAGCTTCTGACTTTACTGCAAAAATCCCTGTGCTACTAATTCGCTGAGTTAGCGAGGACCGGTATCGAACTAGGGACCTTGTGGTTTCTAGCCGAACGCTCTAAAGATACACAAATACATGGAACTACTTGGGCTAGAAACTACAAGTTTCCTAGTTCGATGCCGGCCCTCGCCAACTCAGCGTATGAGTAGCACAGGGATTTGTGCGGTAAAGTAAGGAGCTGATGGTAGGTGTGGCACTCTACATCAGACGCCAAAACAATCTCCTTGGTCTAGCGCTATTGAAAAGCGGATAGACTCCCTCGCTGACTGGCTGATACCAACTTTTGGCCGCCCCGACGATTTTACTTACTTTTACACGTGAAGAAGGCAATACGAAGTGCCAAAGGTACTTGTGATAAGACCCTCGGTCGAATTATTAATCAACACCACCGGGATATTAAAGAGACTGTCCAGACAACTTGAAAAGATAGGAAAGAAACACGCCAGACATGAAATGTCGGTCGTGTTCAAGCACACACACACACACACACACGCACACGCACACACAAACACACACACACCACATATATATATATATATATATATATATATATATATATTTATGTATACTACTATGTGAACATAGCGTAAGTAGTTAATCCAATAGGGCTCAATATATTGTGAATATAGAGCATTAATAGTCGTAGCAGAAGTTGTTTCCCGACCGCGGTTCGGTGTCACTCCAACTCCTTCATCAAGGGGGTTTGAGTGGAATTTTTTTTTTAAACCGAAAAAATTCCACTCCTTAATTATCCTTATTACTTGGCTCTACTTAGGTATCGAGCACTTTTTACAAATTAGCTTCTCCTAGCGGTTATATGAATATATATATATTCTTATATACATATATAATATAAATTGTTTTTTTCTTTTGGCCAAATACTATACCAATAGATTATTTTTTGTTGGTACGAATATCTTGGTCTTTTCTTTTTTTCAAAAATTTTTTTCTTCCTGGTTGATGTTTGGTAGTATATTTTTACAATCAAACTCTCTGTCGGGTTTTTTCTCTCCGCAAGGATCTACCAACACGCTCGGTATATTATATATATATATATATATATATATATATATATATATATATATATATATATATTGCTCGTCAAGCTTAGAGATCCAAATCATCATTGCAACCTTATTCAAACAAGCCGGATATGAGATGAATGTAGATGAACAATTCACCGCTAATAGTCGTATACTCTAAGAATGATAATTTTCAATGGAGGCTCTAATCAACCCATTATCGAACTGTTGGCCAGCGTCCCAAAAGCCAATCACGTGAAAAGATCAAAGTGACTTTTATTGAACTAACAAAATCTGACATTTTCTAACACCTACAGCGACGGTGATAGGCGACCGGTGTTTCGCGTGGCCTATACGGAATGCATAAATACGAGGTCAATCCTAACCGAAAGGTGTCCAGACTGCTTAGGGACAGAGTAAAACTGTTTATTCAGTGTTCAACGGCATCTGCAACAGCCTCAGTCCTGGACAGACGAATAACTAGTGCACTAGATAAGGCGGCAAGTGTCATTGGCCTCTATGTGAACTCGGATAAAACGGAGTTCGTGTTTTAAGAGGACATCTCTCAATATTATTATTTTTAGATATAGAACCAAGATGGAAACAGAGAGAGACAACCCCAATGAAGAAGAATAGAAGACTTTTATTAGCGCGTTTCCATGTAAAAAAAGGCTTTCCAAATGTGATTTCTAAAATCTTCTCAAATGTTTCGACCGTACCAACTATCAGGTAAGGTGTAGGAGCATAGGCCCTTGCTAGAAACAATAGTTTGATCGTTTATTTCTTAGTTTTAAGGAGTTCTACAAGAGTTTTTAAGGTTTTTTTTTACGTGCGTCAAAACATTGTCAAAATGAAACATATATACATGGAACTACATTTATTATTAATCTATTAATAAAGGAGATTGGCATCCGGTTTTTGGCTGTAACAAAAATTACGTCACTGCTTACGTCACATTACACAAAAGCGTCATAACATAGAATAAAATTTTGAGTGTATTTATTCAATAAATACACTCAAAATTTGAACATGCAACATTAGACAGTCCACATTGTTTTTTAAAACAAATTTAATAAATACATAACTGCTATTAAATATCTATATATAGTTTGTTTTATTTTAATACATATTTAAAGTTTACATTTCAAATATTTCTAATCCTTTAATGAATTTGATAATTTTACTTACTTTGGGTACAAACTCGCTGGCATTGAATTTTATTACTCCCACCCCTCAGACAATGTGTTTCAAAAATCTATTTTTACATCGCCCGGGGGCATTTTTCTTTTGTAATAATATAATAATAATAATAATAATAATAATAATAATAGATACTCGTTTACAAATCATATATACAAATCATTCATAAGATTGATTTTAATACAAAGGAGGATAAAACAATAATATTAGAGATTGATAACACTAAGTAATTATTTATTAAACCCATTGTGTTACATAATCTACGCGGTTGCATAAGATTATTGTCAATCGCCTGTATTTCTAAAGGGATGGCCCCTTTCATATCACGGGCGGGACTTTTCATTGAATAGTACAGAAAGCCCGCGAAATACGTGAAGTCACGTGGGACCTGGTTGGGTCCTCAGTTTTCAGTTTGACGTCGGGCAGAGAAGATGTGCTGCCTTAACTGGAACTCACACTGCATACGCGCGCTATGTTAGTCAGATGTTTTAGTTACATGAAATGCATAGTTAAGTAAATAAAAGCTTAAGAAAATAACACAGTTTTGTGGTTGGTGAATGTCTTGGTAACAAGACTGATCTAGAAGAAGAAATGAGTTAAACGCTAGAAGACGAAGTCCAGATGTTAGAAGAAGAATAGAAGTAAGTAAAAGAAGGGTATACAACAATTATTGTTAAAACCGGTATGCAAATTAACCACACCACATTTTATGTAAACCTTTATTTCTTAGTGATAAGACAGAATGGAACGGTTGAACAGTATTCATAGTAGACAAATAATTTCGTTCACTCTACTTTTTAAGTGCATTGCAACGGCGTTATTATCGCTAGTTGAGAACTTGCCGTGAGAAAAATGGCGTTATTTAAGTAATTTTGTAAAAAGAAATTTTTAAAAAAGAAGAAATATTCGGAGGAAACGCTGACTTTTTAAATATATGGTACGTAAGGGACATTTCTATTCAGAAAATAATGTAGACATTTTTTTCATGAAAGAACTAGCCCATTATATTTTATTTTAAATTCAAAGGACACAACAAGAATTTGACTGTCTTCCTATATGAAATATATTTTTCATATATATATATATATATATATATATGCATATGTATGATGTTAATATATTATGTATATATATTATATATGTATATATATATATATATATATATATATGTATGTATATATATATATATATATATATATATATATATATATAGTAAAAGGACATGGTATTTTCCTAAATGATTGATAGTGTTCATCCTATACAAAATATAGCATCTTCAAAACACACCCACTCACGGAAACATAAATACATATATAGATCAAATATATATATATATATATATATATATATATATATATATATATATATATAATATATATATATATACATATATATATATATTTACATGATATATGAATGCATATATATAAACATATATTTATGTAAAAATACACATATAAATATATATTTATATGTATATATGTATATTTACATCACAATATATTTATTTATCTCTCTCTCTCTCTCTCTCTCTCTATATATATATATATATATATATATATATATATATATATATATATATATTAAATGTATATGTATATATATTTGTATCTACACACACATATATATATATATAGATATATATTTATATGTATATATATATTTACATATGTATATATATATGTATTTATATGTATATGAATAGATATATACATATGTATGCATATATCTATATATGTTTATATATACATTTATATATATCCATATACATATATACATATATATATATTTACATATATATTCATATGTACATATTTATGTTTACCATCGTATATTTCATATATATATATACATAATTACACACACAGACACACACACACACACATATATATATATATATATGATGTATAAACTATTTTTAAAAACTATTTGATATTTTGAATATTATGCTTTTTATCTTTCCTTTCGTATTTTCTTTGCATATATGTGATATATATATATATATATATATATATATATATATATATATATATATATATATATATATATATATATATATATATATATATATACATTACATTTTCTTTGTAAGTTCTTCTTTTAAAATAATGATAAGAGGCAAAAATATTAAATATTTTCAGCTACTGAAATAACACGGAGATTGCGCGAACAAAGATATCTAAATTGATTTTTTAAATAAAAAAAAGTAAAATAATTCACGAGGAGGATACAAAAGCAGGGACAAGAACTCTCCAACGCGTGAAGGAAGAAAAAAAAAGCCAATTTCCCAATGAAAGACGAAAGTGACAATGGAATTCCTTATCATAAATCCTACATCCATGTTGTTAAATTTGTCCTACATTTTTCTTTTTTTTTTTTTTTTTGTATTCCGATTTGAAAATCGCATATTTTCAACAATTTTTGGTAAGAAATTCTTTGTATTCTGATAAATGTGTGAAAAATAAGTAGTTCAACGGTTTTCTATCTATCTATCTATCTATCTATCTATCTATCTATCTGTGTGTGTGTGTTATAAAAATAAAGATATCGTTTTTTAAGCGTTAAGTCAACATATTAACCCACCGATCATCCTTAAAAAAAAAGCAGTATACTTATCTTTCATAACACAAATACACGAAGCATATGCGAAACCATTACAATACCATATATATATATCTTATTATAATGGAGATTGTGTGTTTGTCTGTCTGAAGCCGAAACTAAATCACTACTCAAGTCACAATTCCCTTAGTTATTGACGTCACATTCACCATGATTTTATTTTTATTTAAACCTCAGTTAGTGATAAAATTGTTATACCTTATTAATATTTTTGACTTTATCTACATTCTAATAACATGCAATTGTATTTATATATGCAACAAAATAGCGGGTTACAGTGTGAACAGGAAAGCTAATTTGCATATTGATATTAAAAGTTTAATTTTATTAAATATGCGCTTGGTATTATTGATTTCTAATTGTTTGTTTTTTTCTTAATGAATATGAGCTAAAAGCTTGGGGATAAATCTTAAATTAAATCCTTTAATATAAAGAAATAACAGTAATTTTATTCTTTACTTTCTAATTTAACTAAATAGTTAAATTAGGAAAATTCAGCAATAAAAGGAGGGAGTGATGAAAAATGATGGAAGACTTAGTTTCAAAGTTGTTCTATTCTTCGATTATGCCCCCTCTGTTTCAAATCATTTTATTTGGATTTTTATTTAGTTTCAAAAGTATTTCAAATTTAACATATTTCATTACATTAAAATTCAAATACTTGCACCCGGAGGGTGCATATATTTTCTAGTATATATATATATATATATATATATATATATATATATATATATATTAACAATGGAAAGGGTAACCTACTCGAGTTTCATCGATTGATTCTTCAGGGTTACTTTAGTTAAATTAATCGAGTTTTCGATTAATCTTAGGTGTTATAAACATACCCGTTTCTCGATTTGTTTAGCCTTACATTTGAACATATATTTTTATGTTTATAACACCTAAGATTAATCGAAAACTCGATTAATCTAACTAAAGTAACCCTGAAGAATCAATCGATGAAACTCGAGTAGGTTACTCCTTTCCATTGTTAAAATGAATTTATGCTCTACATTGTATTGAGCACTTTGTATTTGTTTTTTCTCAACCTTAGCCTCTGGATATTGTGAGCTTCCAACAATCGTACTTATACCCTCCGGTAAGTTACTACTTATACATATACAAATATATATATATATATACTAGCAAATATATGCACCCTCCGGGTGCAAGTATTTAAGTTTTAATGTAATGAAATATCGTATTAAATTAGAAAGTCTAATAAGAATGCAGATAAAAAGATTTGAAACAGAGTGGGGGTATAATAGAAAAATAGAAATGAAACTTACTCTTCCATCACTGTCGTCTTTCATTGCTGAATTTTACTTATTTAACTATTCAGTTAAATTAGGAAATAAAGAATAAAATTACACTTATTTTTTCTTGTTAATAGATTTCATTTAAGATTCATTGGAGAGATTTTTGCTTATATTCATTAAAATAAAACCAAACAGTTAGAAATCAATAATACTAAGCACATATTTAATAAAATCACATTTTTAATATCAATATGCAAATTAGCCTTCCTGTTCACACTGCAAACCACTATTTTTTGTATATATAAATACAATAGCATATTATTAGTATGTAGATATGGACAACACTAATAAAAAGGTGAAGCAATTTTATTAATGATTGAGGTTTAAATATAAATAAAATCCTGAAGAATGTGAGGAAAATAACTATGTTAATTGTGACTCGATTAGTAATATAGTTTCGGTTACAGACAGAAAAACACACAATCTCCATTATAATAAGATATATATATATATATATATGAGGGTAAGTAAACAAACAAATGTGTTTATTTTTATATGGCTTTAAGCCGACAATTTTTGGAGGATATGTGCTTAATTGAAGTCATACCTAATTTTGAAAATTAATTAGTTAATAATTAATGAATTTAGGCGGGCATATATGTTCAAATGTAAGGCTAAACAAATCGAGAAAATGTCAATCCCTGTATGTACATTTCGACCTATTTGGTCTCATCAGCAAGGTTATAGACATGGGAGACTGCTCCGTGCGTGTCTCGAAACCTCGTCTGTTAAGCTGACAGGCGAAGTCTCTAACCGTTACACTAGCTGGCCATTTCCACATTCTTCGTTTGTTTAGAAACTTATTTATATTCCACTTTTTATTGACTTGCTACACGACAGTATGAGGTTAAGTAAACAAACAAATGTGTTTATTTTTTTATATGGCTTTAAGCCGACAATTTTGGGAGGATATGTACTTAATTGAAGTCATACCTAATTTTGAAAATTAATTAGTAAATAATTAATGAATTTAGACGGGCATATATGTTCAAATGTAAGGCTAAACAAATATATATATATATATATATATAGTGAACAATTTGAAAAAACACAGGTTCAAATAAAATGAGTGATATTTATTCCGCCAACGCTGCGGTGTTTCAATTTCTTTAGTAGATCTTCTTCAGGTCTTTTGTTGAGATAAGGAAAATGAAAATCTATCACAGAATAATAAGGAGACAGTGATAGTTTTTTGTTGATCGGTTTGTTTAAAAAAAGTGTTTTGAATGGAAAATTAGCGCTCTTAGAATAGTTCGAAATTCATGAAATGCTGGGATATATATATATATATATATATATATATATTATAATATTAATAGGTTTTTTGGTACAAGAGAATTTGTATAAACTAAAAGTGGAGGAATCATATGTAATTTGGGAGAATATTTTATTAATGATAAAATATAAAATAAATGGGGGGGGGGTTTACACGAAGGCCTTTTCAACCGGATCTTTTCAAGTGATACTCCGGTGATGAATAAATTGTTTGGTCCCCCTCTAGCTCACCCCATTCGTTTCTCACAAAATTCTTGTACAATTTTGTCTTTTATTCGTCACCGAAATATCACTTCAAAAAATCCGGTTGAAAAAGGCCTTCGTGTACCCCCGCCATTTTTTATATATATATATATATATATATATATATATATATATATATATATATTTGATAATTCGAATTAATCATGACAAGCAAATTCGGTGAATACCATGTGCGACGTGAGGAACACTGTACAAGCTGTTTCGACCTAATTTTGGTCTCATCAGCAGTGTATGCCTACGATCTCTCCCCTACAGAGATCGAACCGGAGAACCCAGGAAGCAGTGCCAGAGACTTTACCCCTGGGCCAACCGGACAGGCCACACGAGAAACTCGCCAAATTAACTTGTCAATCATAAGTGCGCAACTACTATAACATGATGTGACGGTTCGATCTCGGTAGGTATTCGCCGAATTTGCTTGTCATGATTAATCGAATTATATGAATAAAAATCTCTCTCCATAAAAATAAAATTACCAATATTTCTGTGCCCAGCATGGGTATGAGTACGTGGATGCGTGTCGTCAGGCCGGGAAGACGTGACTCTGCGAGAGGTAACAAAAAGAAGCTGCTAAAACGTCACATCATAAGGCTATTAGTAAGACGTGAAACTCTAAAAGATACGCCGTCTCCATTGACTATGAGGATAACCCTTAATACCACACACTTGCATATATATATATATATATATATATATATATATATATATATATATATGATAAGTTTTAAACAAGGTATGTTTGGAATGGCTTTTTTGCCGACAATTTTTGGGAGAATATGTGCTTAATTAGAGTCGTACCTAATTTTGAAAATTTATTAATTAATAATGAATTAGGCGGGAATGCCTATTTAAATGTATGGCTAAACAAATCGAGAAAAATCAATCTCTGTATGTACATTTCGGCCTATTAGGCCTCATCAGCAGAGCTATAGATAGGAAGGCCGCCCTGTGCGTGATTTGAAACCGGACTGCCAAGCTAACAGGCCGATCCCATAACCTCTACACCAAACGGACTTCTTAGATTTTACGATTTGTTTAGAGTAGGTTAATATTCCTCTTCTAGTGACTTTTATTACACGACGATATGATAAGTTGTAAACA
This sequence comes from Doryteuthis pealeii, assembly GCA_023376005.1. Lineage (NCBI taxonomy): Eukaryota > Metazoa > Mollusca > Cephalopoda > Myopsida > Loliginidae > Doryteuthis > Doryteuthis pealeii. The sequence goes on from CM042180.1 coordinate 36,207,181, forward strand.
AGGTTTTCAAATCACGTTGTAAACAAGTTGTAAACAATCACGTTGTAAACAGTTGTAAACAAGGTTTTTATATGTGTGTGGTTGGTATGTTAGTGTGATTTTTTTTTGGTATGGGGTAAGATTTGTTAAAATTGTAAGTGAGCATATGTATAGTATTATATATTATCATTATTATTATTTATTTTATTATTATTATTATATTAATAGTGGCGGTATTATTAATGTTGTTGTTGTTATGTATCATAATTATTATAATATATATATACACACACAACACACACAACACATAATATATATATATATATATATATATATATATATATATGTGTGTGTGGTGTGTGTGTGTGTGTGTGTGTGTGTGTGTATTCTAAACTTTACCGTGTGAAAACAACCCGATAACTCATTTTTCAAAATAAACAAAAATTTAAAACTGATATCTGAGGAAAAAGACCAGCGCACTCGTATTCACACATGGGGCCAGTGGCCTTGTCTGTTGACTCTCTGCTGAAATTCCTTATTTAACTCAGATTAGAAAATGGTTCTACCCTAAAATGACTTAACTAGCCCAGCCGTGCTAAACTCATGTGGTCACTAGTTCAAGTGTGCTGACGTACATCTGTACTGTTCAAACCCCCAGGGTCGATAACGCTAATTTGTTTCAAACGAACATAATGAAAAGAAGAAAAAGAAAAAAGGTCTAAAGTGATTTATATCAAGATTATTATATATTTTACACATCGAACTATTTCACAATAGCTCTTAAGTAAACATATTTGTATATCTACAGATTCGGCTAGTAATGAAAGTTAAATCAAGATTACCATACTTTTTATATATTGAACTATTTGATTTAGCTCTTAAGTAAAAAATATCACACGTTGTAATAATTAAATTATCATACTGTGTTACATCCATAGGTCCTTTTAGCAGAGAGAGTTAAATGAAGATTATTATACGTTTTACATATTGAACAATTTTTCAACAGCTCTTAAGTAAACATATTCAGCGGTATAATAATTAAATTATCAAACTGTGGTATATCCACATATTCTGCTAGCAGAGAGAGATAAATCAAGATTATTTTACGTTTTACATATCGAACTATTAACAATAGCTCTAAAGTAAACATATTACACGTTGTAATAATTAAATTATCATACTGTGGTATATCCACAGGTTCTGATAATAGAGAGAGTTAAATCAAGATTATTATACTTTTTACATATTGAACTATTTAGCAATAGCTCTTAAGTAAATATATTAAACGGTGTAATAATTAAATTATCATATTGTGGTTTATCCATAGATTCTGCTAGTAGAGACAGTTAAATGAAGATTATTATATATTTTATATATTGAATTATTTTGAAATAGCTCTTAAGTAAACAAATTACACATTGTAATGATTAAATTATAATACTGTGTTATATCCACAGGTTCTGCTAGTAGAGAGGGTTAAACCAAGATTACCATAATTTGTACATATTGAACTATTAGAAACAGCTCTTAGGCAAACATATTCAACGTTGTAATAATTATATTATCATACTGGGGTATATCCACACGCCCTGCCAGTAGAAAAGATTTAAATCAAGATTACCATTCTTTTTACATATTGAACTATTTAGTAATAGCTCTGAAGTAAACATAGCAAGTACGAACTCATATGCGATTTTCTCCTGTGGAAGCCAACACATGGACATGCTAGTGTGGGCCACCCAGCAAGGACCTACATTGACCAGCTTTGCGAGGATACTAGATGCTGCGCAGAGGACCTCCCAGGGACAATGAATAATAGAGAGAGAGATTGTCATGGATATCCGTGCTAACTGCGATGATGATGAGGAGGAGGAGGAGGAGAAACATATAAAAAGGTGTAATAATTAAATTATCATACTGTGGTATATCGACAGATTCTGTTAGTAAGGAGAGTTAAATCAAGATTATTATACTTTTTACATATTGAACTATTTGGCAATAGCTCTTAAGTAAATATATTAAACGGTGTAAGCTCTTAAGTAAACATATAAAAAGGTGCAATAATTAAATTATCATACTGTGGTATATCCACAGGTCCTGCTTGTAGAAAAAGTTAGATCAATATTACCATACTTTTTACATATTGAACTAGTTCACAATAGCTCTTAAGTAAACATATTACACATTGTAATAATTAAATTATCATACTGTGGTATATCCACAGATTGTGTTAGTAGGGAGAGTTAAATCAAGATTATTATACTTTTTACATATTGAACTATTTGGCAATAGTTCTTAAGTAAATATATTAAACGGTGTAATAATTAAATCATCATACTGTGGTATATCCGCAGGTCCTGCTAAAAGATGAAGGTATATCAAGATTATCATATTTTTACATATTGAACTATTTTGAAATAGCTCTAAAGTTAACATATAAAATGGTGTAATAATTGAATTATCTTGCTGCTAATAGAGAGAGTTAATCAAGATATTTATACGTTTTACATATTGAACAATTTAGCAATAGCTCTTAAGTAAACATATAAAACGGTGTAATAATTAAATTATCAAACTGTGGTATATCCACAGGACCTGCTAGTAAATGATAATAGCAACTGCGACAATAAATTCTGCTGTAGGTGACATTCGAATTGTTGTGCATCTAAAAAAACTTAAAATGACGTGAGTTGGTGCGTGAACACAATAGTGTAAAAAGGATTCACACAAAAAAGATGTGTTGACTAAGTTTGCCCAGCCTATAAGTGATAAAAAGATATTCGTGAATTTCTTTTGTCAAAGAAATGGCGGGGGGGGGGTCGTGAAATCTCGCCGAGCGTCGCGTAAGCAATATCAAATCGATTTTGTAGTTGAAAGGATTGAATGAGATGTTAAGATGAAAAGAAACAGAAAGATAAGAGGAAGAAATTTAGAAGAAAAACACACACAGTGAAAGATATAGAGAGGGGGAGAGAAAGACAGTGACGGATATAGAGAGGGTGAGAAAGATAGTGATATATATATAGAGAAAGCCAGTGAGAGATATAGAGAGGGGGAGAGAAAGACAGTGATAGATATAGAGAGAATCAGAGAAAGACAGTAGAGATATAGAGAGGGTGAGAGAAAGTCAGTAGAGATACAGAGAGGGAGAGAGAAAGACAGTGATAGATATAGAGAGAGTCAGAGAAAGACAGTAGAGATATATAGAGAGGGGGAGAGAAAGTCAGTAGAGATATAGAGAGGGGGAGAGAAAGACTGTGATAGATATAGAGAGAGTCAGAGAATGACAGTAGAGATATAGAGAGGGGGGAGAGAAAGACAGTGATTGATATAGAGAGGTTGAGAGAGACTGTCATGGGGAGAGAGGAAGACAGTGAGATATAGAGAAGGTGAGAGAAATACAGTGACGGATATAGAGAGGGGGAGAAAGATAGTGAGATATATAGAGAAAGTCAGTGAGAGATATAGAGAGGGGGAGATAAAGACAGTGATTGATATAGAGAGAGTCAGAGAAAGACAGTAGAGATATAGAGAGGGGGAGAGAAAAACAGTGAAAGATATAGAGAGGGTGAGAGAGTGTCATAGGGGGAGAAAAAACAGTGAGATATAGAGAAGGTGAGAGAAAGAGAGTGACGGATATAGAGAGGGGGAGAGAAGACAGTGAGAGATATAGAGAGAGTGAGAGAAAGACAGTGAGAGATATAGAGAGAGTGAGAGAAAGACAGTAAGAGATATAGAGAGGGGGAAAAAGACAGTGAGAGAGAAAGACAGGGGGAGAGAAAGACAATCAGAGATATAGAGATATAGAGTGAAAGTCTGTGAGAGATATAGAGAGGGGGAGAGAAAGACTGAAAGGTATAGAGTGGGTGTGAAAAAGATAGTGATAGATATAGAGAGGGTGAGAGAAAGTCAGTGAAAGATATAGAGAGGGTGAGAGATAAACAGTGCAATATATAGAGAGGGGGAGAGAGACAGTTCTAGTGGGAGGGTAAGTATGTGAGAGATATAGAGAGGGGGAGAGAAAGAATGAAATATATAGAGAGGGTGAGAGAAATATAGTGATAGATATAGAGAGGGTGAGATAAAGTCACAGAGTGATATAAAGAGGGTCAGAGAAAGGCAGTGAGAGATATAGAGAGGGGAGAGAGAGACAGATCTAGGGGGGGGGGAGAAAGTCTGTGAGAGATAGAGAGGGGGAGAGAAAGATAGTGATAGGTATAGAGAGGGTGAGATAAAGTCAGTGAGAGATATAAAGAGGGGAAGAGATATTCCTAGGGTGAGAGAAAGTCTGTTAGAAATATAGATAGGGGGATAGAAAGACTGAAAGGTACAGAGAGGGTGAGAGAAAGTCACAGAGAGATGTAGAGAGGGTGAGAGAAAGTCAGTGAGAGATATAGAGAGGGCGAGAGAAAGACAGTGAAATATATAGAGAGGGGGGAGAGACAGTCCTAGGGGGGAAAGTCTGTGAGAGATATAGAGAGGAGGAGAGAAAGACTGAAATATATAGAGAGGGTGAGAGAAAGATAGTGATAGATATAGAGAGGGTGGGAGAAAGTCACGGAGTGATATAGAGAGGATGAGAGAAAGACAGTAAGATATAAGAAGCGTCTAAAACCATTGAAAAATAGACAAAATGGCGGATCGTGTCGAAATTGACCAAAACGAATCGTTTTAAATCTATTAAAAATAAACTGCATATGTAATCATATTTTTCTTTTTTAATGATGGTCATTATGTTAATACTTATCGATTTAGACAAAATTTAAGCTTAAATAATAGATTTAATTATTTTTAATTCGTTTTTAAAAACGTAGCTAACGAATATTTTGGGTATACCTAATATATATATATATATATATATATATATATATATATATATATATATATATTATATTGACAAACTCCAAAACACTCTCTCTATTTACTGGGAGACACTTCTAACCCTGTTTCAATCTAGGGTTCATACATACCCACCTCTTCTTTCCCCCCTTCTTTTTTATTTGTCCCCCTCTGGCTCACTCCATTCGTTCTTATGAATTTCTTATACAATCTGACTTTTATTCGTCGCCAGTGTATATACATGAAAAGTACCGGTCTAAAAGGCGTTCGTGTATACCCCTTTATTTTATATTTTATTCCATAATAAAATATTACCTCCCTAATCACATATGATTCCTCCACTTTTAGTGTTATATATATATATATATATATATATATATATATATATATATATATATATATATAATAAGTAAAGAAATAACAAAAGACTTAGAGATTTAGCTTTATAGTCTATTTCAGGGAGCTTAGACAATTTGTCTAACTCTCCCGACTCATCAGATTTGCATCTGTCGGTAGAGTTAGACAATTTGTCTAAGCTCCCTGAAATAGACTATAATGTTAAATCTCTAAGTCTTTTGTTATTTCTTTACTTATATATTTACTCTGTGACTCTAACATTAAGAACACACATTGAGCTCTCAAACTGCAACAGGTTTTTTGAATAAAACTCTTGTGTCGTGAGGAAGATTTCCTCTCTGGACTTTTGGATTATATATATATATATATATATATATATATATATATATATATATATATATATATATATGAAAGTACGTAAATAAACATTGTGTTTATTTGATATGGCTTTTAGCCGACAATTTTTGGAGGATATGTGCTTAATTGAAGTCATACCTAATTTTTGAAAATTAATTAGTTAATAATTAATACATTTACTAAACATTTTCGATCTGTTTAGCCTTATATTTGAACATATATGTAAATTCATTAATTATTAACTAATTAATTTTCAAAAATGAGGTACGATTTCAATTAAGCACATATCCTCCAAAAAGATATATATATATATATATATATATATATATATATATATATATAGGTACACACATCTATCTATGCATAGAAAGAGAAGAATATACATACACACACACACACTGATTGCGACGTCTTGTCAGTTGCATGCCTCTCCTTAGACACGCCATTGTCTGAAGGAATAACATGTACATAAAAGGATGATATAGAGATATAGCTCTGTACGACAGCTAAGTTGCTCTCTCGGTTCAAAAAGTTTATATCCAACAACTCAAACTGGTAACAACTCAAACTGCAGACCAACAGAATGCGGGGAATGGTCGTCTGCTTGAGGATTTCTTTTTTATATCAGAAATTGTTTTCTCCTAGATGGGTCACTTTCATCTAGGTTTTAAACTGGTATCGCCCTGTTCATTCCCTACCACGACACCCATTACACGAGGAGCACTTCCGAAACGGAGAAATATCAATAGTCTCATATATATATATATATATATATATATATATATATATTATATATATAAAGGGTGGTTACCGGTGAATATGGGCACGGACGTTGGAGGTGCACAGTATCCAGGGGTTAAGTCCCTGATAAAACAAATACAAAGTGCTCAATACAAAGTAGAGCAAATTTATTGAAGAAATGGATACAATAGAAACCTACTCGAGTTTCATCGCTAGAATCATCAGGGTTAAATCCACTGTTCGACGTAAAATGATCATGTTCATTTTTTTTACGTTACGTAAAATCTTATTCGTAACGTAAAATCTTGTTCAATGAACATACATGGGATCAGCTGCAATTAATCGGTAACTCGATTAATTCAGTGGATTTAACCCTGATGATTCTAGCGATGAAACTCGAGTAGTTCTATTGTATCCATTTCTTCAATATATATATATATATATATATATATTTAGAGAGAGAGAGAGAGAGAGAGAGAGAGAGAGAGAGAGATTTTAAGGTTTGGTTTGGTTTGGTTTCTTTGTAAAATGTAATATTAACCTAAATGTCAAAACCATCCTTGTAGAGAAACAGTTGTAGTAATATTAAACCCACAATATGTAAACTCGGCGTAGTGACCGATTGTCGGTATCAGCCACAGAGCGAGCAAGTCTAAACACTTTTTACTAGCGCTGGACCAAGAAGATCGTTTATGCCGCCGATGTGGAGTGCCACACCTAACCTTGGCTCCATACTTTTCCATACAGATCAAAGCTGTGCTACTCATACGCTGAGTTGACGAAGGCCAGTATCGAACCTTGTGGTTACTCTACCAACTAAGTTATACCTTTCTAAAGGGTATTACTCCGAAACTGAATGTTAATAATTCGACTGGAGTTCGAACCGTATTATTCTGATGTCGCAGACCAGCGCGTTAGCCGCGACTCCAAGGAGATTCACATATACTTCTAGCCTTGATTTTACTTATTTTGCAATCGGTATCCGCCACACAGCGATAGAGTCTAACCCCTTTTCATTAACGCTGGACCAGGGAGATTATTTTTGTCTCCGATGCCGGGGCCACACCTACTATCACCTCCATAATTTTCCGCATAGATCCAAGCTGTTCTACTCATACGCAGATTTGGCGTAGGCCGGTATCGAACATGGGAACTTGTTGTTAAAATGTGGATACTTTAGCTCTACTTGTCTACAAGGTATTAGTCCGAAAGTGAAGGTTGGAGTTCGAACGGTCTTATTCTGATGTTGCAGACCAGCACGTTAGCCACGACGCCTAACACCAGAATCTATACTTTTTCACACAGATCCGAAGTGTGCTATTCATACGTTGTGTTGGCGAAGGCCGGTATCGTACACGAATTTTGTGGTTACAATGAGAATATTCTACCGACTAAGGTATACCTTTCTAAAGGATAGAAGCGAAAGTAAACGTTGACAATCGGTGTCAGCTACACAGCGAAGGAGTCTAATCCCTTTTCTCTAACGCTGGACTAGGGAGATTGTTGTTGCCTCTGTTGGAATGTGTTGGATATAAGGCGTGTGCCACATGTTCACTTCAACTTATAGACTCGCCGATAAGCCGTGACCAACTTCTTGTCCAATCACTGGCAGTGCTCTGCTGCTGATATTATTATTTATACTGGCTGATTCTAATCTAAGCTCATTACTACTTGGATCTTCTTGGACGACGGACCAAAGGATTCAATACCACAGAACTTATTGACTTACCAAAGCATTCTATACCACAGGACTTATTGACTTACCAAAGGATTCTATATCACAGGACTTATTGACTTACCAAAGCATTCTATACCACAGGATTATTGACTTACCAAGGATTCTATATCACAGGACTTATTTACTTACCAAAGGACTATAACTCGGGAATTACTTACTTATTTACTTTAAGTTATTTACAACTGGCCAAGGATAGCGGCCAGATACTTAACAGCCTCCTATATGAAGTGTCACAACTAACACCAGATCCATACTTTTTCCACAGATCCGAGGTGTGCTATTCCTACGTTGTGTTGGCGAAGGCCGGTATCGAACACGGAACCTTGTGGATACAATGAAGATACTCTAACGACTAAGCTATATCTTTCTAAAGGGTATTAGTCCGAAAGTGAACGTTATAGTTCGACTGGATTTCGAACTGTTTTATTCTGATGTCGCAGACTAGCACGTTAGCCACGATGCCAAGGAGACTCACATATACTTTTAGATGTAATTGCATCTAATTGACAATCGGTATAAATCACCAAGCAATGGAGTCTAACACCTTTTCACTTGCGCTGGACCAAGGAGATGTGAAGTATCACACCTAATACCAGCTCTATACTTTTTCACATAGATCCGAGGGGTGCTACTCATACGTTGTGTTAGCAAAGGCCGGTATAGTACAGGAACTTTGTGGTTACAATGAGAATACTCTACGTCTTGTCAGACGCATGCAATTCCCTAAACATGTCATTGTCTGAAGGAGTAGCTGTACCTAGATTTCCCTTTCTAAAGGATATAAGTCCGAAAGTAAACGTTGACAATCGGTGTCAGCTACTCAGCGAAGGAGTCTAATCCCTTTTCTCTAGCGCTGGACCAGGGAGATTATTGTTGCCTCCAATATGAAGTGTCACAACTAACACCAGATCCATACTTTTACGCGCAGATCCAAGCTGTTTTGGCGAAGGCCGGTATCGAACACGGAACCTTGTGGATACAATGCAGATACTCTACCGACTAAGCTATACCTTTCTAAAAGGTATTAGTCCAAAAGTAAACCCTGATAGGTCGACTGGAGTTCGAACCCGCTTATTGTGATGTTGCAGACAAGCACGTTAGCCACGGAACTCCAAGGAGACTCACAGATACTTTTAAACTTAATTGTATCTATTTGACAATCGGTGTCAGCCACACACAGAGGAGTCTCCTTTTCACTAACGCTGGACCGGGGAGATTGATTTTTGCTATCATTGTGGAGTGCAACACCTATCACCAGCTTCATACTTTTCAGCACAAATCCAAGCTATGCAACTCATACGTTGAGTTGGCGAAGGCCGGTATCGAACACGGAAAGCCAGTGGTTGCAATGCGGTCAGTCTACCGACTAAGCTATACCGTTCTAAGGGGAATTAGTCCGAAAGTGAAGGTTGATAGTTCGACTGGAGTACGAACCCGCTTATTCTGATGTTGCAGACAAGCACATTAGCCACGACACCAAGGAGACTCACAGATACTTTTAGCCTTAATTGTATCCATTTGACAATCGGTATCGGCCACACAGAGGGAGTCTAACCCCTTTTCACTAACGCTGGACCGGGGAGATTGATTTTTGCCATCATTGTGAACTGCCACACCTATCATCAGCTTCATACTTTTCAGCACAAATCCAAGCTATGCAACTCATACGTTGAGTTGGCGAAGGCCGTTATCGAACACGGAAAGCCTGTGGTTGCAATGCGGTTAGTCTACGACTAAGCTATACCGTTCTAAGGGGAATTAGTCCGAAAGTGAAGGTTGATAGTTCGACTGGGGTACGAACCCGCTTATTCTGATGTTGCAGACCGGCACGCGAGCCTCGACGCCAAGTAGACTCAAAGATACTTTTAAAACTTAATTGCATCTATTTGATAATAGATACCGTATAAGATTAGCCTGTTTAAGTGCGCCGTAAGCAATAAGTATCGAGAAGCCTTATCAAACGCCCTTCCGTCTGGCTTTGGCACCGTAAGTTATAAACAACCAATAAAAACACTCTATCAATTCAACGCCAGTTCTCTCATCATTTTAACCGACATTTTGCACTAAAGGCTTCTTCGTCCCCCGCTTCGCCTCATTCTTCATCACTAAGCGCATCTACCAGTTCTTGCGATGACCAAATAGTCTGCTGATTCTGAACCTCCACAAAAAAAAAGGCTTTTAAATGTCGCCATCATTCCAAGAGAGGTGGACGCTGTCTCTTTTAGAGAAATGGTTTTAAATGATTCCTCCCAAATCAAAGTGAATGAGCATTTTATGATATTTTGGAAATGGCGTCTTGACAGTAATTCTTAGACTAAAATCTATCTAAGTGACTGATGGCCGAGATACGAGCTGTATCAATCGTGACTGGCTTTCTGTATCAATTAGACGAGCCACTAACCGATTGATATTTAAAGCTGTCCAAGAAATTTCTGTTTGAGAAGTAAACGATTATCATAAAAATAAATGTATGGATATAAATTTACTTACCTACCTACAAAGGTAGGCGACATAGTGAGTTTGATAAATCCCGCTGCAGATCCACAAAGTTTGATGCAAATATGACAGAGGAAGGACGTCCTTCCCGTTGTATCAGATGGATCAGATGATAAAATGTTATGCTTATACACCACCATATGTCTCTTCAGACCAGAAGCTGACTTACAGACTTTGTTACAGATTGCACAAGACATATATATATATACACACACACACACACACACACACACACATATATATATATATATATATATATATATATATATATATATATATATAATAAGTAATCCACAAACACGTGTTTCGAGGTATCACCTCTCATGAGTGCGGTTATACCTTAACAGCTACCCCTGGCCGGGTTTGAGACCCGAATGAACTTTCGTCCGCCAATCCTCTTACCCGTCCGGCCAGAGGCAGCTGTCAAATATAGGAGAATATTTAATTGCTACATTTCTAAGCGGAAATGAATTAAAACTGAATCTTTATCATTTTCAAGCTTCTTTTTTTTTTCAAGCTTCCAAATAATTATTTTGGTGTTACAATCTTTATATGATTTAAGGATTTCTCTAAAAGCCATTATTTGCAGACCAAGTACTTTCGGTTCTTTTCCTAAACATTATCAAGTTATATATCCGTCTATCATTATGACAACTGTTTAGTTTTCATCATAAAGGTGACGCTAAGTATATGTATAATGGTGTCATAGTTAAAGATAATGCCAGATTCAATAATTTGTTTTTTGTTTTTGTTTTATTTTGTGTATATTAATTAACATTTTGGACTCATTGAAATTGAAAAGTTTCCAGAATGTGCTTTTTTAATGCTTTATTTAACTAACCCTTTTCATATCGTTTGTGCCCGTAGATTCATTTTCAAATATTTCTTCAGGTCTCACCTATGTCTTGTTAATTACAATTTAAAAATTTGATGGTATATATACCTGCATCAGATTTAATGTGGGTATGGTTATTCTTATTACTTATTATGTTTCTAAATATTTTTTATGAGTTTGGACGGATTATTAAATATTTCTATTAAGCTGGGCAAACGTAATTTAGAATAATATTTTTTCTATCAATTTTAATCTTTTTGAATATAAATTGCTTTATCTATCTATTCTAAACATTTTAGAATATCATCGCTATTTTCAAATTAATTTATTTGTGGTTGTCTAAATTTTATATACACAGCTTCAAGGTTTTTTAAAATTTTTATATTATTCTCAGTATTAATTAGTAGTTTATTTTTTTTAAATATTTCTATTAAGCAAGATAAACGTAATTTAGAATAAATATTTTTCTATCTATTTTAATCTTTTGGGAATATAAATAGTTTTATCTATCTATTTCAAACATTTTAGAATACCATCACTAGATTCAAAGTTAATTTTATTAATTGTGGGTTGTCAAGGTTTTTTTTTAATATTTTATTTTATTTTCAGTATTAATTAGTAGTTATTTTTTAAAATATTTCTATTAAGCAAGGTAAACGTAATTTAGAATAAAAATTGTTCTATCTATTTTAAACATTTTAAAATATCACTAGTTTCAAAGTTAATTCTATTAATAGTACGCTGTCTAAATTTTAGATACAAAGCTTCACGGATTTTTAATTCTTTATAGTCTAATTATAGTCAGTATTAATTGGTAGTTTATTTTTCAAATATTTCTAATTTTAGAATAAATATTTTTCTATCAATTTTAATCTTTTGGGAATATAATAGTTTTATCTATCCATTTCACATTTTAGAATATCATCACTAGTTTCAAATTTATTTTTTTTAACTGTGGGTTGTCTAAATTTTATATACACAGCTTCAAGTTTTTTTAATTTTTATATTATTCTCAGTATTAATTAGTAGTTTATATTTAGAATATTTCTATTAAACAAGTAAACGTAATTTAGAATAAAAATTGTTCTCTCTATTTATTTTAAACATTTTAAAATATCACTAGTTTCAAAGTTAATTCTATTAATAGTAGGCTGTCTAAATTTTAGATACAAAGCTTCGCGGATTTTTAATTCGTTTATATTATAGTTAGTATTAATTGGTAGTTTATTTTTTAAATATTTCTATTAAGTTCTATTAAACGTAATTTAGAATAAATATTTTTCTATCAATTTTAATCTTTTGGAATATAATAGTTTTATCTATTTAAAACATTTTAGAATATTATCACTAGTTTCAAATTTAATTTTTTAATTGTGGCTTGTCTAAATTTTATATACACAGCTCCAAGGATTTTTTTAAATTGTTTATATTATTGTCAGTATTAATTAGTAGTTTATTATTTTAAATATTTCTATTAAGCAAGGTAAACGTAATTTAGAATAAAAATTGTTCTATCTATTTATTTTAAATATTTTAAAATATTACTTGTTTCAAAGTTAATTCTATTATTAGTAGGCTGTCTAAATTTGAGATACAAAGATTCACGGATTTTTGATTCTTTAATTTAATAGTCAGTATTAATTGCTAGTTTATTTTTTAAATATTTCTATTAAACTAGGTAAACGTAATTTAGAATAAATATTTTTCTATCAATCTTAATCTTTTGAGAATATAGATAGTTTTATCTATTTAAAACATTTTAGAATATTATCATTAGTTTCAAATTTAATTTTTTTAATTGTGGCTTGTCTAAATTTTATATACACAGCTCCAAGGATTTTTAAAATTTTTTATATTATTGTCAGTATTAATTAGTAGTTTATTATTTTAAAATTTCTATTAAGCAAGGTAAACGTAATTTAGAATAAAAATTGTTCTATCTATTTATTTTAAAATATTTTAAAATATTACTTGTTTCAAAGTTAATTCTATTATTAGTAGGCTGTCTAAATTTGAGATACAAAGATTTTGAATTCTTTAATTGGTAGTTTATTTTTTAAATATTTCTATTAAACTAAGTAAACGTAATTTAGAATAAATGTTTTTCTATCAATTTTAATCTTTTGGGAATATAGATAGTTTTATCTATCTATTTGAAACATTTTAGAATATCATCACTAGTTTCAAAGTTAATGTTATTAATTGTGGGTTGTCTAAATTTTATATACACAGTTTCAAGGATTTTTTAATCTTTTATATTATTGTTAGTATTAATTAGTAGTTTATATTTTAGAATATTTCTATTAATCAAAGTAAACGTAATTTAGAATAAAAATTGTTCTATGCAGAACAACTTCACAATATATTTTAAATATAAATATAAGATAATAAAACATTCATACACACTCTCATATATATATATATATATATATATATATATAATAAGATTTGGATGTTTGTATTTAAGTTTAATAGTATATATTAAATTTTATTGAAGGCACTTACAATCTATGTATCGCATAAAATTCGATACTTTATAAAAATGAACTTGACAAGTGTATCTAAAGGAATTGTGAAACTAAGACTGTTCGACTTTATTAACTCATCAGTAATACTAACGATTTCCCTAAGAAATCGAATTCAGCAAACAGTGAAAATAGTGAAACACTTTTAACAGTAAAGCTGACCATTTAAGCTTTATCACGATACTTTCTACCATAATAGGTAAATAAGAGAATAATAACAACAAACAGACCGTCGTTAAATAAATATAATATTAATTTTTACTTGAAACTTAAACGCATGTATCGCTAAATTTACTTTTTATAGAAAATGAACTTGACAATAATCCGTAAAGGATTGTGTAGAATACGTACAGACTGTTTCGACTTTATTAAGGAAAGGTTCAAAGAATGAAATCATGGAAAATTTGACGTAAATAATTAGCCTTGAGTAGTAATATAGTTTAAGACAGAAAACACATCCCTTAATATATATATATATATTTATATATATTGTCATCTACATACAGTCCTGTTTTGACGTATCATGTCTCATCAGTGTGGCTAGACATGCAGGTCTGTTTCAGGCTGTGATCAAACCTTGATTGATTTATCATCAGTCAGTTCTTACACCCACTCCATCTACATGACCTATTTTGAGAAAGAAAATTTACTGATATAAACTTTTTAAAATATCACTAGTTTCAAAGTTAATTCTATTAATAGTAGGCTGTCTAAATTTTAGATACAAAGATTCGCGGATTTTTACTTCTTTAATATTATAGTCAGTATTAATTGGTAGTTTATTTTTTTGAATATTTCTATTAAGCGAAGTAAACGTAATTTAGAAAAAATATTGTTCTATCTATTTATCTAAAACATTTTAGAATATTATTACTACTTTTCATATCTTATTATAATGGAGATTGTGTGTTTTTCTCTCTGTAACCGAAACTATATTCCTACTCAAGTCACAATTCTCTTAGTTATTGACATCACATTCTCCATGATTTTATTTTTATCTAAACCTCAATTATTAATAAAAATTGCCTTACATTATTAATACTGTTAACTATGTCTACATACTGACAACATGCAATTATATTTATATATACAGCAAAATAGCGGTTTACAGTGTGAACGGGAAGGCTAATTTGCATATTAATATTAAAAAATCGAATTTAATAAATATGTGCTTAGTATTATTGGTTTCTAATTGTTTGGTTTTATTTTAATGAATATAAGCAAAAATCTCTTCAATAAATCTTAAATGAAATCCATTAACAAGAAAAGATAACTGTCATTTTATTCTTTACTTCCTCTTTTAACTAAATACTTAAATTAGAAAAAATAACAATGAAAGACGAGAGTGATGGAAGAGTAAGTTTTAGTTGTTATATTTTTTATTATACTCCCTCTGTTTCAAATCTTTTATTATACTCCTCTGTTTCAAATCTTTTTATCTGTATTCTCATTTAGTTTCATTAGCCTTTCTAATTTAATAAAATATTTTATTACATTAAAACTTAAATACTTGCACCCGGAGGGTGCATATATTTGCTAGTATAGTTTTATATATTTAGTTTAGAAGTTTGCTTGATGAATGGCTAAAATTGCATTAAAAATGCTTATTGTGTACATAATCTATGCGGTTGCATATGATTATTGTCAATCCCCTGTAATTCGGAGGGGATGACCCTTTTCATATAATGGCCGGGTCCTTCCATGGAAAATTACAGAAGCCCGCCAAATATGTGAAGTCACGTGGGACCTTTTTCAGAGTCCCCAGTTTGCAGTTAGACGTCAGGCAGAGCAGTCAGCCATTTTAGGTCCTTGTATTTACCGCGTACCCCACATGTACGGGTCAGGCACAAAGTCCCTATTAACGTGGGACCACCCACAAGCCGAAGCTCATGGAATGGCAGGTGCAAAAATTGCGTCGATCCCGCCGGCATTCCCCTCAAGGGGGCGCCTCAGGCACTGGGCAATAAACCCAGCCCTGCCCCTTTAAATCAAGGGGGCAGGTGTTGCCTGGGGGGATGTTCCCCTGGGATCGACGCTATTATTATAAACCAACCGGTCCAGCGGCCGAAGCTCGCCGGACCCCCAGTCGAAACCGGGAACAAAAGCCATTTTAGGTCCTGCCTAAAACTGGAACTCACGCGCACTATGTTAGTTAGAGGATTATGTATAGTTAAGGAAATAAAAGTTTGGATAATTAATATGTTCTTGTGGTTAATGAATGTCTTGGTAACAAGACTAAGAAATGACGACCAGCCAGCAAGAACATAGCAATAGAAGACCAGACCCGAAGTCCCCAAGAAAGTCCAGATTTAGAAGATTCCAGACCAAGACGCAAGATGTTAGAAGATATACAAAAGACGATCAGAATAGCAAAGCCGCCCAGCAGAAGAATAGATATCCAAATAAGTGAAGAAGAAGAAGAGTATGTAACATTATAATTATTTAGTGCCAGTAAAGAAGGCGCTATGCAACAATTGGAATAAATGTTGTTGTCTTTTTAAACAAGTTTGAAGTCAGTCTTTGATAGAATTTCTTTGTTCATAGTAAATCATCGGTTAACAGCTGGTATGTCTAGGAAAAAAAAAAAAACTAATAATGTTTCTGTAAGGCAACTTTTGTCTGGAGTTGGAATAAATGAATCAATATTGTTTTGGGATTGTCTACACACACACACACACACACACACACATACATACATATATATATATAATATACACACATACACATACAATATACACACATACACACACAAACACATACCCTCCCCACACACACAAGGTTGGCCAGCGCAATTGTAGACTTTGCATCGAAGAAAATGTATGTATTCTCCAAAATACCAATGTAAATATACTAAACAAAAAAGGTGAACTGGTTTCTAAATGTAGACATTTAAACAAATTATCCTATGTTATTTAACAACAGACTTTGATTAATAGACGGCGAAAAATATGGTAGTAATCCCATATTTTTCGCCCTCTATTAATTAAAACGAAATATTGTTTTATTTTTTATTTCTTATTTTTAAAATTTTGTTTTGTTTTATTATTTTTTATATTATTATATTTAATTTAATTTTATTTATTTATATATTTGTAGGGAATTATCTTCCTTTTTGCCGGAAGAGTTATCTCCTCGCTGCGTTTGCTGTTTGTTCCCAATACCTCTGGTAGTTAAGCGCGTTCATTTAAACACTGCTTCCTCTTTTAGCTACATTTCCGGAACAAGCACATGGGTTAGCCTACTGTCTACCCCTTTCTTGGCGGGGCTCAGCCCCCCCCCTCTTAGTAAGTGATCTCTATGTACGGACGCTCCAGTCCTTTGATGTATATGTTTATTACACTATCTTGTATTTTATGTATCGTTTCCATGTGCTGTTATCTATAAAAATGTTTTGTCCCACAAACGTGTCGGAGTTTGTTATGTTTCAACTAGTTGTGACTATGTTATAACTTTGAATCTTACAATATATTTATTTTATTTTGTTTTATTTTATCTTATTTTTTATTTTTTATTTATTTATTTTCCATCTGTACATTAATATTAACACCTAAGCATGTTTATGTTTTTAAGTATAAGTCTTATGTTATAACATACCATTGCGTGATCGCGCTTCACATTATATAAACGCTGAGCAAGTCACCGTTCTAATATTTTAATATTTTAATATTTCAATATTTAACCGTCTGACGATTGCATACTATGCGTGCAACTGTAGTTAAGGAAAATCAATACCATAAAATAGGGATCTGTTTGGTAAAGTCAGGAGCTGATGGTAGGTGTGGTGCTCAACCTCAGACGCCAAAAAACAATCTCTGTGGATCTCATCCCAACTTCTCGCAACAGTCAACGTTTCTCTCAATAGCAATGTTCCAGGTTCGAATGGAGGTGGAACACTGGAATAATATTTGCTTCTGAAACTCTCTTTCATGGGGCCGAAGAGAGGCAAACATTATTCCTGTGACGAGGAAGTGAAATCTTTAGTGAATAGTGGCTCAAAGAACAGTCAACAGAATTTTACGGGGCAGGGATACATGCTCTCATTCGAAGGCAGAACATTTCTATTAAGATAAACAGTGACTATATGGAGAAGTAGGGATGTAATCCACAGAGGATCAGCTTCATTTTGATGTGATGCATGTTCCTGTGTTGATAATTATACCTGTCCTAAACAATATGGCATTAGTCTTTTACTCACCCTTGTATATATATATATATATATATATATATATGGTCATCAACAGACACGTGTTTCGACTTATCCAGTCTCTTCAGTGTGGCTAGACATTTTGTAAGCTACCTACAGCAGGAATTGAAATCCGATCGGTTGGGTGTCAGTCCGGCACCTTAACCATTAGGCTGTCTTCATTTACAGAATGGGAAGGGGATTTTAACTGTTTTAATACACACCTCACTTTGTGTGTAAAGGCCGTCACTGAGTGCTCCATTCCTTATATAGAAGAGCGTCACGATGTTGTAAGAGTTATATTTATTTGTTAATGTAAACAATACAATTAAACGGCGATAGTTACCATTGGTTTTAAAGCAGAATACAAGCCCTTAATCATCAGGACAATGTGCCTGTGAAAAAAGGTGCGTTTTCCTGATTATAAGTTGATAGAACAATTGCCTTTTTACTTGTACTGTACACTATAACAAATAATATATATATATATATATATTATATATATATATATATATATATATATATATACTTCTCAGTAAGGAAACAGAAAACGCATAAAGCTTTCTTCATTCTAGTCTTACACAGCAAACATTAAATTTCCCAAGTCAGGGAAAATCTTCAAAAGATCGCGCGCAAATTCAAATTCCAAAGAAATTGAAGGCAGAAAGGAAATGAAAACGAGGCAGAATGAAAACGAGGCTGAATATATATTGAATGCTGAGCCGTACGAGAAGCTTGGTATTTTCTACACAATGAAGAAATTATGTTCGTTCACGTTTTTCTTTCTTTTTTTTTTTTCCTTTCTTTCTTTTAGACCCAAAGAACCATCTGAATGAATATTTTTTCTCGTGTTGAGATGAATCGAAAGAATAAGGATATTAAGAAAGAAAGCTTAAAAAGAAGATCGACCGTCCATCTTGGATGCAGCTACGATTTCAATTCTTTATTCGTTGCTTTAAAATTCTCATTTTTTCCCCTGCGAAATCACCGAAAATCTTTTATTTCCCGGAGATATATTATCCAAGCGAATTCTGGTTTTGTGCATATAACATTTTAATCTTATTTCGCTCCATTAGAGTATTTTCTCACCCGCCTTGGCCGGTGGTTCGCTGGAGGCTGAGTGACAGCAAGTTTCTACAAGTCTTCAAGCCGACCTTATTGAAGCTGTTGTTTGGATGGTCTCGATTCTTTCTCTTTTCCAGACCCCTGGGAACCATTCCAAGGGCCTCAATTATAGGACAATTAGGATGTCACTTATCTTCATGTTCTACAGTTTTTTTCGTTCTCTGGCAAGGTCCAAGTATTTGTCTCTATTTTCGCTTTTTTTCATTTTCACTAGGTGATCTGGAGGCTGAGTTACAGCAAGTCTCCTCATGTCTCCAGGGCTTTTCTGAGTATTCTAGCCGAACTTAACAATGCTGTAGTCTGGATGGTCTCAATTCTTCCTCTGATTTCCAGTTCATCCAGACTCTTTACCAGACCCTTGGAAACCATTCCAAAGGCCTCAATTACAATTAGGATGTCACTTATCTTCATATTCCACAGTTTGTTTAGTTCTCTGGCAAGGTCCAAGTATTTGTCTCTATTTTCACTTTTTTCATTTTCACTAGGTGATCTGGAGGCTGAGTTACAGCAAGTCTCCTCATGTCTCCAGGACTCTTCTGATTATTCTAGCCGATCTTAACAATGCTGTAGTCTGGATGGTCTCGCTTCTTCCTCTGATTTCCAGTTCATCCACACTCTTTTCCAGACCCTTGGAAACCGTTCCAAGCGCCCAATTATAATTGTTACGAACTTTACCTTCATGATCCTCAGGTTTTTTCTGTTCCCTGGTAAGGTCCAAGTATTTGCCTATCTTTTCGCTTTTTTTTTTTTTTTTTTTTTTTTTCATTTTCACTAGGTGATCTGCCAGGACGGCAAAATTCACAAGATGAAGTTTTTTCTTGTTGATAATTTCGCTTCATTAGATATTTACTCACCCGCCTTAGTCAGTTTGCTGGCGACTGAGTGACAGCAAGTCCCCTCATGTCTTCAGGACTCTTCTGAGTATTCTAGCTGATCTCAACAATGCTGTAGTCTAGATGGTCTCAAAACATGCAATATGTCACGGAAACATAACCAAAGAGCTCTCAACACAACGCCAATATGGCATTTTCTTACTGGTTGAGAGATGTCACGTGTCGAAATGGGGAAGAGTAAGAGTTTGAGGTGAGAGTGTGGGGTTAGTTTGGAATGATGTGGTGAAGGGGTTAAACGTGTCTCACATCCAGGACAGTTTGACTCGGGGGAAAATAAAAATATCTAATGAGAAAACATAAGTTTCGACTTGTGTAATACTAACAACTATAAATGACACAAGGCAAGATATCCTCCAGCATCCAATTGGTTCAGACTCAAAACATCAAAGAAATACCAGCCAACACAAAACTACCAAACATTGTTAAAACCTAACTACTAAAATGTATAAATATAAATACACGATATGTATAACTTCCACCGTTAGGCATGACATAACCCAGACGGGTTTGATATGCCGATAAATCAATAAACAACATATAGGGAGAATAGCTGGATGAATACCTTTCCAATAGCACCAAGGAAGAAAGAAGAAAGAAAGAAAAGTAAGAAAAGAAGGAATATTCAAAAATTGATTATTAGTAAGTAGCAGCGGCTACGGCGTCGCCTGGTTGAGGGGAATT
The DNA here is from genome assembly GCA_023376005.1 of Doryteuthis pealeii. NCBI lineage: Eukaryota > Metazoa > Mollusca > Cephalopoda > Myopsida > Loliginidae > Doryteuthis > Doryteuthis pealeii. The sequence continues at coordinate 36,227,930 of CM042180.1, forward strand.
TTAAAAAAGTTAGTCCCGAAGATCCATTATTACTGAATCGTGAGTGAAATCTCGCGGGATTCCCCATTTAAATACCTATGTAAAAAAAAACAGCCCTTGCATTGATCCAGCTACTCTGAAAACTTTCGTAAAAAATTTCGTAATTTGTAAACAAACCCGAAAGGATCTTTTTGAGCAAAAATAATATAGATTCGAAATCTCTATTATTTTTGCTTAAAAACATCCTTTGGTTATAAAAAAAAAGTAACGCTAAGAAAATGGGAGCATTATCATAATGATATTCAATATAGTTGTTTAATTTTTAAATGTATTCGAAAATATAAATAAAATCTTCATTATTTTTGCTTTAAAACCCAAACATGGTGATATTTAATACGTATATCTATTTACTTTGTAGTTAATTCTTTTATTTTCGAAGTTTCCCCGGGACAAAATGATTGCAAATTCCTTTATATATAGATATGTATTCCTTTATATATATTCCTTTATATATAGATATATAATTCCTTTATATATATGATAGAAGATTGAGGGTTAATGTCTACAAATTTCCGTTGCAAAAATTTCGGAATAAGCGCGTCCTGTCAGGGAATGCAATTCAAAACAAAACCCTATACAAAGATTACACACAAAAACTTTCTATGGTAAGAATCTCCGAGAATCCAGTGGAAGTATTTATATTCTCCATTGAACTCATTTGGGGCTAATAAGGACCAAATTAACCGGTTAGGGTTTGAAAAAGATGGGAGAAAAAATCCAATGAGGAGACAATTGAGTTTTTTTTTTTAAAGTGTGAAGATATAAGACGTGTAAGGCGGGAATATACAGTGAATAAATAAGTAATAATACATAAAGAGATAATAGTAATAAATAAATGATATATCTATTCTCTCTCTCTTTCTCTCTCTCTCTCTCTCTTCTTCTATATTATATATATATATATATATATATTCTATCTTCTCTCTATAATATATTCTATCTTCTCTCTCTCTCTCTCTCCTCTCTCTCTCTCTCTACTATATATTATATATATATATATATATATTTACCTATTTCTGTCTGTCTGTCTGTCTCTCTCTCTCTCTCTATATATATATATATATTATATATCTCTCTATATATTCTATCTTGTTCTCTTTCTATATATCTATATATATATATATTGTATCTTTCCCCCTCTCTCTATATATATTCTATATTTCTCTCTATATATATATTCTAACTATCTCTTTCTCTTTCTCTCTCTCTCTCTCTCTCTCTCTCTTCTCTATATATATATATAATATATATATTATATATATATATATATATATTAATATATATATATTATTTATTTTTATTATACCAAACTTTTGTAGAAGTGGCCTTCTTCTATGAAGAAGTGGGAATCAACCTTATATATATATATATATATATATATATATATATATTCTATCTTTCCTCTCTCTTTCTCTCTATATATATATATTTAATCTTTCCCTCTTATATATATATCTTTCTATCTCTTTCTCTCTCTCTCCATCTCTCTCTCTCTCTAATGTTAAATTCATTCTGTCGGATAACTTCCATTTATTTACACACACATATCTTCTTATTATATGGAGATTTTGGGTTTGTCTGTCTGTAACCGAAACTATATTACTATACAGTCATAATTCCTTTAGTTATTTACATCACATTCTCTGATTTTATTTTTATTTAAACCTCAATTATTATAAATTGCTTTACATTACTTACACTGTTGACCATATCTACATACTAATAACATGCAATTGTATTTTATATACAACAAATAGAGGTTTACAGTGGTGAGGGAAGGCTAATTTACATATTGATCCTAAAAATGTGATTTTAATAATATATTGCTTAGTATTATCGATTTCTAATTGTTTGGTTTTATCTTATTGAATATGAGCAAAAATCTCGGTATAAATCTTAAAAGAAATCCATTAAAAGAAGAACAACTGTAATATTAATCTTTACTTCCTATTTTTAACTAATAGTTAAATTAGGAAAATTTACCAATGAAAATCGGGAGTAACAGAAAATGATGGAAGAGTTAGTTTCAAATTATGTTCTATTTTTCAATCATACCCCCTCTGTTCAAAATCTTTTTTATCTACATTCTTATTCAGTTTCATTAGCTATTCTAATTTAATATCATATTTATTATAAAATTTAACTAAAACTTGCACCCGGGGGTGCATATATTTGCTAGTATATATATATATATATAATATATATATATATATATATATATATATATATAATCGACTTTGTAGAAGTGGCATTCTTTTTATGAAGAAGTGGGAATCACCAAAATATATATATATATATATATATTATATTATAATATATATATAATATATATATATATTAATCTCTCTCTACTAGCTCTTTTCTCTCTATTATATATACTTCTCTATATATTTTCTCCTCTCTATTTCTCTCTCAACACTTTCCCCTCTCTTTCCTTCTCTCTCTCACTCTCTCTCTCTTCTCTCTCTCTCTCTATATATATATATCCGAACTAATGCTGTAGTCTGGATGGTCTAATTCTCCTCTGATTTCAGTTCAATACGACTCTCTTTACCAGACCTGGGAACCATTCCAAGGCACGCAAGTTACAAATTAGGCCCAATGATAAATGTTACGATAAACCGTACACTTTACATGTCTCAGGTTTTCTGTATCCCGCGGCGAAATTTCCATCACTTTGCTTTTTATCTTACTTCTTTTTTATTTTTTTTTTTTATTTTATCATTTTCGAAACTAGGTGATCGCCAGGACGGAAAAATCCACAAGATGACAAGATTTCTTTCTTGTTATATATTTCGCGTATTGAGAGATTTTCTCACCGAGCCTAGTCAGTGGTCGCTGGCGGTTGATGACAGCAAGTCTCTATGTTTCACAGAGACTCATACTGAGTATTCTAGATGATCTCAGCTATGCGTAGTTTGAGATGGTCTCAAACGTAATATGGTCACGAAAAATAACCAAAGAACTCTCGCCACAACGCACATGCGCATTTTTCTTACTGGGTTGAGAGATGCCCATGTGAAAGTGGGGAAGAGTAAGAGGTTTAAGGTGAGAGTGTAGGAGTATAAGTATAGAGAATGATTTGGTGAATCGGGCGAAACGTTGTCTCACATCAGGACGTTTGCACTCGGGAGAAAATAAATATATCTAATGAGAAAACGATAAGTTCGACTGGTGTAATTACTAAAGAACAATAAAATACATTGAGGCCAACAAGAATCCTTCACGCATCCGAAGCTGTTTCAGTCAAACATCAAATAAATAGCCAGCCACAAAATCTGACCAACATTGTTAACTAATACTAAAAAGTATAATATACAAAAACAACGAATATGTATAATTCTAAACGTTAGGTGCCAGACACTAACAGACGGGTTGATATGCTGATGAAATAAGATCAAAAAACATATAGGGGAGAATAGTGGATGAATACTTTCATAAGCACAAGGGAAGAAAGAAAGAAGAAGCAAAAGGAAGAAGAAGGAATTATCAAATTGCATTATTAAGTAATCGTGCAGCGCTCCCGGCGTCCGCCTGGTTGGGGGACTTATTTATAAAGTTTAGTCGCGAAGATCCATTATTTATGAATCGTGAAGTGAAGATGCCTCGCGAGGATGCGCGAATAATTATACGTGAAGTATCAGTTTCAGCTTGGACGTCAGGCAGAGAAGATGTACTGCCTTAGCTGGGACTCACCCACACACGGCGCGCTATGTTTACTTAGAGAAATATGTTTAGTTAAGTAAATAAAAGCTTACATAAATAATATGGTTTTGTGGTTGATGAATGTCTTGGCAACAAGACTGACCTAGAAGAAGAAATGAATTAAGTGCGTCCGACCACCAAGACGAAGTCCAGACGCTAGAAGAAGAACGTAAGATACCAAAGATGAGCAGAAGAATAATAGAAGTAAAGAAAGAGTATACAACAACTGTAGTTAAGGAAAATCAACACCATAAAATAGGGATCTGTTCGGTAAAGTTAGGAGCTGATGGTAGGTGTGGTACTCAACATCAGACGCCAAAAAACAATCTCTGTGGATCTCATCCCAACTTCTCGCAACAGTCAACGTTTCTCTCAATAGCAATGTTCCAGGTTCGAATGGAGGTGCAACACTGGAATAATATTTGCTTCTGAAACTCTCTTTCATGGGGCCGAAGAGAGGCAAACATTATTCCTGTGACGAGGAAGTGAAATCTTTAGTGAATAGTGGCTCAAAGAACAGTCAACAGAATTTCACAGGGCAGGGATACATGCTCTCATTCGAAGGCGGAACATTTCTATTGAGATAAACAGTGACTATATGGAGAAGTAGGGATGTGATCCACAGAGGATCAGCTTCATTTTGATGTGATGCATGTTCCTGTGTTGATAATTATACCTGTCCTTAATAATATGGCATTAGTCTTTTACTCACCCTTGTATATATTATATATAATATATATATAATATATATATATATGGTCATCAACAGACACGTGTTTTCGACTTATCCAGTCTCTTCAGTGTGGCTAGACATTTTGTAAGCTATGGAATTGAAATCCGATCGGTTGGGTGTCAGTCCGGCACCTTAACAATTAGGCTGTCTTCATTTACAGAATGGGATTTTAACTGTTTTAATACACACCTCGCTTTGTGTGTAAAGGCCGTCACAGAGTGCTCCATTCCTTATATAGAAGAGCGTCGCGATGTTGTAAGAGTTACATTTATTTGTTAATGTAAACAATACAATTAAACGGCGATAGTTACCATTGGTTTTAAAGCAGAATACAAGCCCTTAATCATCAGGACAATGGGCCTGTGAAAATAGGTGCGTTTTCCTGATTATAAGTTGATAGAACAATTGCCTTTTACTTGTACTGTACACTATAACAAATGTATATATATATATATATATATATATAAATATATTATATATATATATATATATATATATATATTATTTCTCAGTAAGGAAACAGAAAACGCATAAAGCTTTTGTTCATTCTAGTCTTACACAGCAAACATTAAATTTCCCAAGTCAGGGAAAATCTTCAAAAGATCCCGCGCAAATTCAAATTCCAAAGAAATTGAAGGCAGAAAGGAAATGAAAACGAGGCAGAATGAAAACGAGGCTGAATATATATTGAATGCTGAGCCTTACGAGAAGCTTGGTATTTTCTACACAATGAAGAAATTATGTTCGTTCATGTTTTTCTTTCTTTTTTTTTTTCCTTTCTTTCTTTTAGACCCAAAGAACCATCTGAATGAATATTTTTTCTCGTGTTGAGATGAATCGAAAGAATAAGGATATTAAGAAAGAAAGCTTAAAAAGAAGATCGACCGTCCATCTTGGATGCAGCTACGATTTCAATTCTTTATTCGTTGCTTTAAAATTCTCATTTTTTCCCCTGCGAAATCACCGAAAATCTTTTATTTCCTGGAGATATATTATCCAAGCGAATTCTGGTTTTGTGCATATAACATTTTAATCTTATTTCGCTCCATTAGAGTATTTTCTCACCCGCCTTGGCCGGTGGTTCGCTGGAGGCTGAGTGACAGCAAGTCTCTACAAGTCTTCAAGCCGACCTTATTGAAGCTGTTGTTTGGATGGTCTCGATTTTTTCTTTGATTTCCAGCTCACCCAGACTCTTTTCCAGACCCTTTGGAACCATTCCAAGGGCCTCAATTATAGGACAATTAGGATGTCACTTATCTTAATGTTCTACAGTTTTTTTCGTTCTCTGGCAAGGTCCAAGTATTTGTCTCTATTTTCGCTTTTTTTTCATTTTCACTAGGTGATCTGGAGGCTGAGTTACAGCAAGTCTCCTCATGTCTCCAGGACTTTTCTGAGTATTCTAGCCGAACTTAACAATGCTGTAGTCTGGAAGGTCTCAATTCTTCCTCTGATTTCCAGTTCATCCAGACTCTTTACCAGACCCTTGGGAACCATTCCAAAGGTCTCAATTACAATTAGGATGTCACTTATCTTCATATTCCACAGTTTGTTTAGTTCTCTGGCAAGGTCCAAGTATTTGTCTCTATTTTCGCTTTTTTTTCATTTTCACTGGGTGATCTGGAGGCTGAGTTACAGCAAGTCTCAACATGTCTCCAGGACTTGTCTGAGTATTCTAGCCGAACTTAATGCTGTAGTCTGGATGGTCTCAATTCTTCCTCTGATTTCCAGTTCATACAGACTCTTTACCAGACCCCTGGGAACCATTCCAAAGGCCTCAATTACAATTAGGGCCCAATTATAAATGTTACGAACGTTACCTTCATGTTCCTCAGGTTTTTCTGTTCCCTGGCAAGGTCCAAGTATTTGCCTATCTTTTCGCTTTTTTTTTTTTTTTTTTTTTTTTCATTTTCACTAGGTGATCTGCCAGGACGGCAAAATTCACAAGATGACAATTTTTTTCTTGTTGATTATTTCGCTTCATTAGAGATTTTCTCACCAGCCTTAGTCAGTGGTTCGCTGGCGGTTGAGTGACAGCAAGTCTCCTCATGTCTCCAGGACTCTTCTGAGTATTCTAGCTGATCTCAACAATGCTGTAGTTTAGATGGTCTCAAAACATGTAATATGTCACGGAAAAATAACCAAAGAACTCTCAGCACAACGCCACATGGCATTTTCTTACTGGTTGAGAGATGCACTTGTCGAAATGGGGAAGAGTAAGAGTTTAAGGTGAGAGTGTGGGGTTAGTTAGGAATGATTTGGTGAATGGGGTGAAACGTGTCTCACATCCAGGACAGTTTGACTCGGGGGAAAATAAATATATCTAATGAGAAAAACATAAGTTCCGACTGGTGTAATTACTAAAAACAATAAATGATACAAGGCAAGATATCCTTCAGCATCCCAAGCTGGTTCCAGACTCAAAACATCAAATAAATACCAGCCAACAGAAAATCTGACCAACATTGTTAAAACTAACTACTAAAAAGTATAAATATAAATACACGATATGTATAACTTCCTAACCGTTAGGCATGACATAACCCCAGACGGGTTGATATGCCGATGAAATCAATAAACAAACATATAGGGAGAATAGCTGGATGAATACCCTTTCCAATAGCACCAAGGGAAGAAAGAAAGAAAGAACAAAAGGAAGAAAGAAGGAATTATTCAAAAATTGCATTATTAGTAAGTAGCAGCGGCTACCCGGCGTCGCCTGGGTTGAGGGGAATTTTTAAAAAGTTAGTCGCGAAGATCCATTATTACTGAATCGTGAGTGAAATCCTCGCGGGATGCCCCATTTAAATACCTATGTAAAAAAAGCAACCTTGCATTGATCCAGCTACTCTGAAAACTTTTCGTAAAAAATTTCGTAATTTGTAAACAAACCCGAAAGGATCTTTTTGAGCAAAAATAATAGAGATTTGAAATCTCTTTTATTTTTGCTCAAAAAGATCCTTTGTTCATTAAAAAAAAGTAACGCTAAGAAAATGGGAGCATTATCCTAATGGTATTCAATATAGTTGTTTAATTTTTAAATGTATTCGAAAATATAAATAAAATCTTCATTATTTTTGCTTTAAAACCCAAACATGGTGATATTTAATACGTATATCTATTTACTTTGTAGTTAATTGTTTTATTTTCGAAGTTTCCCCGGGACAAAATGATTGCAAATTCCTTTATATATAGATATATATTCCTTTATATATATATATATTTATATATATTCCTTTATATATAGATATATAATTCCTTTATATATATGATAGAAGATTGAGGGTTAATTTCTACAAATTTCCGTTGCAAAAAATTTCGGAATAAGCGCGTCCTGTCAGGGAATGCAATTCAAAACAAAACCCTATACAAAGATTACACAAAAACCTTTCTATGGTAGAATCATCCGAGGAATCCAGTGGAAGTATTTATATTCTCCATTGAACTCATTTGGGGCTAATAAGGACCAAATTACCGGTTAGGGTTTGAAAAGATAGGGAGAAAAAATCCAATGAGGAGACAATTGAGATTTTTTTTAAAAGTGTGAAGATATAAGACGTGTAAGGGCGGGAATATACAGTGAATAGATAAGTGAATAAATAAATAAATAGATAATAGTAAATAAATAAATATATATATATATATATATATTCTCTCTTTCTCTCTCTCTCTCTCCCTATATATATATATATATATATATATATATATATATATATATATATATATATATATATTCTACCTATTCTGTCTGTCTGTCTGTCTGTCTGTCTGTCTCTCTCTCTCTCTCTATATATATATATATATATATATATATATATATATATATGCATTATATATATATATCTCTCTATATATTCTATCTTGTTCTCTTTCTATATATATATATATATATATATATATATTGTATCTTTCCCCCTCTCTCTATATATATTCTATATTTATCTCTCTGTATATATTCTAACTATCTCTCTCTCTCTCTATCTCTCTCTCTCTATATATATATATATATCTATATATATATATATATATATAACCAAACTTTGTAGAAGTGGCCTTCTTCTATGAAGAAGTGGGAATCACCATATATATATATATATATATATATATATATATATATTCTATCTTTTCTCTCTATATATATATATTCTATATTTCTCTCTATATATATTCTATCTCTTTCTCTCTCCATCTCTCTCTCTCTCTCTCTCTCTCCATCTCTCACTCTCTAATGTTAAATTCATTCTGTCGGATTAACTTCCATTTATTTACACACACATATCTTCTTATTATAATGGAGATTGTGGGTTTGACTGTCTGTAACCGAAACTATATTACTATACAAGTCATAATTCCCTTTAGTTATTTACATCATATTCTTCATGATTTTATTTTTATTTAAACCTCAATTATTAATAAAATTGTTTTACATTACTTACACTGTTGACCATATCTACATACTAATAACATGCAATTGTATTTATATATACAACAAAATAGAGGTTTACAGTATGAATGGGAAGGCTAATTTGCATATTGATCTTAAAAAATTGATTTTAATAAATATATGCTTAGTATTATCGATTTCTAATTGTTTGGTTTTATCTTATTGAATATGAGCAAAAATTTCTTCAATAAATTTTAAGAGAAATCCCTTAACAAGAAGAATTAACTGTAATATTATTCTTTATTTCCTATTTTAACTAAACAGTTTAATTAGGAAAATTTACCAATGAAAGACGATAGTAAGGGAAAATGATGGAAGAGTTAGTTTCAAATTTGTTCTATTTTTCAATCATACCACCTCTGTTCAAAATCTTTTTATCTACATTCTTATTCAGTTTCATTAGCCATTCTAATTTAATATAATATTTTATTATAAAATTTAACTAAAATACTTGCACCCGGAGGGTGCATATATTTGCTAGTATATATATATATATATATATATATATATATATATATATAATCGAACTTTGTAGAAGTGGCATTCTTTTATGAAGAAGTGGGAATCACCATATATATATATATATATATATATATATATATATATATATATATATATATATTATCTCTCTATCTATCTAGCTCTTTCTCTCTATATATATATTACTCTCTATATTTCTCTCTCTATTTCTCTCTCACACTTTCTCTCTCTCTCTCTCTCTCTCTCTCTCTTATATATATATATATATATATATATATATTCTATCTAAATGCACTCTGATTGGCTTCTGTTTATTCCCGCCTTTTGCAAATCAGCCATGTTTGTTTATTGGACAAGGTTAAATTGTGCTGTAAAAAAAAAAACATCTTTGTCCCGAACTGTGTCATTTAGAATGTAAGTTCGACCTTAGGTTGCAATTTTCTCAATTCTTAAGTTAATTTGCAATTCAACTGCAACAGAGCACGGATCTATTGTCACCAACCTCTATATTCCACAACACACAAGTTATTTTTAGGACCGGCTCAATGCAGTGTGAATTATTTAATTGGAGGCGCGTGTAGTCTATTGCTTAGAGTCGTAGGAAATGGACTCGTCGACCCGGGTTCAAATCCTAGACGAAGCTCCAGTTCACATATCGCTTATAACTTTAGGAAACGTGTGAATCCAACGACTCTCCCTTCAGTTATGGGTAAATATTATGGCAGACTGGGCTCTTTAACCTTAGTTAGGCAACCAGGCTAAGAAAAGGAAAACTGAATTTAAACTTGATTAATATCTGGGTCACCAACCTCCATATTCCACAACACACAAGTTATTTTTAGGACCGGCTCAATGCAGTGTGAATTATTTAATTGGAGGCGCGTGTAGTCTATTGCTTAGAGTCGTAGGAAATGGACTCGTCGACCCGGGTTCAAATCCTAGACGAAGCTCCAGTTCACATATCGCTTATAACTTTAGGAAACGTATGAATCCAACTACTCTTCCTTCAGTTATGGGTAAATATTATGGCAGACTGGGCTCTTTAACCTTAGTTAGGCAACCAGGCTAAGAAAAGGAAAACTGAATTTAAACTTGATTAATATCTGGGTCACCAACCTCCATATTCCACAACACACAAGTTATTTTTAGGACCGGCTCAATGCAGTGCGAATTATTTAATTGGAGGCGCGTGTAGTCTAATGCTTAGAGTCGTAGGAAATGGACCTGTCGATCCGGGTTCAAATCCTAGACGATGCCCCAGTTCACATATTGCTTATAACTTTAGGAAACGTATGAATCCAACTACTCTTCCTTCAGTTATGGGTAAATATTATGGCAGACTGGGCTCTTTAACCTTAGTTAGGCAACCAGGCTAAGAAAAGGAAAACTGAATTTAAACTTGATTAATATCTGGGTCACCAACCTCCATATTCCACAACACACAAGTTATTTTTAGGACCGGCTCAATGCAGTGTGAATTATTTAATTGGAGGCGCGTGTAGTCTATTGCTTAGAGTCGTAGGAAATGGACTCGTCGACCCGGGTTCAAATCCTAGACGAAGCTCCAGTTCACATATCGCTTATAACTTTAGGAAACGTATGAATCCAACTACTCTCCCTTCAGTTATGGGTAAATATTATGGCAGACTGGGCTCTTTAACCTTAGTTAGGCAACCAGGCTAAGAAAAGGAAAACTGAATTTAAACTTTATTAATATCTGGGTACCAACCACCATATTCCACAACACACAAGTTATTTTTTGGACCGGCTCAATGCAGTGCGAATTATTTAATTGGAGGCGCGTGTAGTCTAATTCACAGTCTAATCGAGTCGTAGGAATTGGACTCGTCGACCCGGGTTCAAATCCTAGACGAAGCTCCAGTTCACATATCGCTTATAACTTTAGGAAACGTATGAATTCAACGTCTCTCCCTTCAGTTATGGGTAAATATTAGGGTAGTGTGGGCTCTTTAACCTTGGTTAGGCAACCAGGCTTGTTAATCTCTGGGTGATTACTTTTCGAATAGGCACAGTCTTAATTAGTGATCTATTTCACTATAAAAAAAATCACATTCTATTTCACTGTAATGGAGATCAAGGGGAACTACACATTTCCCGAGAAGAAGGTCGCTAAACCAAAGAAGACTGCCGTAAAGAAGCAGCCTAAAAAAACAAAGTCGCTAAACCCAAGAAGCCCAAATCACCAGCCAAAAAAGCAGCGAAGAAACCCGCAGCTAAAAAGGCCTAAAAGACCCCTAAAAAGACCAAAAATAAATTTGCTATAAACTAGACAAATACTGTATATTCACAACTCAAAGAAGAAAAAAATGAACCACTGCACAAATCATCCCGACCCACAAAATTTGGGCCGTAGAACTTTTCACCTCACCCCTCATGCCTCATCAATATTTTTTTAAATTTTATTTTATTTCTAAATTCATGAAAACTTCATTCATTGGTAGGGATTCTCATCGATATAAAAAAGCAATCGGTAAATTTTAAAATGTTTGCTGATCGTTTTCCCATTTTTATGTTCAAATTCTTCGATCAATTTGAAGATCGTATCATAACGAACTTTTTTCACTCTGTGAGTGAATTTTTTTTTTTAAGATTGGATTTTTATTTGAACTTTTAATGTTTAAGAAAAATAAGCTAAATTATTCCATCTTAATCAGGCTAGTTTTCTTATAGGCATCTTTTTTTCTTTCTTTTTTTTTTAAATTAAAAATCCAATTTCACCTGAACGATATTTTGTCTATTGTTTCTTTGTAATAAAAAATCGTAAATTGAAATGAAAAAAAAACTAGTTTGTCTTTTTTTGCTTGTTGCTTTAAAACTTTTTACTAATTTTTTTTTTTTTACTAACTTTTTGCTTGATTAGACCAAATTACAAATTTTTGTTTCTAGAATGTGATCTTCACTATCAGATTGAGTCTAACGTCATACCCAGGACATTAAGTGTTATAGGTGATACACCCTATAGACTAATGGAATGCGCCGACGGTTACTATAAGTAACAGGGACAATTATTGCTTGAAAGTAAGCCAATGCGAGTCAGCTCATAACTCTATTTGTCAGACGTAATTCCCACTTCTCTGTACTGTATTGTCTACTCTTTTGTTAATACATTTTCCTACATTTGTTACCCGTCGTTTTGTTCTTATTTGACCCCTTAAAACCCCACAACATTAAGATTCTCAACCACCGCATTCTAGCACATATATGATAAAAAAGGGTTGGTGTTTGCCATAAGGGCAACAGGATTGGAACAATCATATATGTGCTAGAGCCTGATGTGAACAGTCGATTGAACGGCTATTGGAGTGTTGCATGTCATGGACTGCTAAACCTCCAGGCTTCCATCCTTAAGCATCACAGGTCGCCACCAACGGCCAACAGGTGGCCCCATTGGAGTGTGGTGTCTTGCTCTTCTGCAGAGGTGCAGTTGGCGTATAGATTAAGAGGGGATCATAACATTGTAGCTTGAAATGTCAAATCTTATTTTCAACTCGAACGAAACATGTCTTAATAAGATTAGACGCGAACGTCACCGAATTTAAGATTAAGATATACAGCAACAACTTATCGCTCACAAACCGTTTTTTTTATTTTCATTTTTTATTGTTATTAATTTTGACGGGTATTTTTCGTAGTCCAGTTACTTTAAGATAAGATAAAAAACGATACTAGTTAACATTCATACTACTACTACTACTGCTGCTGTTGGTGCTGCTACTGCTACTACTACTATTAATAATAATTAATTCTATTAATAATAATATTGATAATAATAAAAGTAAAGTCGTCGGGGTGGCCTAAAGTCAGTATCAGCTAGACAACGAGGATGTCTATTCCCTTTTCACTAGCGCTAGACCAAGGTGAGTTTTTCGTCTGAAGTGGAGCGCCACACCTACAGTCAGCTCCTCACTTTACGGAAGAGACCCCTGTGCTACTCATACGCTGAGTTGGCGAGGGCCGTTATCGAACCCACTACATTGTTTTCCTAGTCGGATGCTCTAACGATTGAGCTAAACCGGTGATAATAATAATAATAATAATAATAATAATAATAATCATAATCTTATTATAATGGAGATTGTGTGTTTGTATGCCTGTAACCGAAACTATATTACCATTCAAGTCACAATTCCCTTTCTTATTTACATCACATTCTCCATGATTTTATTTTTATTTAAACCTCAATTATAGATAAAATTGTTTTACATTATTAAGACTGTTGACCATATCTACACACTAATAACATGCAATTGTATTTATATATACAACAAAATAGCGGATTATAGTGTGAATGGGAAGGCTAATTTGCATATTGATCTTTAAAATTTGTTTTTAATAAATATATGCTTAGTATTCTTGATTTCTAATTGTTTGGTTTTATATTAATGAATATGAGCAAAAATCTCGGGTATAAATCTTAAAAGAAATCCATTAACAAGAAGAAACAACTGTAATATTAATCTTTACTTCCTATTTTAACTAAATAGTTAAATTAGGAAAATTTACCAATGAAAGACGGGAGTAAGGGAAAATGATGGAAGAGTTAGTTTCAAAGTTATTCTATTTTTCAATCATACCCCCTCTGTTCCAAATCTTTTTATTTGCATTCTCATTCAGTTTCATTAGCCTTTCTAATTTAATATATTTTATTATATCAAAACTTAAATACTTGCACCCGGAGGGTGCATATATTTGCTAGTATATATATATATATATATATATATATATATATATATATATATATATATATATATATGCTAGTAAATTATAATATTTTTAAACAGGGAATTACTTTACAATCACCGTGTAGATATATTAACATCTATGCATATATAAAGGGCAGTTGTGTGTATATGTATGTCCGGGGTAACTTCGAAAATAAAACAATTAACGACAAAGTAAATATATATACACATTAAATATCACCAGGGCTTGGTTTTTGAGCAAAAATAATAGAGATTTAATTTATATTCGGGAAGACAATTAAAAAATAAAATTCAAATGATGACAGCATGGATTTTTTTTTCATTTAATATTTTAGATAGTTGACATTAACATTTCTTTTCAGAGTAGCTGGATTAATCCAAGGTCTATTTTTTTTTTTACACGGGGATTTAAATGGGGCACCTCACGAGGATTCAACTTACGATTCAGTAATAATGGATCTGCGGGACGCCGGGTAGCCGCTGCTAGTTTTTCCATATAGGATTATTATTGCCTTGCTCTTCTTAAAAAAGGAATAAAAAAAAGGTTTCATGGTTGCATTGCAAAGCCAGGCATACGTTACAATTGCATCTGACCTTTACGTGACCTCACTTCGAGAATTTCCGTTGTTTAGCGTTTCCTTTTTCCCGCTAAAAAATATATATCAGCAAATATTTCGAGATATTCGATTGTGAGAGCAGAGTGGGTGAAATGAATATCAGAATGGGATATGAGCATTTTCGCTGTTGTTGTTGAATGCGAAACGAAAAATGAAAGAAAAAAAAAAAACAAAAAAAAAACTAAAAACAAAACAAGTAAAACTCAAAATGAGGCTGGAAGAATAGGAAGGATGAAGAGATATTCAACAAGCATCACTTCATGTTTCATAAACCCTTAATGCATACGTGGAACCAATGAAAATCGGAGAATATTTAATGCAGTGGTTATCGTCGTAGGAAGGGGACACGACGACACGAGTTCAAATGATGGACAGAGATTGGTTGCATTTCACATACATTTTTTTCTTTTCTTTCTTTCTTTCTTTTCTTTTCTTTCTTTCTTTCTTTCTTTTCTTTTCTTTTCTTTTCGTTTGTTCTTTCTTTCTTTCTTTTCTTTTTTTTCTTTCTTTCTTTCTTTCTTTTCTTTTCTTTTCTTTTCTTTTCTTTCATTATTTCTTTTCTTTCCTACATTCATTCTTTCGATCGTTCTTTTATAGGTATGAACCCAACTACTCTCACGCTAAAACAAAAAAATAAAATGATCTATCTATCAATATCCTGGATGAAGGTATTTGCATTTTACAGAGCGATAATCACCTTGGGAAAGGTATGCATCCAACTTTATCCCTCCAGCTATGGCATATATATATATATACTAGCTAAAGTACCCGGTCCATGACCGGACTAAAAAAAAAAAGAAGAAACAGCAAAGATTGAGTGGGGAGAAAATATGAGATAAGTATACCCAATTTCGGTTCATTTTTTGAACATCTCATAAAATAAATAGGGGATGGGGGGTAGACCTCGTACAAAGATATTTCCCCTAATATATTTTCGTGAAAATCGGACCATTAATTGATTTTTCATAGTATACTTTAAAAATCCTCTTGTGAGTTTAAAAATCCTCTTGTACGTTAAATTTCAGTTGATATAACGGTGCAAACATGAAAACATTGTATTTAATCATAATTTTTTTTTAAATCATCAGGAGTTTGTTTAATATTACTTCTTTCAAATGGAATTTTTTTTCAAGATAATATCAATTATATATATATATATATATATATATATATATATATATATATATATATATATAAGTATGAAAAGGTGGAATGAAAACATCACACAATGCTGTTAAAGAGAAAACAATTTATAATATAATCAAAGCTGATATTGATCAATATTTCGATTTTACAAAAATCATCATCAGAGCTCATTTACTCCGTGGTGATTGTAGTCGGAGATAAATGTCAAATAATTTCAAAAACAATTTTGCAAAAAAGAACGAAAGTTGTTACATTATTCAACAATGTGGGCATTCGCACCATATTTTTGTCGGTCATGACGATGTGTATAACTTTTTTGTCGGTCAACTTTTTATTGTAGCGGATTTTGAGATGTTGGCAACAAGACGAATTAACTTACTCGAAAGGGGATGGGTATTAAAAAAATGTGACGGCTGGTATTCAAATATGTTTAGAAAAGGAATTTTTATTATTAATTTTTTTTTTTTTTTTTAATATTTTGTATTTCATAAATGATAAATTATTTATTATATGTTTTTAATATACTAGCAAATATATGCACCCTCCGGGTGCAAGTATTTAAGTTTTAATGTAATAAAATATTGTATTAAATTAGAAAGGCTAATGAAACTAAATAAGAATACAGATAAAAAGATTTGAAACAGAGGGAGTATAATAAAAGATTTGAAACAGAGGGAGTATAATAAAAAATGGAACAACTGAAACTTACTCTTCCATCACTCTCGTCTTTCATTGATTTTTTTTTCTAATTTAAGTATTTAGTTAAAAGAGGAAGTAAAGAATAAAATGACAGTTATTTTATCTTGTTAATGGATTTCATTTAAGATTCATTGAAGAGATTTTTGCTTATATTCATTAAAATAAAACTAAACAGTTAGAAATCAATAATACTAAGCACATATTTATTAAATTCGATTTTTTAATATTAATATGCAAATTAGCCTTCCCGTTTACACTGTAAACCGCTATTTTGTTGTATATATAAATATAATTGCATGTTGTCAGTATGTAGACATAGTTAACAGTATTAATAATGTAAGACAATTTTATTAATAATTGAGGTTAAATAAAAATAAAATCATGGAGAATGTGATGTCAATAACTAAGAGAATTGTGACTTGAGTAGGAATATAGTTTCGGTTACAGACAGAAAAACACACAATCTCCATTATAATAAGATATATAAAGTAAAAAAGTTATGGACGGTATTAGTTATTATTTTAGATAATGTGAAGCTATTAAATCTAATGTAAGGTTTTTATTTTCAAAACCGAATTCAAATCAAACAAAATGCAAAGTTCTTATTTATAAATCAAACACTAAAACTAAATTCAAGGTTCCATTTAAATCCAAAATCAAATTTAAGGTTTGGTACTTACAAATTCAAATCCATTATTTGCAAATACAAATCTGATTCAAATCGAAATTCAAATGAAAAGAAAAAATGCTGCCAAGATATAATTATATATACTAGCAAATATATGCACCCTCCGGGTGCAAGTATTTAAGTTTTAATATAATAAAATATCATGTTAAATTAGAAAGGCTAATGAAACTGAATAAGAATTCAGATAAAAATATTTGGAACAGAGGGGGTATAATCGGAAAATAGAACAACTTTGAAACTAACTGTTCCACCATTTTCCCTTACTCCCGTCTTTCAGTGGTAAATTTCCCTAATTTAACTATTTAGTTAAAATTGGAAGAAAAGAATAAAATTACAGTTATTTCTTTATGTTAATAGATTTCTGTTAAGATTTATCCCCGAGATTTTTGCTCATATTTATTAAGATAAAACCAAACAATTAGAAATCAATAATACTAAGCATATATTTATTAAAATCAAATTTTTTAAGATCAATATGCAAATTAGCCTTCCCATTCACACTGTAAACCGCTATTTGGTTGAATATATAAATAAAATTGCATGTTTTTAGTATGTAGATATTGTTAACAGTCTTAATGATGTAAAACCATTTTACTAATAATTGAGGTTTAAATAAAAAATAAAATCATGGAGAATGTGTGTAAATAACAAAGGGAATTGTGACTTGTATAGTAATATAGTTTCGGTTACAGACAGACAAACCCACAATCTCCATTATAATAAGATTTTTAGGAGAATATTTGCTTAATTGAAGTCATACCTAATTTGAAAATTAATTAGTTGATAATTAATGAACTAGGCGAATATATCTGTTCAAATGTAAGGCGTGAACAAATCGAGAAAAAGTCGATCTCTATATGTACATTTCGGCCTATTATACCTCATCAGCAGAGTTATAGACAGGAACGTGCTTTGTGTGTGATTCGAACCCTAACTGCCATGCTGACAGGTAGGGATTTTAGCCATTACACTAACTAGTTGTCCCAGATTTCACGTTTCTTTATATATATATATTATATACATATACCAAATAAAGTTTTTGAGATGAATTGCCATTTTTATTTAACACATCAACTCAAATAAAAAGCTAAAGCGTAATATATATATATATATATATATATATATATATATATATATATGACTTCGTTATCTTTTGTGATATATCAAATTGTTTGAAAACAATATTTTAAGAAAATGTTTTTGGAAAGTAGTGAATTCATCTGATAGCCTCGGGCAAAAATCCGATAAGAGAAATATTAAAAGTAATGTATTTTCCAGTTTATCTTACCATTGCTCGTCTTCATATATATATATATATATATATATATATATATATATATATATATATGATATTTGCATTGAATGAAGTGAACAAATGATATGTTAGCCTTTTTCTTTTGGTAGAGACCCATGTGTTATTTGGATTCCTTAATCTTCCATGGTTTCTTAACGTAATCAGTTAGATCGATCTCATCCAATATCTTCCCTGATTCACAAAATGCTTGCAACGGATCATATTTTCTTTATCCTCCCGATGGCCTTCTTCATTTCCTTTATGCTCGGAGAATTAACTGAGAATTTCTAAGGAACGGGTTTATCAAGTTGTCTATTAGATTCGATCTGTGAAACCCTTGCAGCAAGTGAAACTCTAAAACCCCAAAACTTCTTTTTTATTATTTATATTCTTTCTTAATAAATTAAAGGATTCTTTCTGGTGTTCAGCTGTCCTCAAAATTTCCCGCGAATTGTCGAAACAGATGGCGCCGTATTAAGTAATGGAAAACAGAATTCCCAGATGAAATTCAAATCGGAAAAACTAAGCAACTTCCCAATAAATTTTGCTTTCTGAATATCTCAGATGAGGAATGATCATTAATCTGCATTGGTAGGCATGACATGGTGGGAAAGGTTATCCATTGGGAATCGTGCAAAGAACTAAAATTTGGCCATACTGCAATATGATGCATGCACAAAGAGAAATATTTTCATTTTTATTTTTTTTCTATTATTATTATTATTATTATTATTATTATTATTATTATTATTTACGCATTTTGAGTTTTCACATCAGCATTAGCTGATGATCTTTCACTGGAGTCTGAGTGACAGCAAGTCTCCTCAGGTCTCCAGGACACTTCTGAGTATTCTGACAGATTGCAGCAGTGCAGTGTTCTGAATGGTTTCAATCCTTCCTCTGATATCCAAACTTTCCAAACCCTTTTCTAATCCTTTTAGGACTGTTCCAAGTGCACCAACTACAATTGGTATCACTTTCACTTTCATATTCCATAACTTTTTCAGTTTTCTGGCAAGGTCCAGATATTTGTCCATTTTTTCATTTTCCTTTAGCTTCACTCTGTGATCTGATGGCACTGCAAAATCCACCAGTTGACAAGTTATTTCTTTTTTGTTTATCAACACTAGGTCTGGTCTTCTTGCTGGGATAAGGTGATCCGTTTTTATTTCAAAGTCCCAGGGAATTTTATGCGTTTCGTTCTCAAGAACATATTCTGGTTTATGCATATAGCATTTTGTTGTGTGGTCAAAATTTAATTTTTTGCATAATTCCCAGTGGATCACCTTCTCAACCCAGTCGTGTCTAATTTTGCATTCTCGTTGAGCTAGTTTGCTACATTATTATTATTATTATTATTATTATTATTATTATTATTATTATTATTATTAAAAAGATTTGAAACAGAGGGGTTTATAATCAAGAAACAGAACAACTGAAACCTACTCTTCCATCTCTCCCGTCTTTCATTGCTGAGTTTTCATAATTTAACTATTTAGTTAAATTAGGGACTAAAGAATAAAATTATAGTTATTTCTTCTTGTTAATGGATTTCTTTTAAGATTTATCCCCGCGATTGTTCTCATATTCATTAAGATAAAACCAAACAATTAGAAATCCATGATCAATACATATACAAAAGACAGATGATGTGTATATGTGTATGTTCCAAGGAAACTAGGAAAATAAAACAATTAATTGAAAAGTGAATATATATATATATACACATTCACTATCACCAAAGCTTGATTTTGTGTAAAAATAATGTAGATTTTTTTTAATATCTGGGAAGATATTTAAAAATTAGGATTTGCATATTAAGAGAATGGAAAGTCATTGGTTGCGTCCTTGATTAAAACACAAATCAATTAGTAAACGCCAAAACATTCTGGGAAAATAACTTTCTATCCCCCTTCTACCCAGGCAACCCCGGGTAGCCGCTTCTAGTAGATTTTCTAAAATAAATTATAGGTATGTATGTATAGGGTTACAAGAGGTTTTGTGTTTTAGGTTTAAAAGGTGAATGGTTATTCTTGATGCGTGTTCTTAGAGAAGAGTAGCCTCGACAGCAAAGAGAGCCAGAAAGAGGGAGAAAAGACAGCAGTCATAGAAAGCATCACAGTTTGTGTGCAGTCAGTGCACCAAAGACTGTCACTCAGGAATTCTTCTTCTTCTTCTTCTTCTTCTTCTTCTTCTTCTTCTTCTTCTGTTTAATTCTTCTTCTTCTTCTTCTTCTTCTTCTTCTTCTTCTTCTTCTTCTCTTTCTTTGTTTAATTCTAGTTCTTCTTTTTGTTTATTCTTCTTTCTCTTCTTCTTCTTCTTCTTCTTCTTCTTCTTCTTCTTCTTCTTCTGTTTAATTCTTCTTCTTTTTTTCTTCTTCTTCTTTTTGTTTAATTCTTCTTCTTCTTCTTCTTCTTCTTTCTTCTTCTTCTTCTCTTCTTCTTCTTCTTCTTGTTTAATTCTGGTTCTTCTTTTTTGTTTAATTCTTCTGCTTCTTCTTTCTTCTTCTTCTTCTTCTTCTTCTTCTTCTGTTTAATTCTTCTTCTTTTTTTTCTTCTTCTTCTGTTTAATTCTTCTTCTTTCTTCTTCTTTCTTCTTCTTCTTCTTCTTCTTCTTCTTCTTTTTTGTTTTTTATTCTTTCTTCTTCTTCTTTCTTCTTCTTGTTTAATTTAGTTCTTCTTTTTTTTAATTCTTCTTCTTTTCTTCTTCTTCTTCTTCTTCTTCTTCTTCTTCTTCTTCTTCTTCTTCTTCTTCTTCTTCTGTTTAATTCTTCTTTCTTTTTTTCTTCTTCTTCTTTTTTGTTTAATTCTTCTTCTTCTTCTTCTTCTTCTTTCTTCTTCTTCTTCTTCTTCTTCTTTCTTTGTTTAATTCTGGTTTCTTCTTCTTCTTCTTCTTCTTCTTCTTCTTCTTCTTCTTTCTTCTCTTCTTTCTTCTTCTTCTTCTTCTTTGTTTAATTCTAGTTCTTCTTTTGTTTAATTCTTCTTCTTCTTCTTCTTTCTTCTTCTTCTTCTTCTTCTTCTTTTCTTCTTTTTTTTAATTCTTCTTCTTCTTCTTTGTTTAATTCTTCTTTTTGTTTAATTCTTTCTTCTTCTTCTTCTTCTTCTTCTTCTTCTTCTTCTCTTCTTCTTCTTCTTCTTCTTCTTTTTTGTTTAATTCTTCTTCTTCTTCTTCTTCTTCTTCTTCTTCTTCTTCTTCTTCTTCTCTTTGTTTAATTCTAGTTCTTCTTTTTTGTTTAATTCTTCTTCTTCTTCTTCTTCTTCTTCTTCTTTTCTCTTCTTCTTCTTCTTCTTCTTCTTTGTTTAATTCTAGTTCTTCTTTTTGTTTAATTCTTCTTTTCTTCTCTTCTTCTTCTTCTTCTTCTTCTCTTCTTCTTCTTCTTCTTCTTCTTCTTCTTCTTCTTTGTCTTAATTCTATTTTTCTTTTTTGTTTAATTCTTTCTTCTCTTCTTCTTCTTCTTCTTCTTCTTCTTCTTCTTCTTCTTCCTTCTTCTTGTTTAATTCTAGTTCTTCTTTTTGTTTAATTCTTCTTCTCTTCTTCTTCTTCTTCTTCTTCTTCTTCTTCTTCTTCTTCTTCTGTTTAATTTCTTCTTCTTCTTTTTTCTTCTTCTTCTTTTGTTTAATTCTTCTTCTTCTTCTTCTTCTTCTTCTTCTTCTTCTTCTTGCCAAATCTAATAGATTTTGCCCTCTGATTTGTTCGATTTTCCTCATCAATTTCGACTCATTGGTTGAGCACCCTTGCAGATCGAACCCGGACCTCATCGTGAAAATGTATAATAAGATTTCAGTATTCGCGGTTGGACCACTATGGAAGATACCCAGGAACACCACAGTGATATTTCGCTTGATAATGTTCACAAATCTGAAACAAGATGGTTAACGCACAGGCAAACTATCCTAGTGTATTATTGGTGATTCAATTATTTGCATGTTAAAAATTCAATGTACATGAATACATACATTTGTAAATAGACAACATAGAGAATGATTATTTCTTGTGCATATTTTATTATAAAAAAGGTCTGCAAAGTGGTTTGAATTTTGTTTTGTCTCTATTTATTTTGGTAGGCATGAAATGTTTTGGATTGTTTAAAATCCTCGTAAAACTAATTAAAAGATTATTTTGAAGAATCCAAAATATGTGTTGTGCCCAACAAAATAAATAATTTTAAAAAAAAACCTACTATGAGCACCTTTTTTTATTATAGAATATTTACTTTTCTTTTGTTGGATCAACAACAATCTTTATATGTTTATGTATATATACTAGACAAAATATGACATGGTGGGTCACCCATTGAACTCTGGGCAAATAATTGGGATTAGGTAAAAGTGAGTATGTAAAGCGAATTAAATTTTTAAACAAATAAATATGGCTGGAGAATTAAAAAAAACAAAACATTAAGATAATTTTGTAAGATTTCTAAAAAAAAGGGAATGTTTGATCTAGAAGCTACAGGCTAGCTGCTTCTGAAACTTAACATACAAATATATTTACACTCTCAAATTGCTCTCTTGACAGACGGCACGTGTTGGCCAGTAACATTAGATGCGCTAACATAAACACCAACATCTTATTTGCAATTAACAATAGAATTTAACTTGGGTTTACTGCGTTTGGATAAAGGTCACAAGAAGTTGACGTAATTATTTGTGGAGGTAATACAATTCTTTTTATAAATACATTTTTCTATTTAACCCATAGATGGGACCCTAACAGGTACTACCACTCCGGGTCAGAGTGGACCATGGAGCAATGGTGATGAAGGTTTGGTTTGGCTTCTTTTGTTTTACAGCATATCAACCTTAGTGGTTATTTAATACCTACAAAGTTTTGAAATAAATCAATTCTTAATGGATAATACAATTTTTTTATAAATACATTTTCTATTTAACCCATAGATGGGACCCTAACAGGTACTACCACTCCGGGTCAGAGTGGACCATGGAGCAATGGTGATGAAGGTTTGGTTTGGCTTGTTTTGTTTTACAGCATATCAACCTTAGTGGGTTATTTAATACCTACAAAGTTTTGAAATAAATCAATTCTTAATGGATAATACAATTTTCTTTAATAAATACATTTTTCTATTTAACCCATAGATGGGACCCTAACAGGTACTACCACTCCGGGTCAGAGTGGACCATGGAGCAATGGTGATGAAGGTTTGGTTTGGCTTATCAACCTTAGTGGGTTATTTAATACCTACAAAGTTTTGAAATAAATCAATTCTTAATGGATAATACAATTTTTTTTATAAATACATTTTTCTATTTAACCCATAGATGGGACCCTAACAGGTACTACCACTCCGGGTCAGAGTGGACCATGGAGCAATGGTGATGAAGGTTTGGTTTGGTTTGTTTTGTTTTTACAGCATATCAACCTTGGGTTATTTAATACCTACAAAGTTTTGAAATAAATCAATTCTTAATGGATAATACAATTTTTTTTTATAAATACATTTTTCTATTTAACCCATAGATGGGACCCTAACAGGTACTACCACTCCGGGTCAGAGTGGACCATGGAGCAATGGTGATGAAGGTTTGGTTTGGCTTGTTTTGTTTTACAGCATATCAACCTTAGTGGGTTATTTAATACCTACAAAGTTTTGAAATAAATCAATTCTTAATGGATAATACAATTTTCTTTAATAAATACATTTTTCTATTTAACCCATAGATGGGACCCTAACAGGTACTACCACTCCGGGTCAGAGTGGACCATGGAGCAATGGTGATGAAGGTTTGGTTTGGCTTCTTTTGTTTTACAGCATATCAACCTTAGTGGGTTATTTAATACCTACAAATTTTTGAAATAAATCAATTCTTAATGGATAATACAATTTTTTTTATAAATACATTTTTCTATTTAACCCATAGATGGGACCCTAACAGGTACTACCACTCCGGGTCAGAGTGGACCATGGAGCAATGGTGATGAAGGTTTGGTTTGGCTTGTTTTGTTTTACAGCATATCAACCTTAGTGG
>CM042180.1:36257485-36278894 GCA_023376005.1 Doryteuthis pealeii
CATACTGTTCTGCTGGTCTGTCTTCTGTCTGTCTGTCTCTCTTTCTTTTATACACACCAGTGTTGGTTGAACAGCAAAAACAATAGCGATGGAAATATTTGAAAATACCCTATAATTCTTCTTTTCAAGTTTCCTGTCCTTTTCCCACTTTCTTGGCGATTTTAATCTCGCAACTTGTTCAATAGCGATGATTTCACTAAACGCCAACCTTATTTAGACAATCATAATTCTCTCTCTCTCTCTCTCTCTCTCTCTCTCTCTCTCTCTCTCTCTCCGTCTCTCTCTCTCTACTTTCTTGCCTCTCCTCTACCTCTTTACCTCCGCTCTCTCACTCCTTTCTCTAGATTTACCTAATTTCACCTTATTTAGACAATCATAATTGACAGTTGAATATACCCGGCTGTCTCTCTACCCTCTCTATACCTTTTTGAGTTTCTCTCTCCCTCTCTCTATACCGTCTTGCCTCTCCTCTACCTCTTTATACTCCTTGGCTCTCTCACTCTCTTCTCCCTATGATTTTACCTAATCGTCTTACCTTATTTAGACAATCATAATTGACTGTTGATATCATCTGGCTGTCTCTACCCCTCTCTCTATACAACACACACACACACACTCTCTCTCTCCTCTCTCCCCCCTCTCCCCCTCTCCTCTCCTCTCTATACCGTCTTGCCTCTCCCTCTACTCTTTAACCTCCTTCTTCTCACTCTCCCCTATGATTTTACTAATCGTTTTACCTTATTTAGACAATCGTAATTGACGTTGTATTATCATCCGCTGTCTCTCCCCTCTCTCTATACACACACCTCCCTCCTCTCTCTCTCTCTTTCTCTCTCTCTCTCTATCTCTCTCTCTCTCTCTTCTACCTTCTTGCCTCTCCCTCTACTCTCTATACCTCTTGGCTCTCTCACTCCTCTCCTCTCTGATTTCACTAATCGTCTTACCTTATTTAGACAATCATAATTGACTGTTGAATATCATTCGTCTCTCTCTCTCTCCTCTCCCCCTCCTCTCTCTCTCGTCTCTCTCTTCTTCTACCTTTCTGCTCTCCCTCTACCTCTCTATACCTCCTTGACTCTCTCACTCCTTCTCCCATGATTTCACTAATTGTCTAACCTTATTTAGACAATCGTAATTGACTGTTGAATATCACTGGTTGTCTCTCTCTATCTCTCTTCTCTCCTCCTCTCTCTCTCTCTCTCTTCTCTCTCTCTCTTCTCTCTCTTCTATCTTCTTCTTTCTCCCTCTAACCTCTTTTACCTTCTTGCTCTCTCACCCCTTCTCTCTATGATTTACTAATGTTTTACCTTATTTAGACAATCTAATTGACTGTTGAATATCATCTGGTTGCTCTTCTTCCCCCCTCTCTATGCCTCTCTCTCTCTCTCTCCTCTCTCCTCTCTCTCTCTTCTCTCTCTCTCTCTCTCTTTCCTCTCGCCTCTCCCTCTAACCTTCTTTGCCCTCTCACTCTCTCTCTATGATTTCACTAAACGTCTTACCTTATTTAGGACAATCGTAATTGACTGTTGAATATCATCCGACTGTCTCTACCCCCTTCCTCTTTCTCTCTATCTATCTCTTCTCTCTCTCTATTCCTCTCTACCTTCTGGTCTGTCCCTCTACCTCTTTATACCTTCTTGGTCTCATCCCTTTCACATTTTCACTAATCGTCTTACCTTATTTGACAATCGTGATTGACTGTTGAATATTCATCTGGTGTCTTCTCCCGCTCCTCTCTACACACACACACTCTCTCTCTCTCTTTCTCTGCTCCTCTCTATCGCTCTCTCGTCTCTCACTCTCTCATCTCGTGCCTCATACTACCTTCTTGCCATCGCTCCCTCTACCTCTCTCTAACCTTCTTGGCTCTCTCGACTCCTTTCTCTTATACATTTTTAAGATTTTCACTATCGTTCTACCTTTAGACAATCATAATGACAGTTGTATATCATTCGGTGAAAGTGTGTGATCTCAATATTTCTAATCGTTTCAATACTCTAATGTCTTTCCTTTTTGTTCTGAGTTGCATAATTTTACTTTCCCTACGCCCATTACTTCTCCCTTCGAGCTGTATATAAAACCCGTCCATTCAGTGAGAGAGTGTAATTATTCAAACTGATTACTCTCTTTAAACCTTGACATAGGTGAGTAGTTTCACCTTGATTTAAGATAACAAAATGAACATAGCATCCACTCATAAGACTTCCATACTCGAGAAAGCCATAAAGCCAGAAGAAAAAGAAAAATAAGGAAAGAAAATGTTGAATGGATAAAATAGGATTTCATTTCATTTCATTTTACTGACACGTGTTTCGGTATCTATATATATCTAGCAAATATATGCACCCCAGGGTGCAAGCATTTAGTTTTTAATATAATAAAATTCATCATATTAAATTAGAAAAGGCTAATGAAACTGAATAAGTATGCAGATAAAAAAATTTTGGAAACAGAGAGGGTAATGATTGAAAAAATAGAACACTTTGAAACTAAGTCTTCCATCATTTTCCGTTACTTCCCGTCCTTTCATTGGTCAAATTTTCTAATTTAACTGTTTAGTTAAAATGGAAGTAAAGAACTAATTTAGTTAATTTTTTCTTGCTTGTTAATGGATTTCTTTTAAGATTTTATATGAGAGAATTTTTTGCTCATATTCAATAAGATATAAAAACCAAACAATTAACGAATCAATAATACTATTAAGCACATATTTATTCAAATCAAATTTTTAAGATCAATATGCAAATAAGCCTTTCCATTCATACTGTAAAGCCGCGGCTATTTTGTTGTATATATAAATACAATTGCATGTTATAGTATGTAGTTATGGTCAACATTATAAATATTGTGAAAAACAATTTTATCAATAATTGAGGTATAAATAAAAATAAAATCATGGTAAATGTGAATGTAATAACAAAGTGTGAATTGTGACTTTGTATAGTAATATAGTTTCGGTTACAGACAAACAAACACCACAATCCCATTATAAAAGATATATATATATATATATATATATAAAATATATAATATAATAATATATATTATAATATATATATTTATTTATTTTAAGTCACCAATACAAAATATTGTATTGGTGACTTAAAATAAAATAAATTAAAATACAGCTCTTAAAAGAATAATGAGCACTTTATAATAAGAATAATCATTTCTCCATATTGATAAAAAATTAATTTATATATATAATTATATTATATATATATATATATATATATATATTATATATATAGTTCCTTTTCTAGACTGGTTACATATCAATGGTTAAAAAAACAGTTGCCCTACTACTATCCATAATGGAGGAGAGTAGTGATATACATTTCCAGGGTATAGTAAGGAAATGAGCCCATCCAGCATGGAAAGAAATATGATATATATATATATATATATAATTTTTATTAGTATATTTAATAACTATATACATATTATATAGTATGTTGTATATTATGTATATATAAACAGTGCCAATATATATATATTATAATATGAATTAAACGAAACACAGTGGAGTTACATTTCACACACGACAACGCCACACGACACACACACCACCCAGCACAACACACATATATATATATATATATATATATATAAATATATATATATATATATATATATTGAGAAAAAATAATTTTAAAAAAATATAACAAACACAGGATGTTATGATCAGGAAACAATTTTTTAGTGTCAATACTTAAGCATTTCGGTATATATTGTACCATCTTCGGACACTGTTAAGTAATGTTTATGTGAGGGACAAAATGAAAGATGTTAAGTCTATAGTGATTGTTGTGAATATGATGCTATTAACCGTTAATTTTTATATGACGCGTTTGTTTACGGAAAACCAGTGATGTGATCAATGCATGTGACAAAAATGGTGGAAGGTGAAGATCATATAATGACGCATGCATGCTTAAGTATTGACACTAAAAATTGTTTCCTGATCATAACATCCTGTGTTTGTTATATTTGTAAAAATATTTTCTTCTCATATTTGTCGGATTAATTTCCTCACGTATTTTCCATATATATTATTATATATATATATATATTATTATATATATATATATATATATATATATATATTATAATATATATCTGAATTCAAAATTCCCTCCAGCTATGGGTTAAATAGTAAAGGGCAGACTGGGCCCTTCAGAAAAATGTAGATGGATAAAAATGATTTATCGATCATCACGTTTTTAATCGATTATCACTTCACATGGTGTTCGGTCTTTTTATCAAAATTGTATAACGGATTTACTTTATTATCTTTATTAAAAATTCGATGGAGTTTGAATATGATGATATATATAGATAGGAAAAATGAATAAATGTTCCTACACAGGGATTTTGACGAGACCGTTATCGGAGTGAATTTTTTTAATTTTATCTTATATTATATATAATTATATATATAATATATATAATAATATATTAAATAAAACACATTTACTTTACCTCTATCTGGCTTTTCACATAATCGATATTCATTGATAATCCAATTTACGCGGAAAATTCCATGTTATGAATCTATTTCCAATGAGACCTAGAAGAGAAAGTGCTTACATATTAAACACGCTCATGAACTGAACGATTGCCGTAGCGAACCCGGTTTTATTTCACAAAATTAGGAATTAATGAAGTTCAAGATCTGGCCCGCCTGTTTTGGTTTGTATTTTGTTTACTTTGTTTATATAAAAGAAACACAGTCTTCTTTTTTTTTGTCACTTAACTCTTTCGACCGTAGGGAAATTGGCTAAGAGCTCATTTCAACACTGTTAAAAATTTTGGTTTCCCAAAAGCGTTAGATTTAGGTATAAAAGCGAGAACATTTACATTGTGTTAGGGGAATTCTACCGGAATTGAAAATTGGTAAACGTACTTAGAATTTATCTAAACACACACAAAACGGTGCACACAGACACACTCACACAGCACACAACATACACAAACACACATTTATCACACCAACCCACACACACAGACAGTACACTCATCACGTTAGTAAAAACTAATATACACATTACAGCGTGCAGCATATTACTACACACTCACAACAACGCATACATGAATACATACTCATGCAAACGGTTAGTTAATCACCGAATATAACAGCTTAACGCAATGCACACACACGGCACATATACACACACTCACAGCAGCCACATAACACAGTACT
Organism: Doryteuthis pealeii; assembly: GCA_023376005.1. Classification (NCBI taxonomy): domain Eukaryota; kingdom Metazoa; phylum Mollusca; class Cephalopoda; order Myopsida; family Loliginidae; genus Doryteuthis; species Doryteuthis pealeii. The sequence continues at coordinate 36,262,689 of CM042180.1, forward strand.
GCATCACGTTAGTAATAACAATACAAGACACTTAACGCGTGACACAACAGCATGACACAACAACAGGAATCAGACACACACACACACTCATTCACGTTAGTAATGACAATATACGCTTACGTGTGCAACACACATATATACAGACACAGAAGAGCTCACCACACAACACATAACTCATCACGTTAAGTAAATAACAATACACTTACGCGTGCACACACACACATAATAGATACACANCTATTGTTAATGAGAGATCATTGATATATAGTACTTGTGATGTATAGTATGATAGTATTATATAGTAATAGTATACTGACTGGTACATCAACTAAGGAAATGCCGTGTGATCCTCGGTGAGTGGTGACTAGTAGTTCGTGATGTGAGATCAGATTCTGTTTACATAATCTGTTCCTTTTATATTGTGAAAGTTTTTGGGGGTTTTACAGTTTGTTTTTATGGGCCATCCTTGACCAGTCGATTCTAGGTAAAGAGTCCTCCGATACCGAATCCTTTGGTAATCCTCTCAGGTTCTTTTGTGAATGGTTTCACGTATACTGAGAAAGAATCAGCGGTTAAGTATGTATCTGCAACGCAGTATGGCCAGCGATTGGCTAAGGAATAGACCACATGATCTCGCCTAGTCTATAAGTCTAGGCCAGGAACTAGAGCACACCTTATATAGACAAAAAATGGAGGCGTGTGGTCAAATGGTAAGAGTCAGTAGGAAATGGGCTTGACAACCCGAGTTCAATTCCTGGACGAAGCTTTTGGCATTTCACTTGGTGCTAATACCCTTGGGAAAGGTATGAATCCAATTTTCCCTCCAGCTATGGGTAAATAGCAGGGCAGACTGGGCTCTTTAACAATGGCTAGGTAACCAGTCTAGGAGAACGAAAACTCTGATTTCAAACCTGTTAAACTCCGCTTAAGAAATTGACCTTGTGTCGCATCCTGCTCGTGCGGAGGGGTTGGTAAATATATATATAGAGAGAGACAGACAAAAAATTCAACAATAAGATATATATATATATATATATATATATCTTAGATATATATATATATATATATATATATATATATATATATATATATATATATGTGAGAAGTAAACAAACAGACAATGTGTTTGCTATGGCCTTAGCCGACAATTTCGGGAGAATATGAGCTTAATTGAAGTCATACCTAATTTTGAGAATTAATTAATTGATAATTAATGAATTAGGCGGGTATACCTGCTCAAATGTAAGGCTAAACAAATCGAGAAAAGTCAATCTCTGTATGTACATTTCGGCCTATCATGACTCATCAGCAGAGTTATAGACAGGAAACCCGTTAGGGTTCGAATCACACACAGAGCAGTCTTCCTGTCTATAACTCTGCTGATGAGGCATGATAGGCCGAAATGTACATACAGAGATTGACCTTTTCTCGATTTGTTTAGCTTTAATTTGAACAGGTATAACCGCCTAATTCATTGATTATCAATTAATTAATTCTCAAAATTAGGTATGACTTCAATTAAGCACATATTCTTACAAAAATTGTCGGCTAAGGTCAAATCAAACACATTGTCTGTTTGTTTACTTCTCATAAAAAGATATATATATATATATATATATATATTAGTCTTAGTAGACGGGGCGGCCTAAAGTTGGTATCAGCCAGTCAGCGAGGGAGTCTATCCCCTTTTCAATAGCGCTAGACCAAGGAGATTGTTTTAGCATCTGAGGTGGAGCGCCGCACCTACCATCAGCTCCTTACTGTACCGCACGGATCCCTGTGCTACTCATACGCTGAGTTGGCGGGACCGGTATCGAACTAGGAACCTTGTTGTTTCTGGCCGAACGCTCTACCGACTCCAACAATAATATATAATATATATATATATATATATATATATATATATATATATATATATATATATATATATATATATATATATATATATATATATATATATATATATATATATATATATATATATATAATATATATATAATATCTTTTTTATACATAAATGGGATATGAAGCTATGAATGAAAGAAGGCCGAATGTCTTTTGGTCCATCTTGTAATTTTCAATCCGGGTGTTTTGAATTTGATATTTTGAAATTTAAATTGACGAAAACCATCACATCAGAATTTGCTATCGGCTCTTGAAATCGCCCACAGTTTTTTCCTTTCATGTTTGGCTTCTTGATTTCGCGGGGGCGTTCGTTTGATCCCACTTTTACCCTTTACACAACTTGTAGCAGTCCTATGGATTCTCTAATTCCACCGACCTGTGCCATGTTGCATTTATCCCGGGTAACGAAAGGGGTTGACAACCACGCATTTGATTAAAAGGAACATGATTATTACTAATTGATTCAATTTATTATATACCCATATATATATATATATATATATATATATATATATATATATATATATATCAAAAAATGAAGGAAGAACTCAATACAGTGATCCCATAATAACTTTATTTCGACGAAAATTGGGGCCCATATAAATCTAAGTTGATTTAAACCGGCTCCCCAAATTTCCGTCTCATCAGATGGGTCTCAATTCACTTATGGACAAGCATATCACAAAAAACCCCAAAGAGCTGAATATATATAAATTCAAACAAAAACAAAAAATAATAAAAAATATATATATATATATATTTTTAACAGTGTAGGATTGTAACCATAGAAACAGGAAGTGAATGAAAAAAAGAGATACATCTCAGGTTGATTCCTAGGTCGTCCAGACAGACAAAAAAGTGACATTACAGAAAAAAACAGAGTAGTATATTAAAATATAAATAGACAAGTAAAATAAAAAGATTTTAAATTTAAACATTAGAGTATAATGATGTATAAAAGAAAATACTAGATAAGATATAAATAATAAAATAAATTAATAGTACGATAATAAAAATTAAGATTAAAATTAAAAAATAATAAATAATAGAAATAAAAATCAATTAAAATAATAATACTAACAATAAAAATAATACTCAGAAGAGTCCTGGATACCTGCTGTCACTTGGACTCCAGTGAAAGACCATCAGCTAACACTGATGTGAAAACTCAAAAGGAGTAATAATAATGTTAAAAAATGTATATATATATATATGAGTAGAAAATATTTTAAAAATATAACAAACACAGGATGTTATGATTAGGGGAAACAATTTTATGTGTCAATACTTAAGCATTTCGGTATATTGTACCATCTTCAGGACACTGTTAAGTAATGTTTATGTGAGGGCCAAAATGAAAGATGTTAAGTGTCTAGTGAATGTGTGAATATGATGTTATTAACCGTTAATTTTTATATGCGCGTTTGTTTACGAAAACCAATGACGTGATCAATGCATGTGCAAAAATGGAAGGTGAAGATCATATAATGACTGACATTAATATTCCATATGAAATACGTCATATCTTTGTTAACTTTTCGTTCTCCGACTATTCACGTTAATGCATGCGTCATTATATGATCTTCACCTTCCATTTTTGCACATGCATTGATCATGAAAGTATATTGTCATCCGCTTGATAAATTGACTTTGTTCCAGATCCTTCTAGAGTGGAGGGCTTCGTAAATATATATATTGTCATCGAAGAAAAGAAAGAGGTTGTTTCTTATTTTGTCACATCTGTGAATCCAACTAGAGGTAAATAGTAGAACAGACTGGGCGCTTTTGTTACGTAGCCGTTCGTCACGGTACCATATAGATACATTTCTTACGTCTTACTCAGGTCTATTCTTTCGGCCGTCTTCTGATCGTCTAGTCTTCTGTCTTCTATCTTCTAATGGTCTCGTCTGGTCTTTCTTATCTGGGGATTCCGAGTCTGGTTCTGCTGGGGACCATTTCTTATCAGAAGCCTTGTGTCATTGTTAGCTTTTAGTAATAACAACAAGACTTCGATTTACTTTTGATGTTAGTTTATTCTGGATCCCCAGGCCAGACAACTGCGCGCGGAGAGTCACATCTTGCTAGCTTCTAACTCTGCAACTGACTACTGCAACTGACTACTGCAACTCTAAGTTGCTTACACCTTAAACCGGAAAGGGCTTTCTATCGGGGTTCCGTTCTCACGATTCTATCCCCAGAAAGCAAGGTGAGAGTGAGGTCAAGCATTGTCACACTCTCGAGGCCATCAGCTGTACTGATCGCCAAAAGGATTTCTATACTACCTTAAAAAGTAATAGGGATCCAATTAATATGTAACACTTTCACCCTGGTTAGGCAGCCAGTCTAGTAGAAGGAAAATTTAGAATTCAAACCTGTTAAACTCCACATAAGAAATTTACCTTGTGTCACATCCTTTTCGTGCTGAGGCCTTGGTATATATATATATATATATATATATATATATATATATATATATATAATGTCATCCGCTTAATAAAGTGACTGTGTCACATTATTTTAGTGTGGAGGGTTTGGTAAATATATATATTGGCATGGTTCACTTTTGACAATCGGAGACCCAAATCGAAAAAAAGGAGGAGGCTGCTTTTCATTTTGGCACCTCTGTGAATCCAACTATAGGTAAATAGTAGGGTAGACTGGGTGCTTTAACCTTGGTTAGCCAACCAGTCTAGGAGAAGGAAAACTCTGAATTCAAACCTGGTAAACTCCGCCTAATAAATTTACCTTGTGTCACATCCTTCTCGTGCGGAGGGCTTGGTAAATATAGATATATTATCATCCACTTAATAAATTAACTTTGTGTCACATCCTTTTCGTGTGGAGGGTTTGGTATATATATATATATATATATATATATATATATATATATATATTGCCATCGTTCGCTTTTGACAAGCTGGAACCCAAATTGAAGAAAATGGGGAGGTTTTTTCTCATTTTTGCACCTCTGGAAATCCAACTATAGGTAAATAGTAGGGCAGACTGGGCGCTTTAAACTTAGTTAGGCAACCAGTCGAGGAGAAGGAAAACTCAGAATTCAAACTAGTTAAAACTCCGCTTCCATCTCATGTGGAGGGATATATATATATATATATATATATATATATATAATATATATATATATATATATTGTCATACGCTTAATAAATTGACTTTGTGTCACATCCTTCAAGTGTGGAGGATTTGATTCGACAGTATGTGGAGAAAGTTAGACACACACGGGATGTTATAGAAAATGGATGTTTATTGTGGGTAGTGTTGTCGACTATGCAAAGCTTCGGTCTGTAAGACCTTCTTCAGGACTTACTGTCCATCATTGAAGCAAGTACTGTATACAAGTCCTGAAGAAGGTCTAACAGACCGAAACGTTGCATTGTCGACACCACTACCCACAATAAATCCATTTTCTATAACATCCCGTGTTTGTCTACCTTTCTCCACACACATATATATATATATATATATATATATATATATATAGGGTAAACTATAGACACGTGTTTCGAGGTATCACCTCTCATCAGTATAGTTATACGATTTTTAGCAGCTGCCTCTGGCTGGGTTCGAGACCCGAACGAACTTACGCTCGCGAAACCTCTTACCCACACATCCACAGTCAGTCACCAAGTATAGCAGGCTATTTAATCGCTATATTTCTAAGGGGAAATGACCTTCACCTAGAGTTCTCAAACTTTGTAAACAAAGTGAGATTTGGCTGAGCCGAATACGGTGAATCTGCAATTATATACCTCCTAAATAGAGTGCTCTACCGAAATTGGGAGCGTATAATAGGGTAAACTATAGACACGTGTTTCGAGGTATCACCTCTCATCAGTATAGTTATACGATTTTTAGCAGCTGCCTCTGGCTGGGTTCGAGACCCGAACGAAATTACGCTCGCCAAACCTCTTACCCACACATCCACAGTCAGTCACCAAGTATAGCAGGTTATTTAATCGCTATATTTCTAAGGGGAAATGACCTTCACCTAGAGTTCTCAAACTTTGTAAACAAAGTGAGATTTGGCTGAGCCGAATACGGTGAATCTGCAATTATATACCTCCTAAATAGAGTGCTCTACCGAAATTGGGAGCGTATAATAGGGTAAACTATAGACACGTGTTTCGAGGTATCACCTCTCATCAGTATAGTTATACGATTTTTAGCAGCTGCCTCTGGCTGGGTTCGAGACCCGAACGAACTTACGCTCGCCAAGCCTCTTACCCACACATCCACAGTCAGTCACCAAGTATAGCAGGCTATTTAATCGCTATATTTCTAAGGGGAAATGACCTTCACCTAGAGTTCTCAAACTTTGTAAACAAGGTGAGATTTGGCTGAGCCGAATATAGGCATCGTTCGCTTTTGACCAGCTAGGACACAAATCGAAGGAAAGGGGAGGTTGATTCTCATTTTGGTACCTCAGTGTCTAGCCACTCTGGTATCAAGAGTGGAATTGAGCCTCGTTGTCGTCTACCCGTTTCGTACATTTGTGGGGAGCAAATCGACGACACTGGCGATTGATTTCAATTTGGCTCATGTTGCTCTTATTAGTGTTGACACGCAACACAATGGTGAGTGGCACTAAAGTTTTCTCACAACTCTAACCTTTAGCCAATCTCGAATATTGGGTGACTAAAGCGGGTGGCAGTTGATTGGTTGGTCGGATTTTATGGCGTGTCAACCCGTTGTCTAGTCAAATGAATACGGAGCTGCCGAATTTTATCTCACGTTTCCATAATACGAGGGTGAGTCAAAAAGTGTTGGAAATTTTCCTCACCTAGATTTATAGACTAGCCAAGGTCACGTGAGTTATTCTTGAAACCAATCACTAGCAATACTGCGAGGCTGATAGAATACTTAAACCCCTGTTGAGATTTTTGAGTATATATATATTTACCGACCCCTCCGCACGAGCCGGATGCGACACAAGGTCAATTTCTTAACCGGAGTTTAACAGGTTTGAATTCAGAGTTTTCCTTCTCCTAGACCGATTTCCTAACCAAGGTTAAAGAGCCCAGTCTGCCCTACTGTTTACCTATAGCTGGAGGGAGAGTAGAATTCATACCATTCCCAAGGGTATTAGCGCTAAGTGAAATGCAATTACCACGTCCAGGATTTGAACTCGGGGCGACGAGTCCTTTTCCCATGACTTTAACCATTACACCACGCGCTTCCTACGTGATTTTTGAGTATATAAGGTGTGTGCTAGATCTTCGCTCTTACTTATAGACTAGGCGAGATCATGTGATCTATCTCTTGGCCAATCACTGGCACTACTCTGAAGTTGATACAATACTTAATCGACCCTACTGGCCATAACTACGTTAACATTCTTTGACGACGGACATAGGATTAAATCACTGGACCTTTACCAATACGCAGGATAGGACTTACACGCTTAGCAAATGATTTCATAACACAGGACCTTCTTTAAGCCCTTTTCAAATGGCCAAGGACGGCATTTCAAAACTTTACAAGCCCCCACATTGGACATAATTACAACTGCGTTCACTGAAGACAGACATAGGATTGCAGGATCTTTACCAATACTCAAGATGGACATACGATTACCAGAGTAACCAAAGGATTTCAAGAGATTCTTTACCGGAGTAACCAAAGGATTCATTATTGAGGGACTCTTTACCAAGATCTGAGAATTCTTTACCAGAGGTAACCAAAGATTCATTATTGAGGGACTCTTTACCAAGATCTGAGATCTTTACCAAAGAGTAACCAAAGGATTCATTATTGAGGGACTCTTTACCAAGATCTGAGAATTCTTTACCAGAGTAACCAAAGGATTCATTAATTGAGGGACTCTTTACCAAGATCTGAGAATTCTTTACCAGAGTAACCAAAGGATTCATTATTGAGGGACTCTTTACAAGATCTGATAATACCAGAGTAACCAAAGGATCATTATTGAGGGACTGGATCCAATTCCACTGGATAAGCTCTTCTGCTTTAAGGCCAAAGAATGGCCTTAACAACATAATGTCATTTTCTTTATTTCATATATTTTATAAAACTAAGGCTCAGAGCAAGTGTTACATAATCTATGCGTTCCCAGAGCTCCAGAATTGAAACTTCACCATCAGGAAGAGTTTAACGTCATACCCAGAACATTAAGACCCTCAGCCACCGCCATCTAGTACATACATTATAAATGGGAAGGAGGTTTGCCATTAGGGCAATAGGGTCGGGACAATCGTATAGGTGCTAGGGCTTGATCTGACCAGCCGATTGATCAAATGGGCGTCTCGAAGAGCCTAACTAGCCTAAATAGGGGCAAAGTGGGGTGTTGCATGTCATAGACTGCTCAGCCACTAGGATTCCGTCATAGCATCACGGATCGCACTACACGGCAAACAGGTTAGCCCATGTAAGGGGTCTTTACCCATTTTGCAGAGGTGCAGTCAGTGTATACTACAGCCCAGCTGACAGGTTCTTGGAGCTGAGAGTAAGTGTGGCACTCCACCTTATTGTCAAAGACCAGCATGGATGTCTATTCTTTATGGATTTTTATCCTTCCAAGTAGAGCCCAGCTGACAGGTCTTGGGAGCTGATAGTAGGTTGTGGTTACTCCACCTTAGATGCAAAAGACAGCATGGATGTCTATTCCTATGGTGTTTATCTCCTTCCAAAAGAGAATATGTTACATATAACCTGTTGTTCAACAATTTCTGGTTTAATAAGTATTTGAACTGTAGCTTCGCCCAGGATTTTGAACCCGGGGTACGAGTCCATTTTCCTGCGACTCTAACCACTAACACCACGCGCCCCCAACTAGACAAGAATATGTTTGCATCTACTTGTTGTTAAACTATTTCTGGTTTTATATATCGTCTATAAAAATCTTCAGTCCCCGTTTCGAGCTTGAATTGACGCATTTGTGATGACATATCATCTAGGATCAAAAATAATGACCTATTTAGGCCACGGGTGAGAGGGTTAACGTTCAGATTTGTGGTTATAGGTTAAAAGCACCTTGAGCGACTACTGTGGTCAGTTAATGGTTTTCATTGGTCAATATATTAAAGAGGACGACATTGCATATAGCTTCATTACATGGAAAATGTGTTGGCGTTTTATGATTTCATATTCGAAAACGAGGCTGTGTGTGTCAAGATGGAGGTTGAGTGTTTGATTGGATATATCGGTTCGGGGAACGGAGGGGCAGAATGTAATAAGAGAGAGGGAGAGAGAGAGAGAGAGAGAGAGAGAGAGAGAGACAGAGAGAGAGAGAGAGAGAGTCTGAAACAAAATTAACCAAACCACAGCAAAGAGAAATAGAAAGAAAAAGAAAGAAAAGAGAAAGGTTTATGATTTCATATTCAAAACGAGGCTGTAGGAAATATATATATATATATATATATATATATATAGAAGAGAGGAGAGAGAGAGAGAGAGAGAGAGAGAAGTGAGGAGGAGAGAGAGAGAGACAGAGAGAGAGAGATCTGAAAAAATTAACCAAAACGCAGCAAAGAGAAATAGAAAGAAAGAAAGAAAGAAAGAAAGAAAGAAGAAAGGTTTATGATTTCATATTCAAAAACGAGGCTGTATGAAAGAGAGAGAGAGAGAGAGAGAAAGAGAGAGAGAGAGAGAGAGAGAGAGATATCTGAAACAAAATTAACCAAACCACAGCAAAAGAGAATAGAAAGAAAGAAAGAAAAAAAAGAAAGAAAGAAAAAAGAAGGAAGGTTTTATGATTCCATATTCGAAAACGAGGCTGTATCTCAAGATGGTGGCTGAGTGTTTAATTCTATATATCGGTTGGGGAAAGAGAGAGAGAGGGGGAAGAGAGTATTAAAGTGAGAAAGAGAGTGTGTGAGAGAGAAAGATCTGAAGTGAAAGAAAGAAAGAAATCAAAGAATAGCAATAGGTATTAAAAAGAAAGAGGGTGAATGATTGTAAGATGAAACGGATAGAAAGAAAGAAAGAATGAATGAAAGAAAATCGCATCAAGGGAAACCAGAGGGAAAGAAAAGAAGTAAAGCATAACAAAACAAATAGTTCCCGAGTCCAAAAAGATGGTTCCTGAGTCCGAAAAGAAGGTTCCCGAGTCCGACAAGAAATACCTGAAGAATGCCGGAGGGCATATCGGCCGAAACGTTGTACAGATAACAATGAAGATGAGGACAATAGTCCGAATAACGCAGATAATACTAATCATCAAGCCTCATCTCAAACATTTAGAGAAAAAGAAAGAAAGAAAGAAAGAAAGAGAGAAAGAAAGAAAGAAAGAAGTTAAGTACACAATATAGAATTTATACTACAAGAATCCGACGATATAAACATATAAATAATATAAAAATTATAAAAGATCGAGAGAGAATAGCCTTTTGAAATATGTAGATATATATCTGGAACTGCAAGTGACATCTTATAATAATGTAGATTCACTGTCCTGTTTGTAACGTAACCGAAACTACGTCACTTTTTACATCAACAATACCTTCAGGATATGCGTGAGTTTTCGATGTTTTAATTTTTGTCAATAGTTAATGCATAGAATAAAGACAACCCTGTTGATTATTACATTCAGAAATTTAATCTACAACATTGAACGTCCGATTTGTTGTGTGTTTTTTTTTAGACAAGTTTGTTTTTTTTTATAAATAAATGGCGTGTATTTGTTCTTAGATAGTTGGTTTAAATTCTAATATATATATATATATATATATATATATATATATTAATATAGTATATATGTATATTATTTTTTTGGTAATGCATTTAATGTTGGAAAACATATTTATTAATTCTTCATGTTCTTTATTATTTTTTTTCCTTTTTCTTTTTTTTCTCGCAAGACGCAACAACAACACCGGGATGTAACGGAATTTGACGATCTTTGCCGAACTTTTTAAATTTCCATCAGAAGATTCAACGGAAATAATACCAACAGATGATTTTAACAAACACGGATGGGAACTTTTCAATACTCTGAGATGGACATTTGTCCGAAAATATTAAGAGAAAAAAAAATGAAAAAATAATAAAGAACAATTAAAGAATTAAATAAATATGTTTTTCCAACTATTTGCTTTTTACTTGCCTTCAAAAAAATATCTTATTACATTTATGATTAATGGCTTCAAACACACTATAAAAAATATTATATATACTATATTATATATATATTAATAATGTATATATTATATATATAATATATTCTAACAACAATAACCGTCACGCAGAGCAAGGTTCTTTATATATAAATGTAAATATTTGTATGTATTAAAACACCCCGAAAACAAACACACCCCTAGAACGTAATTAATATAATGTTATTTTTAAGAGGAGTACAGCTATTTTCCATTCAGAGATTTCCTTCTCGTAAAACTTTAGTTTAAAGTTTGTGTTGTTGCCCCCGTTTCTGAGCGCTTTTGAGTCTATATGGGAACCTAAATGTTAGTTGTGAACCAGGAGTCGGCCAGTCGGCCAATCGCGATCACATGGGACTTATTTGAAAAGAGAAGTATTCGATCTTCAATAGGAGACATGCAAACAAATCTCTCTGTTGATCCAAGGAGAATGCTCCATAATGAAGCGTTTCTTGAAAGCGCGGGAAAAGGGTAAACAATTCTGTTTTCTCTGAATGTTTTTCCGAACTAAAGAGGATATATGTGGCGCTTATAAAACGTAAGGTTTGTTATCCGATATCTTTGTTACGCCTCTTTCAATAAAACTGATACGAGGGTGATTCCTAGAGAGACAGACACCCCCATTAACGTGTAATGATCCAAGGACAATATCCTCTAATCATCAATTATTTTAAGCGACTTGGGGGTCTCATTGTTCTACAGAGAATAGGAAAGGTATATATATATATATACATATATAATATATATATAATATATATATATATATATATATATATATATATATATATAATATATATATATATATATACTAGCAAATATATGCAGCCTCCGGGTGCAAGTATTTAAGTTTAAATGTAATAAAATATTAGATTAAATCAGAAAGGCTAATGAAACTAATTAAGAATTCAAATAAAAAGATTTGAAACGGAGGGGGTATAATCGGAAAATAGAACAACTGAAACTTACTCTTTCATCACTTCCGTTTTTCAATGCTAAATTTTCCTGATTCAACTATTTAGGAAGTAAAGAATAAAACTACAGTTATTTCGTTTGTTAATGAATTTCTTTTAGGATTTATTGAAGAGATTTTTTACTCATATTCATTAAGATAAAACCAAACAATTAGAAATCAATAATACCAAGCACATTTTTATTAAAATGAGTTTTTTTAATATCAATATGCAAATTAGCTTTACGTTTACACTGAAAACTGGTATTTTGTTGTATATATAAATACAATTGCATGTTATTAGTATTTAGGTAAGGCCAACAGTATTAATAATGTCAAACAGTTTTATTATTAATTGCGGTTTAGATAGAAATAGAATCATGGAGAATGTGACGTAAATAACTAAGGGAATTGTGATTGAGTAGTGATATAGTTTCGGTTACAGACAGAAAAACACACAATATCCATTATAATAAGATATATATATATATTTATTTATTTATTTATAAAGATGAAAAGTGACTTACCAGTGAATATGGGCAAGATGGTTGGGAGGTGCAAAATTCAGGGGGTACGTCAGCGATATAACAAATACAAAGTGCTCAATACGAAGTAGATCAAATTTATTATAAAATGGGTGAAAGAGATAACCTACTCGAGTTTCACCATAAGGATCTTCAGGGTTAAATCCATTGAATTAATCGAGGTACTGATTAATTGCAATCGATCACACGTGTGCTAGTACACATAACAGTGATTATTTTTCTCATATTTTTCATTCAGATTGTTATAATGGCTACAAAGATACAGGCTATTTCCATCAGTTCGTGGTTGGAACATCTTGGATGCCCTTACTGTCGTAAAACAAAACAAATATGGCAGTAGAATGGAGTCAATATGATGATTTTGAAGTAATTAATTTTTAGAAAATATATGAAACGTTTAATTTTATTTATTTAATTTCCCCACCTCGCTGAGCCAATATCTTTCAAAATCCTATTTTTTACACCGCCCGAAAGGCGTTTTTTGGGGGAGGGGGTTGCTAGTACACATAATAGGGATTATTTTTCTTATATTTTTTAATTCAGATTGTTGGCATGGCTACAAAGATACAAGCTATTTCCATCACTTCGTGGTTGGAACATCTTGAAGGTCCTTACTGTCGTAAAACAAAACAAATATGTCAGTAGAATGGAATCAATATGATGCTTTTCAAGTAATTAATTTTAAAAAATCAAACGTTTAATTTTATCTATTTAATTTCCTCATCCCGCTCAACCAATCTCTTTCAAAAATCCCTTTTTTACACCGCCCGAAAGGCGTTTTTTTGGGGAAAGGGGGTTGCTAGTACACATAATAGGGATTATTTTTCTTATATTTTTCATTCATGTTGTTAGCATGGCTACAAAGATAAAAGCTATTTCCAGCATTTCGTGGTTGGAACATCTTTGAAGCCCTTACTATCGTAAAACAAAACAAATATGTCAGTGGAATGCAGTCAATATGATGCTTTTGAAGTAATTAATTTTTTAAAAATCAAACGTTTAATTTTACTTATTTAATTTCCTCACCCTGCTCAGCCAAGATCTTTCAAAATCCTATTTTTTACACTGCCCGAAAGGCGTTTTTTGGTGGGAGGGGGTTGCTAGTACACATAATAGGGATTATTTTTCTCATAGTTTTCATTCAGATTGTTAGCGTGGCTACAAAAATAAAAGCTATTTCCATCACTTCGTGGTTGGAACATCTTGGAAGTACTTACTGTCGTAAAACAAAACAAATATGTCAGTAGAAGGGAGTCAATATGATGCTTTTGAAGTAATTGATTTTTAAAAAATCAAACGTTTAATTTTACTTATTTAATTTCCTCAACCCGTTCAACCAATATCTTTCAAAAACCCATTTTTTACACCGCCCGAAAGGCGTTTTTTTTGGAGGAGGGTTGCTAGTACACATAATAGGGACAATTTGTCTTATATTTTTCATTCAGATCGTTAGCGTCGCTACATAAAATTTCCATCACCTTGCGGTTGGAACATCTTGGATGTCCTCATTGTCGTAAAACAAAACAAATATGTCAATATGAGTCAATATGATGCTTTTGAAGTACTTGATATCAAATGTTTAATTTCATCTATTTAATTTTCTCATCCCGCTCAACCAATATCTTTCAAACACCCATTTTTTACACCGCCCGAAAGGCGTTTTTTTTTGGCGGGGGGTTGCTAGTACACATAATAGGGATTATTTTTCTCATATTTTTCATTCAGGTTGTTAGCATGGCTACAAAGATAAAAGCTATTTCCAGCATTTCGTGGTTGGAACATCTTGGAAGTCCTTACTGTCGTAAAACAAAACAAATATGTCAGTGGAATGCAATCAATATGATGCTTTTGATGTAATTGATTTAAAAAAATCAAACGTTTAATTTCATTTATTTAATTTCCTCAACCCGCTCAGACAATATCTTTCAAAAACCCATTTTTTACACTGTCCGAAAGGCGTGTTTTTTTTGGGGGGGTGCTAGTACACGTAATAGGGATTATTTTTCTTATATTTTTCATTCAGATTATTAGCATGGCTACAAAGACACAAGCCAATATCTTTCAAAATCCTTTTTTTACACCGCCCGAAAGGCGTTTTTTTTTGCTAGTACACATAATAGGGATTATTTTTCTCATATTTTTCATTCAGTTTGTTAGCATGGCTACAAAGATACAAGCTACTTCCATCACTTCGTGGTGGAAACGTCAGGAAAAATAAGTTCACCTAAACTAGTGACAACAAATTCATTTGTAATAACATGACACAAATACAACGGCACATACTCGTGTCGTGTGCTCAATATAATCAACGTACTACCCCAGGAAGTATTTTTGGAATTAGCGCGTTAAAGGATGTTCACTTAGCTTTTTTTATTATTATTATTTAGCAGTAAATAAACAAATGCTAGATAAGACACAAACATTTTTTTTTACTAGATCTTGTCAGCATTATACAATTAGCACACTTAAAAGACGTTTACTTTAGTATTTTTACTAACACGTTCATATATCCAATCTTCTTATCATAAAATATAAAATACAGCATCAGTATTTTGTACGTTTAATAAAATATTCTCATAAGTAGGTATATCCTTAATAATTATGATTAATGTTGGATTATTTAGGGCCGGGTTAGCTCAGTCGTTAGAGCGTTCGTCTAGAAACCACAAGGTTCCTTGTTCGATACCGGTCCTCGCCAACTCAGCGTATGAGTAGTCTGTGTGTAAAATAAAGGCAGCTGATGGTAGTATGAGCCCTCCACCCTCCTCAGACGTAAAACATTCTCCTTGGTTTGGGCTATTGAAAATGGGATAGATCCTCTTCTCTCCGGGAACACGCTAAAAGAGGACAACAATGTGTTAGACATTTTGCGTCTATACCTTTTTAGATGGACTTCGCCCCAGCCTGTCATAAGTAAGTGACATTCTTTCCATGCTTCTGCGGACAAAGTTCCTACTTTCTTTACACTTCTATGATTGTACCTTGTCTCGTATATGTGTTCATTTTAATCTAACTTTGTATAACAACCTTTAATTGTTTTTGGTTTGGTTATAGGTTTGTTTGGTTTGGTTCTTAACGGCAATACAACCTCAGTGGGTCAGTTTAATGCTAATAAAAGTTATTGATAAAAATCAATTCTTGATGGATAATTACAATTTTTTATGAATACAATTTTTTTCTAATTCTAACCATAGATGGGAACCCCTAACAGGTACTACCACTCCGGGTCAGAGTTGACGCGGGGAGCATTTGTGAGGAAGGGGTCTCCCACATTCCCACAAACTCCAGAACTGGAAACCATCACCATCAAGATAGAGTTTAACGTCCATTCCAGGACATGTAGAAACCCTACAGCACTGCGGCCTTTCTAGCACCCATATGATTACAGAGTGTCTGTGGCTCGTATACAGAGCAATAGGTTTGGAGCCAGATACTAGGGCTTGACGTCGAGAGAGGTCTGTCCGACGCCCGTCTGAGCAAAAGCCTAAAGTGGAATATTATCAAGTCATGGACTGCCTCCAGCACGTGGGTTCTTATCCTTAAAGCATCACGTTCGCACACCCACGGCCAAACAGGTGGCCACCATTGGGTGAGACCTTACTCTCTACACGAGGTGCCAGATCGGTGCATCTAACGACCCAGCGAACAGGGCGGGCTTATAATTTGTATACGTGAT
>CM042180.1:36278994-36288994 GCA_023376005.1 Doryteuthis pealeii
AAAGAGAGAGATTAAAAGGTTGGAAGGTATTCGTTTTCCAGATTCATGAAATCTAGAAAATTCACTATCTTGCAGTTTGGTTTGACTTCAAATTCTTAGTCCTAATTTTTGGAAGGTGCTAATATTTTTCGGCGATACTTGGACGTTAGGGGGCCGTTACTATTAGAACGAGGATCAGCCCGTCATCCCGGTAAATACCTATTTGGGAATGGTGGGACTAAATACCTAATGAGTGTATTATATAGATTCCCACCAAGTCAATAATTGGGCTGAGTCATAGGCTCCCATCGGTAAGTCGAAGTTGTTGTTTCCTTTTTTAACCCAATCTGACTTATTATTCTTAATATAGTTTTTCGCAGGCCATTATAATATCACTTCCTCTTGTGATATGTAATGCATATTTCTTTGCGAAATCTATGCTTTTCCCCTAGCAATTCCCTTGGTTATTGATGGGTAATATTCTATGATATCAAATTGAATAAGCGTTGCTCTGCTTTTGTTTTCAATTTTTCGGAACCCAGTCAATAGTGTCCATTGAGTTCTTCCATAGATGGTATTAGTTTTATTAAAGGGTTGTTTCTACTATTTCTTTGACTATTGTTTAGATACTAGCCCTAATTTCATTCTATGTGGGGTTATTAATCTAAATTGGCGGTTATTTCGAAATTGGGCCTTGTGGTTCTTAATTAGTACATATGCATTTTGGGGTCTATTTTACCCATTCATCCCTAAACCGTCAATTTGTCAGCTATCTTAGCGGTAATATTATCTATTTCCACCTGGTGTCGTTATGGTCTAGCTTATAGTCTTTACTGCAGGTTCTACAAGGTATTTGTGTATTCCTCAGGTTGACTTTGTAAGAAGTTTGGTGTTTTGTCCGCTTTCATCCATATTTTTTTAGATGTTTTTATATTTTTTGAATCCTGGTTTCCTGTCTATAACTCTGCTGATGAGGCATGATAGACCGAAATGTACATACAGAGATTGACTTTTCTCGATTTGTTTAGCCTTACATTTGAACCAGGTATACCGCCTAATTCATTAATTATCAATTAATTAATTCTCACAAATTAGGTTATGACTTCAAATTAAGCTCATATTCTCTCCCAAAAACTGTGTCGGCTAAGGCATATCAAAACATTGTCTGTTTGTTTACTTCCATAAAGATATATATATATTATATATATATATATATATATATATAATATATATATATATATGATCTTTTATACATAAATGGGATATGAAGCTATGAATGAAAGAAGGCCAACTCTTTTGGTCCATCTTGTAATTTTCAATCCGGGTGTTTTTGAATTTGATATTTTGAAATTTAAATCGACGAAAGCCATCACATCAGAACTTGCTATCGGCTCTGAAATCGCCCACAGTTTTTCCTTTCATGTTTGGCTTCTTGGTTTGCGGGGCGTTCGTTTGATCCCACTTTTACCCTTTACACAACTTGTAGCAGTCGTATGGATTCTCTAATTCCACTGACCTGTGCCATGTTGCATTTATCCCGGGTAACGAAAGGGGTTGACAACCACGCATTTGATTAAAAGGAACATGATTATACTAATTGATTCAATTTATTATATACCCATATATATATATATATATATATATATATATATATATATATATATATATATATATATATATATTTTTGTTTCGGTTTAAAATAATACCTTACATTAGATCCAAATCGCTTAACATTATCTAAAATAATAACCAATTCCGCCCATAACCTTTTTTACTTTATATATAAAACAAACACAAATAAATATTTAATCATTTATTAAATACAGAACTTAATAATAATAATAATTAGAAATTTTAAAAATAATTAATCGTAAAATAAAAATATATAAAAACTCCTTTTCTAAAATATTAACAAACTCCGCTCATAACTTTTTCACTTTATATATAAAAAACTAATTACAGTAAATATCTAATCATTTATGAATCACAGAACTTAAAAATAAAATTTAAAATAATAAAAACATTTAATCGTAAAAAAATTCCTTTAATAAAAGTCTTTTGAATTCCACCCGTCCGTCACATTTCTTAACACCCATCCCCTTCCGTTTAAATTGTTTTCGCCTTGTTGCCAACATCTCAAAAATTCGCTACATTTATTGACAAAGATATACATGGAACATGACGACATATATATGGCGCGAAATGCCCACGTTGGTGAATATTGTAACGTCTTTCGTTTTTGCAGTATTAAGGTTTTTGTTTTATAAACTCATTTTGACTTTCCTCTCCGACCCAAACAACTACGGGAGTGAATGAGCTCTGATGATGATTTTTGTAAAATCGAAATATTGATCAATATCAGCTATGATTATATTATAAATTGTTTCTTCTTTAACAGCATTGTGTGATGTTTTCATTCCACCTTTTCTTACTCATATATATATATATATATATATATATATATATATATATATGAGGGTTTCCTGCCTATAACTCTGCTGATGAGGCATGGTAGACCGAAAGGTACATACAGAGATTGACTTTTCTCGATTTGTTTAGCCTTACATTTGAACAGGTATACCCACCTAATTCATTAATTATCAATTAATTAATTCTCAAAATTAGGTATGACTTCAATTAAGCTCATATTACCCCGAAATTGTCGGCTAAGGCCATAGCAAACACATTGTCTGTTGTTTTGAATTTGATATTTTGAAATTTAAATCGACGAAAGCCATCACATCAGAATTTGCTCTTGAAATCGCCCACAGTTTTTTCCTTTCATTTTTGGCTTCTTGGTTTCGCGGGGGCGTTCGTTTGATCCCACTTTTACCCTTTACACAACTTGTAGCAGTCGTATGGATTCTCTAATTCCACCGACCTGTGCCATGTTGCATTTATCCCGGGTAACGAAAGGGGTTGACAACCACGCATTTGATTAAAAGGAACATGATTATTACTAATTGATTCAATTTATTATATACCCATATATATATATATATATATATAATATATATATATATCAAAAAATGAAGGAAGAACTCAATACAGTGATCCCATAATAAATTTATTTCGACGAAAATTGGGGCCCATATAAATCTAAGTTGATTTAAACCGGTTCCCAAATTTCCGTCTCATCAGATGGGTCTCAATTCACTTATGGACAACATATCACAAAAAACCCAAAGAGCTGAATATATATAAATTCAAACAAAACTAAAAATAATAAAAAAAATATATATATATAATATTTAACAGTGTAGGATTGTAACCATAGAAACAGGAAGTGAAATGAAAAAAAGAGATACATCTCAGGTTGATTCCTAGGTCGTCCAGACAGACAAAAAAGTGACATGACAGAACAAACAGAGTAGTATATTAAATATAAATAGACAAGTAAAATAAAAAGATTTAAATTAAACATTAGAGTAATAATGATGTATAAAAGAAAATACTAGATAGATATAAATAATAAAATAAATTAATAGTACGATAATAAAAATTAAAATTAAAATTAAAAAATAATAAATAATAGAAATAAAAATCAATTAAAAAATAATAATACTAACAATAAAGATAAAATACTCAGAAGAGTCCCTGGAGACCTGCTGTCACTTGGACTCCAGTGAAAGACCATCAGCTAACACTGATGTGAAAACTCAAAAGGAGTAATAATAATTTTAAAAAATTTAATATATATATATATATATATATATATATATATATATATATATATATATATGAGTAGAAAATATTTTAAAATATAACAAACACAGGATGTTATGATTAGGGAAAACAATTTTATGTGTCAATACTTAAGCATTTCGTATATTGTACCATCTCAGGACACTGTTAAGTAATATTTATGTGAGGGACAAAATGAAAGATGTTAAGTGTATAGTGAATGTGTGAATATGATGTTATGAGGATTATATATATATATATTATATATATATATATATATATATATATATATATATATAATATATAAGTAGAAAATATTTTAAAAATATAACAAACACAGGATGTTATGATTAGGGGAAACAATTTTATGTGTCAATACTTAAGCATTTCGGTATATTGTACCATCTTCAGGACACTGATAAGTAACGTTTATGTGAGCGCCAAAATGAAAGATGTTAAGTGTATAGTGATTGTGTGAATATGATGCTATTAACCGTTAATTTTTATATGCGCGTTTGTTTACGAATAGCCAATGACGTGATCAATGCATGTGCAAAAATGGAAGGTGAAGATCATATAATGACTAACATTAATATTCCATATGAAACACGTCATATCTTTGTTAACTTTTCGTTCTCCGACTATTCATGTTAATGCATGCGCCATTATATGATGTTCACCTTCCATTTTTGCACATGCATTGATCATGAAAGTATATTGTCATCCGCTTGATAAATTGACTTTGTGTCAGATCTTTCTAGAGTGGAGGGCTTCGTAAATATATATGTTGTCATCGAAGAAAAGGAGGAGGTTGCTTCTTATTTTGGCACCTCTGTGAATCCAACTAGAGGTAAATAGTAGGACAGAATGGGCGCTTTTGTTACGTAGCCGTTCGTCACGGTACCATATAGATACATTTGTTACGTCTTACTCTGGTCTATTCTTCCGGCCGTCTTCTGATCGTCTAGTCTTCTGTCTTCTATCTTCTAATGGTCTCGTCTGGTCTTTCTTATCTGGGGATTCCGAGTCTGGTTCTGCTGGGGACCATTTTCTTATCAGAAGCCTTGTGTCATTGTTAGCTTTTAGTAATAAAACAAGACTTCGATTTACTTTTGATGTTAGTTTATTCTGGATCCCCAGGCCAGACAACTGCGCGCGGAGAGTCACATCTTGCTAGCTTCTAACTCTGCAACTGACTACTGCAACTGACTACTGCAACTCTAAGTTGCTTACACCTTAAACCGGAAAGGGCTTTCTATCGGGGTTCCGTTCTCACGATTCTATCCCCAGAAAGCAAGGTGAGAGTGAGGTCAAGCATTGTCACTCACTCTCAAGGCCATCAGCTGTACTGATCGCCATAAGGATTTCTATACTACCTTAAAAAGTAATAGGGATCCAATTAATATGTAACACTTTCACCCTGGTTAGGCAGCCAGTCTAGTAGAAGGAAAATTTAGAATTCAAACCTGTTAAACTCCACATAAGAAATTTACCTTGTGTCACATCCTTTTCGTGCTGAGGACTTGGTAAATATATATATATATATATATATATATATATATAATGTCATCCGCTTAATAAAGTGACTGTGTCACATTATTTTAGTGTGGAGGATTTGGTAAATATATATATTGGCATCGTTCGCTTTTGACAATCGGGGTTCCAAATCGAAAAAAAGGAGGAGGCTGCTTTTCATTTTGGCACCTCTGTGAATCCAACTATAGGTAAATAGTAGGGTAGACTGGGCGCTTAAACCTTGGTTAGGCAACCAGCCAAGGAGAAGAAAAACTTTGAATTCAAACCTGTTAAACTTCGCTTAATAAATTTACCTTGTGTCACATCCTTCTCGTGCGGAGGGCTTGGTAAATATAGATATATTGTCATCCACTTAAATAAAATGACTTTGTGTCACATCCTTCTTGTGTGGAGGGTTTGGTAAATATATATAATATATATATATATATTATATATATATATATATATATATATATATATATTGACATCGTTCGCCTTTGACAAGCTGAAACCCAAATTGAAGAAAATGGAGAGGTTTTTTCTCATTTTCGCACCTCTGGAAATCCAACTATAGGTAAATAGTAGGGCAGACTGGGCGCTTTAAACTTAGTTAGGCAACCAGTCGAGGAGAAGGAAAACTCAGAATTCAAACTAATTAAATCACGCTTAATGAATGTACCTTGTGTCGCATCCTCCTCATGTGAAGGGATATATATATATATATATATATATATATATATATATATATATATATATATTGTCATCAGCTTAATAAATTGACTTTGTGTCAGATCCTTCTAGATGCGGATGGGTTGGTAAATATATATATTGGCATCGTCCGCTTTTGACGTGGGACCCAAATAAAAGAAAATGGGGGTGCTTCTCATTTATGCCCCTCTGGAAATCCAACTATAGGTAAATAGTAGGGCAAACTGGGCACTTTACCTTTGATTAGGCAACCATTCTAGGAGAAGGAAAACTGTTAAATACCGCTTAATAATGTGACCTCGTATCACACCCTTTTCGTGTGGAGGGTTTGGTATATATATATATATATATATATATATATATATATATATATATATATTGGTATCGTTCGCTTTTAACCAGCTAGGACACACATCGAAGAAAAGGGGGAAGTTTCTTCTCATTTTGCACCTCTGGAAATCCAACTATAGGTAAATAGTAGGGCAGACTAGGCGCTTTAACCTTATATATATATATATGGGATATATATATATATATATATATATATATATATATATATATATATATATATATATATATATTGGCATCGTTCGGTTTTTAAAAGCTGGGATTCAAATCGAAGCGAAGGGGCAGGTTCTTTCTCATTTTGACACCTCTGGGAATCCTACTATAGGTAAATAGTAGGGCAGAATGGCGCTTTAACCTTGGTTTGGCAACCTGTTAAACTCTGCTTAATAAATTTACTTTGTATCACATCCTTCTCGTCTGCAGAGCTTGGTAAATATATATATATACATATATATATATTGTCATCCGCTTAATAAATTGACTTTGTGTCACATCCTTCTAGTGTGGAGGGTTTGATATATATATATATATATATATATATATATATATATATATATTATATAATATGTGGTGTGTGTGTGTGTGTGTGTGTGTGTGTTGTGTGTATTGGTATCGTTCGCTTTTGACCAGCTGGGACACAAATCGAAGGAAAGGGGAGGATGCTTCTCATGTTGGTACCTCTGTGTCTAGCCACTCTGGTATCAAGATGGTCGAAAGAGTGGAATTGAGGCTTGTTGTCGTCTACCCGTTTCGTACATTTGTGGGGAGCAAATCGACGACACTGGCGATTGATTTCAATTTGGCTCATGTTGCTCTTATTAGTGTTGACACGCAACACAATTGTGAGTGGCACTAAAGTTTTCTCACAGCTCTAACCTTTAGCCAATCTCGAATATTGGGTGCCTAAAGCGGGTGGCAGTTGATTGGTTGGTCGGATTTTATGGCGTGTCAACCCGTTGTCTAGTCAAATGAATACGGAGCTGCCGAATTTTATCTCACGTTTCCATAATACGAGGGTGAGTCAAAAAGTGTTGGAAATTTTCCTCACCTAGATTTATAGACTAGCCAAGGTCACGTGAGTTATTCTTGAAACCAATCACTAGCAATACTACGAGGCTGATAGAATACTTAAACCCCTGTTGAGATTGTTGAGTATATATATATTTACCGACCCCTCCGCACGAGCAGGATGTGACACAAGGTCAATTTCTTAAGCGGAGTTTAACAGGTTTGAATTCAGAGTTTTCCTTCTCCTAGACCGATTGCCTAACCAAGGTTAAAGAGCCCAGTCTGCCCTACTGTTTACCTATAGCTGGAGGGAGAGTAGGATTCATACCTCTGCCAAAGGTATTAGCGCTATGTGAAATGCAATTACCACGTCCAGGATTTGAACTCGGGGCGACGAGTCCTTTTCCCATGACTTTAACCATTACACCACGCGCTTCCTACGTGATTTTTGAGTATATAAGGTGTGTGCTAGATCTTCGCTCTTACTTATAGACTAGGCGAGATTATGTGATCTATCTCTTGGCCAATCACTGGCACTACTCTGAAGTTGATACAATACTTAATCGACCCTACTGGCCATAACTACGTTAACATTCTTTGACGACGTACATAGGATTAAATCACTGGACCTTTACCAATACGCAGGATAGGACTTATACGCTTAGCAAATGATTTCATAACACAGGACCTTCTTTAAGCCCTTTTCAACTGGCCAAGGACGGCATTTCAAAACTTTACAACCCCCCACATTGGGCATAATTACAACTGCGTTCACTGAAGACGGACATAGGATTGCAGGATCGTTACCAATATTCAGGAAGGACTTATACGATTACTAGAGTAACCAAAGGATTCATTATCGAGGTACTCTTTACCAAGATCTGATAATTCTTTACCAGAGTAACCAAAGGATTCATTATTGAGGGACTCTTTATCAAGGATCAAATTCCACTGGATAAGCTCTTCTGCTTTAAGGCCAAAGAATGGCCCTTAACAACATAATGTCATTTTCTTTATTTCATATATTTTATAAAACTAAGGCTCAGACCAAGTGTTACATAATCTATGCGTTCCCAGAGCTCCAGAATTGAAACTTCACCATCAGGAAGAGTTTAACGTCATACCCAGAACATTAAGACCCTCAGCCACCGCCATCTAGTACATATATAATAAATGGGAAGGAGGTTTGCCATTAGGGCAATAGGGTCGGGACAATCGTATAGGTGCTAGGGCTTGATCTGACCAGCCGATTGATCAAATGGGCGTCTTGAAGAGCCTAACTAGCCTAAATAAGGGCCAAAGTGGGGTGTTGCATGTCATAGACTGCTCAGCCACTAGGATTCCGTCATTAAGCATCACGGATCGCCACCCACGGGCAACAGGTAGCCCCATTGGTGGAGTCTTACCCATCTGCAGAGGTGCAGTCAGTGTATAATACAGCCCCAGCTGACAGGTCTTGGAGCTGAGAGTAAGTGTGGCACTCCACCTTAGATGCAAAAGACAGCAGGGATGTCTATTCCTTATGGTGTTTATCTCCTTCCAAAAGAGCCCCAGCTGACAGGTCTTGGAGCTGATAGTAAGTGTGGCACTCCACCTTAGATGCAAAAGACAGCATCGATGTCTATTCCCTATGGTGTTTATCTCCTTCCAAAAGAGAATATGTTTACATATAACCTGTTGTTCAACAATTTCAGGTTTGATAAGTATATGAACTGTAGCTTCGTCCAGGGTTTGAACTCGGGTAGACGAGTCCATTTCCTGCGACTCTAACCACTAAACCACGCGCCCCCAACTAGACAAGAATATGTTTGCATCTACCTTGTTGTTAAACTATTTCTGGTTTAATATCGGCTATAAAAATCTTCAGTCTCCCGTTTCGAGCTTGAATTGACGCATTTGTGATGACATATCACTCGATCAAAAATAATGACCTATAGGTCACGGGGCGAGAGGGTTAACGTTCAGATTTCTGGGTTATAAGGTTAAAAGCACCTTGACGCTGACCTGTGGTCAGTTAATGGTTTTCATTGGTCAATATATTAAAGAGGACGACATTGCAATAGCTTCATTACATGGAACAATGTGTTTGGCGGTTTTATGATTTCATATTCGAAAACGAGGCTGTGTGTGTCAAGATGGAGGTTGAGTGTTTGATTGGATATATCGGTTCGGGAACGAGAGGGGCAGAAGAGTGTAATAAAGAGAGAGAGAGAGAGAGAGAGAGAGAGAGAGAGAAGAGAGAGAGAGAGAGAGAGATCTGAAACAAAATTAACCAAACCACAGCAAAGAGAATTAGAAAGAAAGAAAGAAAAAAAAAAGAAAGAAGAAAGGTTTATGATTTCAATATTCAAAAACGAGGCTGTATGAAATATATATATATATATATATATATTATATATATATATATATATATAGAGAGAGAGAGAGAGAGAGAGAGAGAGAGAGAGAGTCTGCAAAATTAACCAAACCACAGCAAAGAGAAATAAGAAGAAAGAAAGAAAGAAGAAAGAAAAAGAAAGAAAGAAGAAAGGTTTTATGATTCCATATTCGAAAACAAGGCTGTATGTCAAGATGGTGGCTGACTGAGTTTTTGATTCGATATATCGGTTGGGGAAAGAGAGAGAGGAGAAGAAAGTATTAAAGTGAGAGAGAGAGAGAGTGTGTGAGAGAGAAAGAATTATGAGATGTGTAAACGAGGAACAAGAGGAAGAAGAAAAGAAAGAAAGAAGAAAGAAAGAAAGAAAGAATGATGAGATGT
>CM042180.1:36293994-36309353 GCA_023376005.1 Doryteuthis pealeii
TATGTCAGTGGAATGCAGTCAATATGATGCTTTTGAAGTAAGTAATTTTTTAAAAATCAAACGTTTAATTTTATTTATTTAATTTCCTCACCCTGCTCAGCCAAGATCTTTCAAAATCCTATTTTTTACACCGCCCGAAAGGCGTTTTTTGGTGGGAGGGGGTTGCTAGTACACATAATAGGGATTATTTTTCTCATAGTTTTCATTCAGATTGTTATCATGGCTACAAAGATACAAGCTATTTCCATCACTTCGTGGTTGGAACATCTTGGAAGTCCTTACTGTCGTAAAACAAAACAAATATGTCAGTAGAAGGGAGTCAATATGATGCTTTTGAAGTAATTAATTAAAAAAAAAATCAAACGTTTAATTTTATTTATTTAATTTCCTCACCCCGCTCAGCCAATATCTCTCAAAAAACCCATCTTTTACACCGCCCGAAAGGCGTTTTTTTTTTTGGCGGGAGGGGGTTGCTAGTACACATAATAGGGATTATTTTTCTTATATTTTTCATTCAGATTGTTATCATGGCTACAAAGATACAAACTATTTCCATCATTTCGTGGTTGGAACATCTTAAAAGTCATTACTGTCGTAAAACAAAACAAATATGTCAGTGGAATGCAGTCAATAAGATGCTTTTCAAGTAATTAATTTTAAAAAATCAAACGTTTATTTATTTAATTTTCTCACCCGCTCAGCCAATATCCTTAAAAAACCTATTTTTTACATCGCCCGAAAGGCGTTTTTTGGGGGAAAGGGGGTTGCTAGTACACATAATAGGGATTATTTTTCTTATATTTTTCATTCAGGTTGTTAGCATGGCTACAAAGATAAAAGCTATTTCCAGCATTTCGTGGTTGGAACATCTTGGAAGCCCTTACTATCGTAAAACAAAACAAATATGTCAGTGGAATGCAGTCAATATGATGCTTTTGAAGTAATTAATTTTTAAAAAATCAAACGTTTAATTTTACTTATTTAATTTTCTCACCCTGCTCAGCCAAGATCTTTCAAAATCCTATTTTTTACACTGCCCGAAAGGCGTTTTTTGGGGAAAGGGGGTTGCTAGTACACATAATAGGGATTATTTTTCTTATATTTTTCATTCAGATCGTTAGCGTCGCTACAAAAAATTTCTATCACCTTGCGGTTGGAACATCTTGGATGTCCTCACTGTCGTAAAACAAAACAAATATGTCAATATGAGTCAATATGATGCTTTTGAAGTACTTGATATCAAATGTTTAATTTCATCTATTTAATTTTCTCATCCCGCTCAACCAATATCTTTCAAACACCCATTTTTTACACCGCCCGAAAGGCGTTTTTTTTTGGGAGGGGGGGTTGCTAGTACACATAATAGGGATTATTTTTCTTATATTGTTCATTCAGATTGTTAGCATGGCTACAAAGATACAAGCCAATATCTTTCAAAATCCTATTTTTTACACCGCCCGAAAGGCGTTTTTTTGGAGGAGGGGTATTAGTACATATAATAGGGATTATTTTTCTCATATTTTTCATTCAGATTATTAGCATGGCTACAAAGATACAAGCCAATATCTTTCAAACTCCTATTTTTACACCGCCCGAAAGGCGTTTTTTTTTGGGGGAGGGGGTTGCTAGTACACATAATAGGGATTATTTTTCTTATATATTTCATTCAGATTATTAGCATGGCTACAAAGATACAAGCCAATATCTTTCAAAATCCTATTTTTTACACCGCCCGAAAGGCGTTTTTTTTTTTTGGTGGGGGTTGCTAGTACACATAATAGGGATTATTTTCTTATATTGTTCATTCAGATTGTTAGCATGGCCTACAAAGATACAAGCTACTTCCATCACTTCGTGGTGGAAACGTCAGGAAAATAAGTTCACCTAAACTGTGACACAAATTCATTTGTAATAACATGACACAAATACAACGGCACATACTCGTGTCGTGTGCTCATATAATCAACGTACAACCCCAGGAAGTATTTTTTGGAATTAGCGCGTTAAAGGATGTTCACTTAGCTTTTTTTATTATTATTTAGCAGTAAATAAACAAATGCTAGATAAGACACAAACATTTTTTTTTACTAGATCTTGTCAGCATTATACAATTAGCACACTTAAAAGACGTTTACTTTAGTATTTTTACTAACACGTTCATATATCCAATCTTCTTATCATAAAATATAAAATACAGCATCAGTATTTTGTACATTTAATAGAATATTCTCATAAATATGTATATCCTTAATAATTATGATTAATGTTGGATTATTTAGGGCCGGCTTAGCTCAGTCGTTAGAGCATTCGTCTAGAAACCATAAGGTTCCTTGTTCGATGCCGGTCCTCGCCAACTCAACATGAGTAGCTGTGTGGTAAAGTAAGGAGCTGATGGTAGGTATGGCCCTCCACCTCAGACGTAAAAACAATCTCCTTGGTTTAGGGCTATTGAAAATGGGATAGATTCCCTCTTCTCTCCGGGACAGCAAAGAGGACACATGTGTTAGACATTTTGCGTCTATACCTTTTAGATGGGAGCTTCGCCCCCAGCCTGTCATAAGTAAGTGACATTCTTTCATGGTCTTCTGCGGGAGAAAGTCCTACTTTCTTTACACTTCTATATTGTACCTTGTCTCGTATATGTGTTCATTTTATCTACTTTGTATACCCTTTAATCTGTTTTTGGTTTTGTTTGGTTTTTGTTTTAACGGCATATCAACCTCAGTGGGTCATTTAATGCTAATAAAGTTTTGAAATAAATCAATTCTTGATGGATAATACAATTTTTTATGAATACATTTTTTCTATTTAACCCATAGATGAGACCCTAACAGGTACTACCACTCCGTGTCAGAGTGGACCAGGGAGCATTTGTGAGGAAGGGGTGCTCCACATTCCCCAAACCTCCAGAACTGGAACCTCACCATCAGATAGAGTTTAACGTCATTCCCAGGACATGTAGACCCTCAGCCATCGCCTTCTAGCACCCATATGATAAAGAGTGTTGTGGCTCGCTATAAGAGCAATAGGGTTGGGGCAATCATATAGGTGCTAGGGCTTGACGTCGAGAGAGGGCCTCTACAACCGCCCGTCTAGCTAAAGAAGAGCCTAAAGTGGAATATTTCAAGTCATGGACTGCTCAGTTTCTATCCTTAAGCATCACGGGTCGCCAACAGGTTGCCCCATTGGGTGAGTCTTACCCCTCTGCAGAGGTGCAGTCGGTGCATTCTAACGCCCCAGTCGACAGGGTAGCCTTTAATTTGTATACGTACTACTGTTTAAATGTATTTCTATGTGCTCACTATTAAAGTCTATATTTGTTATATCTTATAACTTCTGAATATTACTCGTACTTATATGTACCCACGTTGGAAGGCCACTAAGCCTTCCAACTAATCATAATATCTTTAAATCTAACACATACTTTTACTGATTGATAACTGGAGGGTTTTTTAAGGGGACTGTTAGGGTCAGTTCTCAAAATGAAAAAAAATTGAAATAAACAACGATTTACAATTTCTAATTATCATAAAATTCTAAAGAAAGGAGGATGTGCCAAGTTTGAACTCTTTTCTCACCGGAACAGCAAACAAAACACATTGGGTTAGACATTTTGCGTCTATACCTTTTATGTGGGGATCTTCGCCCCCAGCCTGTCATAAGTAAGTGACATTCCTTCATAGACTTTTGCGACTATCTGTCGTGTTGAAATTTTGGCAAAACCTATAAATTATTGATCGTTTCTCGCGTTAGCCTTTAATTTGTATACGTACTACTGTTTAAATGTATTTCCATGTGCTCACTATTAAAGTCAATGTTTGTTACACCTCCTAACTTCTTTATTGGAATATTACTCGCACTTATATGTACCCACGTTGGAAGGTTACTAAGCCTTCCACCTAATCATAATATCTTTAAATTTAACACATACTGTTACTGATTGATAGATGGAGGGGTTTTTTTTAAAGGGGAGGTGCTGTCGTGTTGAAATTTTGGCAGAACCTATAAATTATTGATCTTTTCTCGCGTTTGGAAAACGTGAGTGTCAGTTGGATACCGTCTGATAATTGTTCCGTTTAAACAAGTGAAACTCTGAGTAATGGAAAATATTTAATTTGTTTTGTAATTGTTCAATTTATTCGAGATTAATAGACTGACATTTCGGCTCATTTCGGAAAAGATCCAATTTTCCCTCTTGCGAACTTTTAATTTAAAACAACCCGATTATATAGAATCGGGTAGAATTTAAATTTTCTATACAAGAAAAGGTTGGAAATAGCGAGGAATCCCGGGAGAAATCTTTGAATTTTAATAGAGGACACATTTATTTTGTTTTTAGTTGTTTTTTTTTTGTTTTTGTTTTTTTTTTTTTCTAAAAATGAAATTTAAGAGAAAAAGAAAGAAAAACTTCATAATGTCAGTATAATCCAAATTCATCTTGGGATATAAAAGAAAGAAGAAGAAAAGAAAGAAAGAGAAACGGAGAAAAAAGAAAGACAGAAAAAAAAAGAAAAGAAACGGAGAAAAAAGAAAGAAAAGAAAACAAGAAAAAGAAACGGAGAAAAGAAAGAAAGAAGAAAGAAAGAAAGAGAGAAAAAAACGGAGAACAAGAAGAAAGAAAGAAAGAAAGAAAGAAAGTAAGAGGGGGATACTAAAGAAAAAGGAAGAAAAACAAAAGTAGAATGAAAAGAAAGAGAAAGAAGAAAGAAGAGAAAAAGATAAAAGGAATAATAAATAAAACGAAAAAAAAAAAGAAAAAGAAAGGAAAGGAAAGGAAAAACAAAAGAAATAAAGAAAGAAAAAGAGGAAACGAAAGAAAGAGAGAAAGAAAGAAGAAACAAAAGAAAGATAGAGAAGAAGGAAATAAAGAGGAAGCAAAAGAAGACAGGTGGAAAGAAAGAAAAAATAGAACGAAAGAAAGAAAGAAGAGGAAACTAAATAAGGAATGAATGAATGAGAACGAAAGAAAGAAAGATAAAGAAACGGTAAAAAAAGAAAAGAAGAAAAAAAAAAGGTAATTTAAGAGGGGGATACTAAAGAAAGGAAGAAAAACAAAAAGAAGAAATGAAAGAAAGAAAAGAAAGAAAGGAAGAGAAAAAGAAAGAAAGGAATAAATAAAAGAAAACGAAAAGAAAACGAAAAGAAAAAGAAAGGAAAGAAAAAAAGAAAAAGAAGAAACGAAAGAAAGAAAGAAAGAAAGAAAGAAGAAACAAAAGAAAGATAGAGAAAAAAGGAAATAAAGAGAAAGCAAAATAAGACAGGTGGAAAGAAAGAAAAAAAGAAAAAGAAAGAAAGAAAGAAGATGAAACTAAATAAGAAAGAAAGAAAGAAAGAAAGAAAGAAAGAAAAAGAAAACGGAGAAAACAAAAGAAAGAAAGAAAGAAAGAAAGAGGGGTATACTAAAGAAAGGAAGAAAGACAAAAAGAAGAAATGAAAGAAAGAAAAAGAAAGAAAGGAAGAAGGGAATGCAAAAGCAAAAATGAAACAAACAAACGAAAGAATGAAAGAATAAACGAAAGAATAGGAATTAAAAAGGAAGGGAGAAAAAAGGAAAGAAAATAGAGGAAAAAAGAAATGAAGAAAGAAAGAAAGAAAGAAATAAAGAAATAAGAGGTAAACAAAAGAACGACAGAAAGAAAGAAAGATAAACGAACGAAAGAAAAAAAAAGAGATAGAATGATGCGAAAACAAAAGGAAATATACAAAAGAAAGAAAGAAATAAAAAATAAAAAGAATAACTAACCAAATAAACAAAGTAAAAAGGAAGAAAAAAGAAAGTAAGAAAAAATAATGGGAAAAGGAAGAAAGAATAAAAATTAAAGATAGGAAAACAAAAGAGTATACACAAATGAAAAAAAGAATGAAAGAAAGAAAGAAAGAAAGAAAGAAAGAAAAAGACAAGAAAGAAGAAATAACATACCAAAGGAAGAAATAACAAAGAAAGATGGGAGACAAAAGAAAGTAAGAAAAAATAAGAAAAATAAACGAAGAAAGAAAGAATAAAAAATTAAAGATGAGAAAACAAAAAGAAGTATACAAAAGAAAGAAAGAAAGGAAGGTAGAAAGAAAGAAGAAATAAACATACATAGAAAGAAAGGAAGAAAAAAAGAAAGAAGGGGAGAAAGATGAAACTAAGAAAAATTAGGGGAAAAGAAATAAAGAAAGAAAAAATAAAATAAAAACATTAAAACAGAGTAAATAAAATATATATATATATATATATATATTATATAATATAAATATATATATATATGTGTGTGTGTGTGTGTGTGTGTGGTGTGTGTGTTTGTGTGTGTTGTGTAATAAAAAGACATAAACTAACCAAAACAGTAATCGATTATTTCAATCGATTTATAAATGAATTGTTGTTTCGAAAAATAAGAAGGAAAAGAAGCAAAGAAGAAAAGAAGCAAAGAAGGAAAAGAAGCAAAGAAAAATCAATACGAACGAAGTTTGAAAAAAATATGAGAATAAATGTATGTGGGGAGAAGGATTTAGAACATCGATTAACTTTGGAAAAAAAAGAGTTAACATTAAAAACAAAAACAAAAAAATTGGCTAAAACAACACAACAACGAAGGAATATAACAGAAAACAATTAGAAAGACGAAATATGAAAAAGAAAGAAAGAAAGAAAGAAAGAAAAGAAAGAATAAAAGAAATCTGCAACAACAGAACAATTAGAAAGACAAAATATGGAAAAAGAAGAAGAATAAAAAATCTGAAAAAAAACAAAAGAAAGAACAAAGAAAGAAAGAAGAGAAGAAAGAAAGAAAAAGAAAAAAAAAAAAAGAATGTGAAAAACAAAAGAAAGTACAAAAAAGAAAGAAAGAAAGAAAAGAAAGAAAAAAAGGAATTAAAAAAAGAAATCTGAAAAAACAAAAGAAAAGTATAACAAAGAAAGAAAGAAAGAAAGAAAGAAAGAAAGAAAGAAAAAAAGAATAAAAAAAGAAATCTGAAAAAAAAGAAAAGAAAGTAAAAGAAAGAAAGAAAGAAAGAAAGAAAGAAAGAAGAAAGAAAGAAAGAAGAAATAAACATACAAAGAAGAAAGGAAGAAAAAGAAAGAAGGAGAGACAAAAGAAAATTAGAAGAAAAATCAATATGAACGAAGTTCGAAAGAAATATGAGAATAAATGTATGAGGGGGGGGTTAGAACTTCGTTTACTTTGAAACAAAAAGAAAGTTAATATTAAAAACAAACAAAAAAATTGGCTAAAACAACACACAACGAAGGAATACAACAAAACAATTAGAAAGACGAAATATGAAAAAAGAAAGAAAGAAAGAATAAAGAAATCTGAAAAAAACAAAGAAAGTATACAAAAGAAAGAAGAAAGAAAGAAAGAAAGAAAGAAAAGAAAGAAAAAGAAATAAAAAAAGAAATCTGAAAAAAACAAAAGAAAGAATACAAAAGAAAGAAAGAAAGAAAGAAAGAAAGAAAGAAGAAAGAAAAAGAAACATACAAAGAAGGAACGGAAGAAAAAAAGAAAGAAGGAGAGACAAAAGAAAGTTAGAAGAAAAATCAATACGAACGAAGTTCGAAGAAATATGAAATAAATATTTGGGGGGAGGAGGAGTTAGAACTTCGATTAACTTTGAAAAAAAAAGAGTTAACATTAAAAACCAAAAATTGGCTAAAACACAACAACGAAGGAATATAACAGAACAATTAGAAAGACGAAATATAAAAAAAGAAAAAAAAATTTTTTAAACAGAAAGAAAGAGTCAAAAAAATTTTTTTTTAAATAAAAAAACAAGACTAAAAAATAAATAAATAAAAAAGAAAGTGATTGGAGGAAAAAATATAAAAAATAAAAATTTAAAAAATGGGAAGGAAGGAAGCGAGCGACAAAGAATCGAACAAAGAGGAGTTAGAACTTCGATTAACTTTGAAAAAAAAAAAGAGTTAACATTAAAAAAAATTGGCAAAAACAACACAACAACGAAAGAATATAACGAACAATTAAGAAGATGAAATATAAAAAAAGAAAAACTTTTTTTTTAAAAAACAGAAATAAAAAATAAAAAATAAAAATTTAAAAAAATAAAAAAACAAGACTAAAAAATAAATAAATACAAAGAAAGAAAGGAAGTGATTGGAGGAAAAAAATATTACAAAAAAAAAAAAAAAAAAAGGAAGGAAGGAAACGAGCGACGAAAGAATCGAACGAATTCCGCCATTATTGAATTATGTAAATCGGCGGCAAAAAAAGTTGAAATCTCAAGGCAAGATGGCGAAACGGACGAATCTGATTAAGGAAGCCGGGAAGAGAGGAAGGAAGTGAAAAAAAAAACACACATGTTTAGAAAGAAGAGATGATGCGGTACAGAAAACAACTTCTTGTACAAGAATATTTATTTGTAAGAAGAGAAAGAAGAAAAAGAAAGTCCCTTTGCAATTAGGGAACAAATTAAGGAAATACTTGAGGGTTTTCTTTTCGGTTCTTTTCTTTTCTTTTTTTGTTGTTGAATTGTTGAAGTAGAGCTGGGTATTTAAAAGGATCTTGTCATTGGCAGGGAGAGAAAAGGGGGTTTGTTTATTTTTATTGGCTGTTGGTTTTCTTTTATTATTTATCGAGAATTATGATGGCTTTTGTTATTCTGCATCTTCAGAAATAGTGAGCTTGCTAAATATATAGGGACAAACTGAAATAGATGGATAGATAGATAGATAGATAGATAGATAGATTTGAACATAATGTTAAAGGTAGCTAGATGGAGAGAGAAAGAGACAGAGATAAGGAGAGAGAAAGAGAAATGAATAGACTGTGATAGATTGATAGAGACAGAGAGAGAGTGTGCAACATACTGTGCTTTATAGATACACATTGTTGTGTGAGAGGAGAACAGACAGAGAGACGAGAGAAGGGGTGAGGAGAGAGAGACAGAGGAGAGAGAAAAAAGAGAAAGAGACAGAAAGAGACAGAGACTAACCAATTATGATAAACGGAGATATATAGAGATGGACAGAGGAGAGATAGAGATAGAGAGAGAGAATAACATTAAAAGATATTTGGGGAGAGAGAAAGAGAGAGAATTGAACCTACAATGATACATATATATTATATATAATATATATATATATATATTATATATATATATAAATTATATATTAATATAAGGAGAGAAAGAAGAAAGAGAAGAGAGAGAGAGAGAAGAAAGAGAAAATAGATAGATAATATGAACCTAATGTTATAGGTAGAGAGATGGTGATATATAGAGAGAGAGATTAAAGAGAGAGAAAAAGAAATTAACAGATTATGATAGATTGATCGAGAGAGAGAGGAGGAGAGAGAGAGAGAGAGAGAGAGAGAGCGAGAGAGATGAATGGTGAGAAGCGAGACGTGAATGAGTGTGAGAGAGAAATAAACCTTCTTTGATTTATAGATACATAGAGAGAGAGAGAGAGAAGAGAAGAGAGAGAGAGAGAGAGAGAGAGAGAGTGAAAAGATGTGTTTTTCGGTCCAGCTTAACGGAGTGATAAATTCTTATATAGCTACTTACTTCTGTAGGGAGTATATTCCCTTATTTTCTGTGGTTGCCCTTAGAAATAAGAAATAAGAAATAAGAAATTTATTAATCAATAGTAGTACAAATTATTA
The DNA here is from genome assembly GCA_023376005.1 of Doryteuthis pealeii. Classification (NCBI taxonomy): domain Eukaryota; kingdom Metazoa; phylum Mollusca; class Cephalopoda; order Myopsida; family Loliginidae; genus Doryteuthis; species Doryteuthis pealeii. The sequence continues at coordinate 36,303,597 of CM042180.1, forward strand.
AAAAAAAAATAAGTAAAAGAAAACTTATTGGTTTAAACTACTATTGAAGGAGGCCATGCCTAATAGCGTGAAGCTAATCCCATGGACATTACCACCCTTGGACGCTCACAGGAAACAATACATGAAACACACAACGTAAGCATATACATATATATCATGAGACAAATTAGCCGTGTGAGAATCTAAATGCAAATCTGTTGTTATAAGAGGCAATAAAATGATTTTTCAAAAGTGTTTTAAGGACAAAAATAATTAACTGAAACAAGCTTCATCTTTTCTTTATCAAAAAATAACGATGAACAGTATTCCAAGAATTAATTGCATTAAAACAAATCGAATTAAGCCCAAAACTAACAGTGTTGATGATAGGAAATTAAACAACCAGATTGGTCAGCACGAGTGACATGAGCATGGGTGAAGTCAACTGCAAAAGCATTTTGAACAGAAACAGGCATTTATTGTTGGAATAGTTTATGTAAGAACAAAAATATTTCACAATGGACCATATCAGAAAATTGAGAATCTCCAATTTGCATACAGGTTGTTAGATGATGTCCTAGGAGGCACAAAGGACATAAGTCTCACAGCAAATTTTGAAGAACAGTTTTACGATTAATCAAATAGTACCGCCATTAGGTGACCCCAAATTTGATTACAGTATTGGGAGATGGAATGGAAAATGGCATAATAAACTTGGATCAGAACATTTAGTGGCAAAAAATGACGAGTTTAGCTAGAGCTGCATTAGCCCTTTTGGGCTTGAGCACAGTGATATTGATCTGAGATTTCCAGCTTAGGTCAGAATCAAGATATTTAATACAGTCACTAGAATAAGCCTTTTACCATTGATAAAAAGCTTCAAAATAATAATTCATGGTTTTAAGAGCATGTTTGAAAATGATGTATCCGTCTTAGAGGCTTAAGAGAGATTTATTGGCATTAGCCAAATGACAAAGAACCTTGAGATTCAAATTCATTTGTTGGCAAATTGCTTTAAAGAACCACTGAAATGAATGAGGTTGGTATCATCGGCAAAATGATGAACCTGGGAATAATTAATAGCACAATTCAGGTGTAGGGTTATCTTCCCTTGCTGCTATGGGTTGCCGTTTGGTGGCGTTTCAATCTGGATAGTTAAAGGCAGTCCCGTAAAAATCACCTCCTCTTTCTCCTGGACTCTCCAGCTATGAACGAACATACAAGTTATGTCTCCGCCCATTTGGGACTAAGGGCCTTAGCCCCTCAGATACAGGCTTATGCGTGTGTCTGTACGCGTCCCCTTGAATACTCTATCTTCATAGAGATTTGGCTTACCAGCCCCGGCATATACGCGTATGGCACCCGTTCCCATTTATACTCCATATTTAATGGCATATCAACCTTTGTGGGTAATTTGATGTCAAAACCATAATCGTATATATTTCAAGTTCTGGAGCTCTGGGGCGTGTGGAGTAGTCTTTTATTGCCATTATTCCCAGATCCCCTCCGACGCTAAGTGGTAGTACCTGTTAGGGGCCCCTCTACGGGTTAAATAGATCAAAATTGAGCTTAAAAAGTGTATTTTAAAAAATAGTGTCCTGGTAAATGATGTTAAATTGTAACTTGTGATGAGGTGAACAGGATGCAGCATAAAGTTACTTTTAAAAAAAGAGTTTTCCTTTTTCTAAACTAGTTGTCATATCATGGTTAAATAGCTCGGTCTACAGTACTAATTACCCATAGCTGGGGGGAGAATAGTTGGATTCTTACTGGTTTGGGTTTTACGGCATATCAAACTCGTGGGTCATTAATGCCCGACAAAGTTTTAAATAAATTAATTCTTAATGAATAATCAAATTTTGTTTATTAACTCATGTGTTTCTTTTTAACTCATAGATGACCATAAACAGAGAACTACCACTCCGGGTCAGAGTGGACCAGGAACCACAATGCGAATGAAGGGTGCTCCACATTCTCCAAACCTCCAAAAACTGAAGAACCTCACCATCAGATAGAGTTTAACGTCATTCCCAGGACATGTAGACTATCATTCACCGCCTTCTAGCAGCCATATAATAAAAAAGGGGTGGAGCTGCCATAAAAGGACAATAGGGTTGGGGGCAATCGTTATAGGTACTAGCGTTTGATGAGATCAGCCGATTGATTGGAGGGGACCTCTCCGGCCGCCCGTCTATCCCAAGTAAGGGACAAAGTGGAGTATTGTAAGTCATGGACTGCTCTTCCACCTGGGTTCTATCCTTAAGCATCACGTGTCGCAAAGCACGGACAACAGGTGGCCCCATTGGGGGAGTCTTACCCATCTGCAGAGGTGCAGTCGGTGCATTCCAACGCCCCAGACGACAGAGTGGCTTTTCCCTAGAATATTACTTCTATGTGAAATGCAATAAGCCCTGTCTAGAATTTGAACTTGTATCACAGAGTCCATTGGATCCTTCACGTAGTCATAACCTTTACTTTATTCACCATAAAGTTTTATGGTGACATTAATTTCTGTATATGGGTGTATATTCAGAATTTTCCTTTTAGTATACCGTTTTGCAATAAAGAAACTAAAGAGCCTACTTCCCCCATAGTTGCGGGGAGAATAGTTGGATTCATACGTTTTCCTATGTATTTAACACCATGAAAAATCCAATCCTCTTCCTATGTTGATAACCATCGCACTACAAAACTCTTCCACGTTAGACTTGATTTAGGAATGGCTTCTCATAAGATTTCAGTCTTGCTACTTTGATTAAATTGTTTTTTTATAGTTCGTACAGGATTTGAACTACTCATTCGCTCAGTTGACGAGGCCTGTTTCGAAATATGAACCTCATGGTTTTCTACCCGAACGCTCTACTGATTGAGCAAACCTTTTCTACGATGATAACCCATCGCATTACAAACTCCTCCAGTAGACTTGATCATAGATTCCATTTTGTGCTTTGAATGTATGTTGTTTTGTTTTTCTAACTTCGTACAGGATTTGAATACTCATTCGCTGAGTTGACGAGGGCCTGTTTTGAGCTATGAACCTTTTTTTTCTAGTTTAACCTCTACCGACTGAGTGACTATCCGTCAATCCACACCTTTTCATACGATGATAACCATCGCACTACAACTCCTCCACGTAGACTTGATCATAAGATCCAGTTTTGTGCTTAATGAATGTATTGTGGTTTTGTTTTTTTTAACTTCGTACAGGATTTTGAAACTACTTCATTCGCTGGTTACGATGGCCTGCTTTCGAACTACCTACCGAACTGAGCAAAACCATCCGTCCAATCCGCACCTTTTCATACGATTATAACCATCGCACTACAAAACTCCTCCACGTAGACTTGATCATAAGATTCCAGTTATGTACTTTGAATGTATTTGTTTTTTTTTAAACTTCGTACACGATTTGAACTACTCATTCGCTGAGTTGACGAGGCCGTTTCGAACTATGAACCTTATGATTTCTAGCGAACGCTCTACCGACTGAGCCAAGCCATCCGTCAATCCGCACTCTTCCTACGTTGATAACCACGCACTACAACTCCTCCACGTAGGCTCTGATTTAGGAATGGCTTCTCAAGAGATTCCAGTCTTGTACTTGATTAACCATGTTTGTTTAATTAAAAGAAGATGGGACAAGACTTGTATTAGTAAAAGGTAATGATAGACAAACAAACCGTAAATCCATCAAATGTCTGTTAGATTTGTTTTATTTCTGTTTCTTTCGTACGTAAAGGTTTTGTAATTGAGATATATGATATTCGTGAGATATATAATATATGTTTTTAACTAATTCTTTATATAAACATGAAAAAAAAATATTTGCATAATAATCTTAGTCTGGTCGTAAGCTAATCTCTGCCATCACCAATACCTATATACTCTTCACTAATTTCCTATCAGTCTATGATGCATACCGTCATTACTATCTGTTCTGAATTAATTCTTTATCTCATTCTGTCATTATACAATACTCACATCTGGAAAATTTGTGTATCAAATGTAATTACCTTCTGTTTCAGATAATTATATCTCTCCCCATTTTTCCTCCTGCTGTCTCTGTTTGATTTCTCTCTCTCCTCTCTCTCTCTCTCTCTCTCTCTCTCTCTCCTCTCTCTGTCTTTATATTAATATATATAATATATACTAAATAAAGATATATATATAATATAAATCTAATGAGTCATATCTTAAACCTGACTACAAAACGTTTTCCTTATGTATTTAACTACAATGCAGAAATCCAATCCTCTTCTTAACCCTTAGTCATTCTAATTCTAGTTTGTATATCTATCTATTCTATCCGTATCTGATTTAGTTGTATCAAATGTACTTACCTCTTTTTAGATAATGTATCATCTCCTTTTCTCCTCTGTCGTCGTTTCGATGTCTCTGTCTCTCTGTCTTATTATATAATATATATATATATATGTATATATATTATCTAATGCCAGTCAGACTGAACCTACTAAAAGTTTCGCCTTAATGCTCTTCCGAGTCTAAGCAGATCTTACCCCTGTAAAGAGCCATTTAGCGAACTTAGAGGTTTCGTTCTGACTCATAGATTGTATCTTTATTATTTGCGTCTTACTTATGTATTGAGCGCTTTAGGGTCCGGTTAGCTTCAGTCGTAGAGCTTTCGCCTAGAAAACCACAGGTTCCTAGTTCGATACTTGATCTCCGCCAACTCAGCGTATGAAGTAGCACAGGCGATCTGTGCGGAAAGTAAGAGCTGATGGTAGTGTTCGGCGCCCTTCGCCTCAGATGCTAAAACTAATCTCCTTGTGTAGCGCTATTAAAAGGGGGATGACTCCCTCGCTGACTGGCATACCAATTAGCCGACCCGACGACTTTACTTATGGTAAATCCTCGCGGTGAAAAAAAACAAAAACAAATAGTTTGATGTAAAAATATACTACCAAACATAACGAAGAGAAAAACATTTTGGTGAAAAAAGAAAAACCAATATAATCGTACCAACCGAAATAACTATTAGTACAAAATTTTGCCCAAAAGAAAAAACAATTTATATATAATATATATATATATATATATATTATATATATAATAAGTAGTAAAGTAGTAATAGTCCGACGCCCTAAAGTCAGTAAATCGAACTAGGAACCTTGTGGTTTCTAGCCGTAAGTTTGGTATATTTATATCTAGCAAATATATGCCCCTCCGGGTGCAAGTATTTAAGTTAATTAATAAATATCATATTAAATTAAAAGCAAATAAACTGAAAAAGAAGCAAAATAAAAAATTAAACAAGGGGTATGATTTGAAAAAATAAGAATAACTTGAAAACAACTTCCATCATTTCATACTCCCGTATTTCATTGGTAAATTTCCTAATTAACTATTTAGTTAAAATGGGAATTAAAGAATAAAATGTAGTTATCTCGTGCTACATGATTTTTAAAAAAAGATTATCCCCGAGATTTTTGCTCATATTCCAAATAATCTAAAAAAACCAAACAATTTAGAAATCAATACAGCATAATATTTATTAAAACAAATTAATATCAATATGCAAATTAGCCTTCCCATTCCAACACTTAACGCTATTTTTTTGTATATATAATTACAATTGCATTATAGTATTAGATCAGCTCAACAGTCTTATGGATGAAAAAACAATTTTAATAATAATTAGAAGTTTTAAAAAAAATAAAGTCCAAGTTAAATGTATGTAAATAACAAGGAATTGGACTGTATAATATATTTCGGTTACAGACAGAAAAACACACAATTCTCTATATCAATAAGATAACC
>CM042180.1:36309453-36311953 GCA_023376005.1 Doryteuthis pealeii
CATCTCACTCTTCATACATTATCCTATGTCCTCTCTACCTCCCTTGCTCTCTCTCACACACACACACACTCTCTCTCTCTCTCTCTCGCCACCTCTCCTCTTACTCTCTCATTCCTCTCTCTCTTTCTCTCTCACACACACATACACCACACCTCTCTCTCTATCTATCTATCATAAATCTGTTTATCTATTCACTAACACATACACACACACATAGCTACCACACTAAACCACACACACACTTCTCTCTCGTCTCTCTCTCTCTCTCTCTCTCGGCTCGTCGATACTTCTCATCTCCCTTCTCTCTCTCAATATCTACTATATCTATCTCACTCACCCACAACCACACACACACAATGCCGGACACACAAAATCACATCTACACTCTCTCTCTCTTCTCTCTACTCTCTCTACCTCTCTTCTCACTCTTCCTCTCTCTCTCTCATCTCATCTCTCTCTCTCCTATACAAAACACAGCACACCACGCACAGCACAGTAACGCACGGCACATCGCCGACCTAGTTTCTTCCATTCTACTTTTCTTTCGTTCATTTCTTTTCTTTCTCTTCGCTTGTTTCCTTTTAAAGAAAAGAAACTTAGTTCACTTGAATATGCTTTCATGTGTCGTTCCATTGAGGCGCCTGTTTATCGAATATTGAGTTTTCAATGCGCAACCACAAAGGGGGACGCAGCTTTTGCCGAGAGGGGGGGTCCCATTCCTTGCTAAACTGAGAAATGCAATACCCATTCAGCGGGATCACTCGTGACTATTGTCATATCAATGACTCACTTCCGCTTATGAAATATCAATTTACCATAGGTGTCCCTATATTTCTTTTTGCATCCATATACACGACACCACACATCATTTCGCATCAAACGACACACACACAACACACTACAACCACACAACACATAATATATATATAGCTATATATATTGCTTATGCATCAATGTTACTTAATACAATGACTACCAAAAATCTTTAGGAAGCACTAGCATATAGTACTACAAAAATCCTAAAACTAAACTAAAATAAACTTTGATAAATAGCATCCAACATTCTAAAAATGACCTTATAATTAAGTTATAAAATCTATTAAAGCATATAAGTCAGTAATAATAATTAGACAATAATAATAATAACACTCTACTAATAATAACTAAACCAACAATTAATGAACTAAACAACTAAAATGGAAATACTGGAATATAGCCCTCGATTGCTTACTTGTACGGTTCAAGAAACTACGCCTGAAACGATGGCCCTCGCATAGCTGCCATGAAGTACTTTCCGTTCTATGACATATGGCACATACATATCCAGCCAATTTTCGCAGCATCTAATTACAAAAATAATCTGTCCTATCTTAAAGCATATACTGAAAAACAACAGGTCACCAAACTTGCAGGACAGAAAATGCGCTGCACATAATTATAACATATATATGCCTACAAGACAAAACGCACTTGATATATAGCTAAATACCATTTACAATATATTATTATATTTAGTCCCCACACAGCTCTCTTAACCTTAGACAAAATGTGTGAACTAGTTCACCAAATTATCGCCGAATTAAATCCATATACCACGGGAACAGAACAACTACTACAGCCCTTTGAGGTCATGGAAATTAAAATGTGATTTCATTTATTTTTGTTTGTTGTCTATATTGTTTCTTAGTTCTTTTTTTTCACTGCTTGCATAAATTCAACATGACATAAACATATCAACTGTTCACCGAAGTAACAAAAGTTATACACAACAAATTTTAATATATATATCCTATATTAATATACGTACATCAAGTAATTGTAATATAGTAGCTAGTCTCTGCAACACAATCCTCTGGAAACAGCCACGCCTTCACTAACAAGAAAAACAACCTGTACGGTTCACTTGCGCTTCTGTCACACAAACCATCTTGAGTAAGTAATGAGCCAAAGTACAGAAGCTCATAAGCTTGACGTTCTCTTTGGATCACCTACACCAGATACGCATCAAAAGTAGCTGCCCCTCAAAAAAACATGCGGCTCAATCAGTCCTCAGCATGCTTTGCAGTCGAAGCGACCGCCGGGTGTCATGTACGATAGATACTGGTTGAGTAGATGAGAGACTATGTGATATATAGTATGTATTCTATACTCATATATAAGCTCCCTAATGAGTACGAGCTATATATATAAGTAGTAAAAGTGTAAAGTCGACGGGGCGGCCTAAAGTCGGTATCGAACTAGGAACCTTGTGGTTTCTAGCCGAAGTTTGGTATATATATATACTAGCAAATATATGCACCATCCGGATGCAAGTATTTAAGTTTAATATAATAATATATCATATTAAATTAGAAAGGCAAATGAAACTGAAAAAGAATGCAGATAAAAAGATTAGTAACAGAGGGGGTATGATTGAAAAATAGAATAACTTTGAAACTAACTCTTCCATCATTTTCCATTACTCCCGTCTTTCATTGGTAAATTTTCCTAATTTAACTAT
>CM042180.1:36316953-36342520 GCA_023376005.1 Doryteuthis pealeii
AAAATATTTTTACAAGAGGATGGATATTTCTTACAGGTAAGACTCGTTAGTCGAAAGAAATGAATGACGAAACTATTTTCATGTTGATTATACGAATGCTACCCAAGCAGAACGCCTCTCCCTTTCTCCTGTCTCTCTCATTCTCTCTCGCCTTTTCTCTCAATATATATATATAGGGTGTTTCAAAGTAGATGATATAATTCGAGATGTACAGGGTGTTGCAGAAAAATCCACATCCTTTCGTTATCTTATAACTTGACCAATTCTCGTTCAAATGATCTCAAAGTTTCACAACACATACAGGAATAGTATTATCTGCGTTATTCGGACTATTGTCCCCATCTTCATTGTTATTTGTACAACGTTTCGGTCGATATACCCTCCGGTCTTATTCAGGTATTTTTTGGCTGAGCAGTCCATGACTTGCAATATTCCACTTTAGGCTTTTCTTCTGCTAGACGTGCGGTCGGAGAGCCCCCCTCCGATAAATTAGCTGGCCAGGTCAAGCCCTAGCGGTAGTACCTGTTAGGGTCCCATCTATGGGTTAAATAGAAAAACATGAGTTTATAAACAAAATTGTATTATGCATTAAGAATGAATTTATTTCACAACTTTGTCGGCATTAAATGACCCACCGAGGTTGATATGCCGTAAAGCAAAACAAACAAAACAAAACAATAACGGAAATTCTTTTAGCAAGAATTGCGTGTTAGATGAGAGTGGAAATGTTTAATGATGAATCAGCATATCCACATGGCATCTCTCATCGGACGAACCGGTGAGACGTGGCAAAGTGGCAGAGGAGAGGAGTGAAAGATGAGAGAAAGAATTGAGTTTAGTACAATGTGCTGAAAGAGTTAGACATGGAGCTTTTGCTCGGCAGTTTCAGCTCCGGGGGAAAAATTCTCTCGAGAAAATTAAGTGGCATTTTTCTTATTACTAAAAACTCTTAATGGCCCAAGGCAAAATATCCATCAGTGTCCAAGTTGGTTTGCCGACTTCAGATATCACGGAATTGCCAGTCAACTGACCAGCAGCCCAATAACCAGGATTCCAGCCTCTCCCAATTTGATACGAGATATATATACACATATTTCTACTACCAATACATCATCTCCCCATTAGAAGTATCTAATAAGAATGTTCTCGGGGGGGGGGAGTGCAGAGTTAAGTCCGACGCTTTTACTCTCCCAACTGACTAAGTGTTCAGTCTGAAACAATCTCTCCCAGCAATGTTGCACTCTTCTCACCAAGACTATCAAAATATCTTTCTCTCTCGTCCACTCGTCGCAACAGCCAAAATGCTACTGCAAACTTTCCTCCCAGGTTTGTGAGGGCTGGTCATTAAATACACAATTACAGTGTCCATCCGGGCAGATTACTCTGACTTGCCCGTGCAGCACGTGCGACATTAATCAGCACGCGTCAATCCTTCACATCCGGGCCACTCTGGACAGTTTATTAATTCACATGCGTCAGGCAACGACTCCCGATCAGTAGGATGTGAGTTCAATTTCCCCACTCGCCTCTGATCTCATTATGCATGCCAAACACTACGTTCGTGGTTTCTCTCGCCACAGAAGTAAGAGCCCGAACGTAACAAACGTTTAACACGTTATCTCTTCATTCTGAAATGAGGACCAAAACGTAACGAGCGTTGACACGTCATCTTTCCATTCTGATAAGGAGAGCGTATTGTTACAGGAGTAGTTGACTGGGTTAAATCCTACTAAACGGACATACATTCCACCATTGTATATCATCCCGCTGAAAGAAAATAAATATTAAAGATCAAGGAATTAACTGAATTTAATAACATTTTCAGTGTTGATACATTAATGAATAAAAGATATAATGCACCAGTTATTTTATTTAAAGACTTGTATATTTTTCCAGGTCAGTTAACTTTGAACCACGTATGTTTGTGAATCTGTGTTACGCCTCAAAGATACGTGGTTCAAAGTTAACTGATCTGAAAAGATCGAAGCGTTTTCAAATAGAATAACTAATGCATTATATTGTTTCTTCATTAATATATCAACACTGAAAATTTCATTAAATTCGGTTAATTCCCAGATTTTTGGTATTTTTTCTTTCGGCGGGGTGACATAAGATGGTGGAATTTAGGTCCGTTGACTGTTATTTCTTATTCTTTCTGTTTCTTGTAGTCTGTAGCTATCTTCATTTCTTGTTTGTTTGTTTTTTGCGGGGGTGAGGTTTAGTGGTCTGGTTCTGCTATAGATCTGGTTATTCAACATTCTGGTCTGATTATGCCAAGGTTGTCATTAGTTCATAGAGACAACGCAAGACACATATTCTGTTGTGATCACATTTTATCAACTTCAGAACCAGAACCTTCCATCTTGGATTTTCAACCACAAACGCGGAGTCAAAACCGACGTCTCACGGCATAACTGACTCTAAGCTAACTCAACCTTATGGAGATCTTTCACTTACGATAAATTAAATAAATAATTAATTAATATTTATCGTATTAACAAACTAAACAAACGCTTTTATATTTCTTCTGTTTTTGACTGGTCTGGTTCTGCTATAGATCTGGTTCTTCAAGATTCTGGTCTGATTATGCCAAGGCTGTCATTAGTTCATAGAGACAACGCAAGGTACATATTCTGTTGTGATCACATTTTTATCAACTTCAGACCCAGTTAGAAAAAGCCATGAAGATAGCTACATACAATTATTTTTTAAAGTTTTATTTATATTCGAAGATATCTAAAAATTAAAATATACATAGAAATAGCATTGAAATTCTACTTTAAAATGTCCAGCAGAGTTGGTTTCTATTCTTCTTATGAGAGACACCCGTGATTATACCCTCATATTTAAATCTTTTACTTACACTCTGGAGTAGCTTGCAATTATTTCTTATTCTCTTCTGTTTCTTGTAGCTTGTAGCTATCTTCATTGGTTCCTTCTATTTCTTCTATTGTTGACTGGTCTGGTTTTGCTATAGTATGGTTCTTTAAAATGCTGGTCTGATTATGCCAAGGTTGTCATTAGTTCACAGAGACAAGGCATATACTTTGTTATGATCACATTTTCATCAATTTCAGAATCAGCCCTTTGCGGGGAGTGAGGCGGGTCCGTGCTTACATTAGGACATTCCACGACTAAACTCTTTAAGCTAACTAAGCCTTTTTTCCCACAGTCTTTCTTTATTTCCTCTAACTTCATCCATGCAAATAACAAATTATGTCAATAAATCCTTAACGTAAATTGTTATATACCCCATTGCTGGGTATATATTTGGGGAGACTCTTCTATTCTTCTTATGAGGGTATCCGTGGTTATACCCTCATATCTAATCTTTACTTACTTTCTGAACGTAGCTGGCTGTTATTTCTTATTCTCTTCTATTTCTTGTATTCTGTAGCTATCTTCATGACTCCTTCTATTTCTTCTATTGTTGACTGGTCTGGTTCTGCTATAGGTCTGGTTCTTTAAAATGCTGGTCTGATTATGCCAAGTGTGCCATTAGTTCATAGAGACAATGCAAGGCATATACTTTGTTGTTATCACATTTTTATCAACTTCAGAACCAGAACTCTTTCAACCGCATACAAATATATAAGGACGTCTCATCGCTATTAATCCCAAGATCATTTTGATCCGGAGCGGTAATACCTGTTAGAGTCTCATCTATGCTTTGAGTAGATCAGAAATGTGTTTTTTACAAAGTGAAAAAGATGAGAGGCATCAATCCACTTTGCCCCTTACTTAGGCTACACGGTTGGTTAGGGAGTCGCCCCGGCCCGATCAATAGGCTGGTTACGACAAAACTTAGTACCTATATAATTTTACTGACCGTATTACCTTTATGAAAAAACAAACTTGTTTTTATCATGCAAACGCTATAAGCACGTGGCTGAAAAGAAAACTGAGTTTTAAAAAAAGAAAACTGAATACCCAACAAGAATCAATCAAACAATATGTCTTTGGCATAAAATAACCCATGGGTTGATATGCCGTAAAATCCGACCAACAAACCAATCAAATAACCAATATATCATTCAGTTAATATTGTATCATGCATCAAAACGAAGCGGGTCTTCTGTGGATTACATCCCTACTTCTACACATAGTCAATCTTTTATCTCAATAGCAATGTTCCACCTTCGAATGAGAGCATGTATCCCTGTCCCGTAAAATGTTGACTGTTCTTTGAGACACTTCTTTACTACAGATTTCACATATTCGGCACTAGGATAATTTTGGTCTCTCAAATTCTCTTTCATGGGACGTATATTCTGACTCTTAGCTAAATAAACCTTCCGTTCCCACCGGTTTCTGAACCGGATATTGTTGGATTCTTTTATATTAGGTGTGTGCTGGTTCCCGGCCTATATTTAAAGACTAAGCGAGATTATGTGGTCTAATCCTCAGCCAATCGCTGGCCATACTGCGTGGCTGATATATTACTTAAGCGCTGATTCTTTCTCAGTCTACTCGTAACATTCGACGAAGGAACCTAGGATTCTCTACCTGAGAGGATTACCTAAAGGATTCAAATCGGAGAACTCTTTACCTAGAATCAACTGTCTAACGAAGGCCCTTAAAAACTTAACAGAAATAAATTTAAGCAAAGCTTATTTCGTGTCAATCACCGACCACTACAGATCCTGAATTTAACAACACCTGGATTCAAAATCTGTTCTACACTAAAAGAACGACGGTACCTATTAATATACAACACTTTTTCAACAAGAACAATAATGTCCACAAAGACTTCACAGATTTTAACAAGCGGTTGTTTTTTTTTGGGGGGGATCGCTGCTCTCATGAATTGTTTAAAACAGCAGGTATATATATATATATACACAAATAGATACACACATAGTTTGTGTGTGTGTGTGTGTGTGTGTGTGTGTGTGTGTGTGTGTGTGTGTGTTTCAAAACGTTTAATATCATTGGATATACTAGCAAATATATGCACCCTCCGGGTGCAAGTACTTAAGTTTTAATGTAATAAAATATTGTATTAAATCAGAAAGGCTAATGAAACTAAATAAGAATGCAGATAAAAAGATTTGAAACAGAGGAGGGTATAATAAAAAATAGAACAACTGAAACTTACTCTTCCATCACTCTCGTCTTTCATTGTTATTTTTTTCTAATTTAAGTATTTAGTTAAAAGAGGAAGTAAATAATAAAATGACAGTTATTTCATCTTGTTAATGGATCTCATTTAAGATTCATTGAAGAGATTTTTACTTATATTCATTAAAATAAAACCAAACAGTTAGAAATCAATAATACTAAGCACATATTTATCAAATTCGATTTTTTAATATTAATATGCAAATTAGCCTTCCCATTCACACTGTAAAGCGCTATTTTGTTGTATATATAAATATAATTGCATGTTATTAGTATGTAGATATGGTTAACAGTGTTAATAATGTAAAACAATTTTATTAATAATTGAGGTTTAAATAAAAATAAAATCATAGAGAATGTGATGTCAATAACTAAGGGAATTGTGACTTGAATAGTAATATAGTTTCGGTTACAGACAGAAAAACACACACTGTCCATTATAATAAGATAGTGTTTCAAAGGATTTGATATCCACTAGATGACAGGTTCTCTTCTTGTTGATCAACATTAGGTCTGGTCTCTTGGTTGGCATTAGGTGATCTATCTGTACCTCGAAGTCCCAGAGAATTATTATTATTATTATCATTAGTGTTCATTCTCAAGAACAGATTCTGGTTTATGCATATACCCTTTTGTTGTATGGTCAGAATTTGATTTTTTGCATAATTCCTAGTGGATCACCTTCCCCACTTAGTCATGCCTAGTTTTGTATTCCCGTTGTACTAGTTTGCTACATTCGCTTAGTACATGGTTTATCAGTCGCATCTCTATTACCGCATAGTCTACCTTGACTGTTTGGTTAGGTCTTATCAATTTTAGGCTTTGATATCATCATTATCATCATGTCGCGCTATTAGCACGGATATCCATGACAATCTCTCGCCAACCTTTCCTATCATTCATTTTCCCAGGGAGGTCCTCTGCGCAGCAGCCTGCATCTTTGCTTAGTTGGTCAATGTAGGTCCTTGATGGGCGGCCCACACTAGCATGTCCGTGTGTTGGCTTCCACAGGAGAACGTCACTTATGAGCTCATCCTTGCTTCTCCAGCAGTGCCCGGCATGTCTTGTCCGTCTCACTTGTATGGTTTGTGAGATGGGGGGGGGGGCAGGTGGCCATATAGCTGTTTCCTCGTGGGGTGCTGCTTCCACGATTTATTCAGGACTGCACGCAGCATTCTTGTGCAGCTCCCGTCCAGCTTATTCTCAAGGCGCCTCGTTAGGGTCCAAGTGGTGCATCCGTACAGCAACACTGATACAACCACCGCCTGGAAGAAATGTCGCTTTAGCTTGTCAGCGAGATCGGATTTCCATATTACTGATAATTTGATATAATTTGTCCTTATAGCATTATTTTGTGCAGCAAATTTAAGTGATTCAAATATTTTCACTCCTTTTGAGTTTTTCACATCAGTGGAGGCTGAGTGACAACAAGTCTCTTCAGGTCTCCAGGGCTCTTCTAAATATTTGAGCCGATTGCAGCTTTTCCAGATCTTCCAGTCTTTTTTTACAAGTTTATCGGGACCGTTCCAAGTTTTTTCTCGAAAAACTGTAGTTTTTAAGTGGTCAGCCACCCCAGTCATCATCCGGCGGCCTCAGCTGAGAAATACTTTACACAGCGGATTTCCAAGCGGATCTGTCAATTATCATCAAAGACAGTCCTCGGATTTTCAATGGCAGAATCTCCGGCAGTGTCATCTGGATTTGACAACTGACGGCCTCTCCTGTTGATCAGAGACTGCGCCGTCGATTCCCGAGGGCTTAGAAAGAGGCAGATTCATTAGAGACGCCTTGTCAATGGCTTGCAAATCTCAGTCTACTCCGGCGGACAACACCTGACACCACTTGGTTGCGCCTCTTAGATCTCCCGTGGGACATCATACCGTCTCCGGCTTACATTTTACGCTCGACGGCGTAATTAGGTAGATGTCAAATATTACTAGACTAGCGGGAACCGTTGATATAAGACGATATATTAATTTGACAATTGCGTTTGGTATGTTTACTTAAGAGCTATTGCTAAATAGTTCAATATGTAAAAAGTTTATAATCTCTGAGGAAGTTCGTATATTCGAAATAGGCATATTAATTCTTTACTAGCAGGACCTGTGGATATACCACATGATGGTAATTGGATTATTACAGCGTTTGATATGTTTACTTAAGAACTATTGCTAAATAGTTCAATACGTAAAACGTATACTATCTCTGTCAAAATTCATATATTCGAAATACGCATATTAATTCTGTATTAGCAGGACATGTGGACAAACCACAGTACGATAATTTAATTATTGCAACGTTTGATATGTTTACTTAAGAGCTATTGCTAAATAGTTCAATATGTAAAAAGTATAATAATATCTGGCGAAGTTCATATATTCGAAATACGCATATTAATTAACTAGCAGGACCTGGTAATATATCACAATATGGTAATTTAATAATTACAACGTTTGAAATGTTTACTTAAAAGCTATTGCTAAATAGTTCAATATGTAAAAAGTGTATAATCTCTGACGAAGTTCACATATTCAAAATACGCATATTAATTATGTACTAGCAGGACCTGTGGATATACCAAAGTATGGTAATTGGATTATTACAGCGTTTGATATGTTTACTTAAGAACTATTGCTAAATAGTTCAATACGTAAAACGTATACTATCTCTGTCAAAATTCATGTATTCGAAATACGCATATTAATTCTGTATTAGCAGGACCTGTGGACAAGCCACAGTAAGATAATTTAATTATTACAACGTTTGATATGTTTACTTAAGAGCTATTGCTAAATAGTTCAATATGTAAAAAGTATAATAATATCTGGCGAAGTTCATATATTCGAAATACGCATAATAATTAACTAGCAGGACCTGGTAATATATCACAATATGGTAATTTAATAATCACAACGTTTGAAATGTTTACTTAAAAGCTATTGCTAAATAGTTCAATATGTAAAAATTTTATAATCTCTGAGGAAGTTCGTATATTCGAAATAGGCATATTAATTCTTTACTAGCAGGACCTGTGGATATACCACATGATGGTAATTGGATTATTACAGCGTTTGATATGTTTACTTAAGAACTATTGCTAAATAGTTCAATACGTAAAACGTATACTATCTCTGTCAAAATTCATATATTCGAAATACGCATATTAATTCTGTATTAGCAGGACATGTGGACAAACCACAGTAGGATAATTTAATTATTGCAACGTTTGATATGTTTACTTGAGAGCTATTGCTAAATAGTTCAATATGTAAAAAGTATAATAATATCTGGCGAAGTTCCTATATTCGAAATATGCATATTAGTTCTGTACTAGCAAGACTTGTGTATATACCAGTATGAAATTTAATTATTTCAACGTTTGATATGTTTACTTAACAGCTAGTGCCAAATAAATCAATATGTAGAAAGTATAATAACCACTGACAGAGTTCATATATTCGAAATACGCATATTAATTCTTTACTAGCAGGACCTGTGGATATACCACATGATGGTAATCGGATTATTACAGCGTTTGATATGTTTACTTAAGAGCTTTTGCTAAATAGTTCAATATGTAAAAAGTATAATAATATCTGGCGAAGTTCATATATTCGAAATACGCATATTAATTCTGTAATAGCAGGACCCGTTGATATACCACAATATGGTAATTTAATAATTACAACGTGTGATATGTTTACTTAAGCGTTATTGCTAAATAGTTCAATATGTAAAAAGTATAATAATCTCTGAGAAAGTTCATATATTAAAAATACGCATATTAATTATGTACTAGCAGGACCTGTGGATATACCAAAGTATGGTAATTGGATTATTACAACGTTTGATATGTTTACTTAAGAACTATTGCTAAATAGTTCAATACGTAAAAAGTATACTAATCTCTGTAAAAAATTCATGTATTCGAAATACGCATATTAATTCTGTATTAGCAGGACCTGTGGACAAGCCACAGTAGGATAATTTAATTATTACAACGTTTGATACGTTTACTTAAGAGCTATTGCTAAATAGTTCAATATGTAAAAAGTACAATAATATCTGGCGAAGTTCCTATATTCGAAATATGCATATTAGTTCTGTACTAGCAAGACTTGTGTATATACCAGTATGAAATTTAATTATTTCAACGTTTGATATGTTTACTTAACAGCTAGTGCCAAATAATTCAATATGTAGAAAGTATAATAACCACTGACAGAGTTCATATATTCGAAATACGCATATTAATTCTTTACTAGCAGGACCTGTGGATATACCACATGATGGTAATCGGATTATTACAGCGTTTGATATGTTTACTTAAGAGCTTTTGCTAAATAGTTCAATAGGTAAAAAGTATAATAATATCTGGCGAAGTTCATATATTCGAAATACGCATATTAATTCTGTAATAGGAGGACTTGTTGATATACCACAATATGGTAATTTATTATTACAACGTTTGATATGTTTAATTAAGAGCTACTGCTAAATAGTTCAATATGTAAAAAATATAATAATCTTCATTTAACTCTTTCTCTATCTCCCTAAAGGGCCGCTTTAGTAGATTTTCACCATCACTTTGTATTTTTCCTTAATTTTGTTTTAGATGGATCATTTATTGTTACATAATCCATGCATAGTTTATTGTCAACCCCCTGTATTTCTGAAGGGATGGTCCCTTTTCATATCACGGGCGGGTCTTTCAATAAAATATTTCAGAAAGCCCACGAGATACGTGAATCACGTGGGACCGAGTAAACCAACAGTTCCAATTTGGACGTCAGGCAGAGAAGCATGTCTGCCTTAGCGGGATCAAATGCACACGCGCGTTGTGTTAGTTAGAAGAAGTTTAAGCAATAACAGTTTAAAGAAATAATATGGTGTTCTTGCTTGATGAATGTCTTGGCAACAAGACTGACCAAGAAGAAGGAACGCATCAAAGACGAACAGCCAACAAGAATCTAGAAATAGAATTCAATATGGAGAGAAAGAATAGAAACGACTAGAGATCACCAAATGGCCAAAGAAGTAAGTAATGCAAAATGCATATGCATCTCTCTGTCTACCTGTGTCTATCTCTCTCCCCTCTCCAGTAAAAGAACAGTTGTGTATATACTCAACATAGGTATATGTGTATGAGAATATAACATTATTACTAATTTTCACTAGTATTATCCTTCATTTCTTTAGTTCACCGAGTGTTTGTTTTTTGTTGTTTTTTTCCTGTTTTACTATCAAAGTAAATATTTTGCAGAATTCTTTCAGCAAATATACTCATACCAAAAAGAAGACAATAGTCGTTGAGCCAATAGCTTCCTCTGTCATTTAAACAGGTCTTGTTTTTCGTCCAGCAGGATGTCTAGCCACCCTCCTCACCATATGAAATCTGTGGGGTTACGTTAATTTGTATTTTTCATTAATTTTCTTTTAGATGAATCAATTATTACTCATTTTCACTAGTATTATCCTTCATGTCTATAGTTTAGCAAGTCTTTTCTTTCTGTTTTATTTTTCAGTGATTGTTTTTTGTTTGTTTGTTGTTTTTTCTGTTTTAATATGAAAGTAAATTTTTTGCAGAATTCTTTCAACAAAAATGTCCATGCCAAAAAGAAGCCATTTATATTTGTTTTAGCATGTTTTGACCATCACCTTGTATTTTTCTGATATAATGGAATGACCCATCTTCCTCATACCTCAGCAGTGGTCGTGGAACTTGCAATTATTTAAGTACACATAGATCACTCTGTGTGGGACTTTTTATGGGAAGGAGTCTCCTCATAATACTTCTGTGGTCGACCACTCGGTATAACTTGTCAGTACGATATAACATTTTCCTTAATATTGTTTTAGATGAATCAACTATTATTCATTTTCACTGCTATTATCCTTCATTAGTTTGTAATGGTTAATAAAATGGCAGTTGCCGATTATATTAAAAAGGGGGAGTAAGAATCCCAAAATGCAGTAACGGAAAACAACAAACGCTGAATTCAAAATCAAGCGCCAAAAAGGAAAAGCGGGAATTTTTCAGTAGTTCAGAGAATGACAAGACGAGTGGTCACGCAACAAATCAGCTCCAGTATCAGCAAAGAAAAACAAGATAAAACTATGAACTATTAATACCACAATATAAAAGAAAGGACTTTGCCCGGTATGCTATTATACATGTCTGTAATTCTATTTTAATACAGATTGTTATTTTAATACGACTCCGTTGATTTCTTTCATTGTGTTGAGTTTTGTTTAAAAGTTAGTAAGTTGTGTAAACCTATATAAAATATATACAACACCCAGCTTGTTACAAGTTCAGCGAATGTTTTGTTTTTCTGTTTTATGAATAGTATCAAAGTTAATGTTTAACAGAATCCTTTCAACAAATCTATTTATGTCAAAAAGAAGGTATTCATATTTGTTTTAACATGTTTTGACCATTACATAGTATTTTTCCTTAATCTTTTTTTTCGATGAATCAATTATTACTAATTTTCACTAGTATTATCCTTCATTTCTTTAGTTCAGCCAGTGTTTTTTTTTTTTTTCCTTTTTTACTATCAAAGTAAATTTTTTTCAGACTATTTTCAACAAATATATTCATGCCAAAAAGAAGACATTGGCCGTTGAAGCAATAGTTTCCTCTGCCATTTAAACATGTCTTGTTTTTCGTCCAGCAGGATATCTAGCCACCCTCCTCACCATATACAATCTATGCGGTTACGTTAATTTGTATTTTTCTTTAATTTTCTTTTAGATGAATCAATTATTACTAATTTTCATTAGTATTAACCTTCATGTCTATAATTTAGAGAATCTTTTCTCTCTGTATTATAGTTCAGCGAGTGTTTTTTTTTTGTTTTTTTTTCTGTTTTACTTCAAAGTAAATGTTTTTCAGAATTCTTAAAAGTGTTGGACTTTTTATGGGAATGAGTCTCCTCATGATACTTCCGTAGTCGACCACTCGGTATAACTTGTCATTACGATATAGCATTTTCCTTAATATTGTTTTCGATGAATCAATTATTATTAATTTTCACTGCTATTATCCTTCATTTATATAGTTCAGCGAATGTTTTGTTTTTCTGTTTTATGAATGGTATCAAAGTTAATGTTTAACAGAATCCTTTCAACAAATCTATTTATGTCAAAAAGAAAGTTTTCATACTTGTTTTAGCATATTTTGACCATTACATTGTATTTTTCCTTGATTTTGTTTTCGATGAATCAATTATTAATAATTTTCACTAGTATTATCCTTCATTTCTTTTGTTCAGCTAGTGTTTTTTTTTTTTTCCTGTTTTACTATCAAAGTAAATGTTTACCAGAATTCTTTCAACAAATATATTCATGCCAAAAGAAGACATTAATTGATTAGGTGATACGAGGACGTAATTCTCTCTGTCTCATTATCGCTTCGTTTGCTTTTTATGTGTCGTTAATGAGTATTTTTGTCAAAGTTGAAATCACTTTCTGATTGATTTGGGCCGTTCAATTTCTCGTTCAGATCGATAAAGAAGTAATAATATGTGATTTCTACTAAGACGTGTAGTTGCTAATTAGCTAGTAATTGGATAGCACTAACAAGTCCCTTGCTAAAAATGTCCTCGCAAGTAGATTAGAAGTAATGTAGGCCATTCACATAACCCGCCTCAAGTCAAATATTACAGCTGTATAACTGCCAGGCCTTTAATTGTTATGGACTTTTTCAACATTATTCAGGTATAAGAATTAAATATGTTTTGGGCTTTAATGGCCAAAACTGGTTTCTCATAATATGTTAGGAGACTACAGAGAATTCTCTTACGTAAGTGAATATGTATGTAATAAAATCTAACAAAGATATCTAATATAACAACAATACAGACTTTATTGTCTGAGCACATGGGGCATGACATAATCTTATTATAATGGAGATTGTGGGTTTGTCTGTCTGTAACCGAAACTATATTCCTACTCAAGTCACAATTTCCATTGTTATTTACATCACATTCTCCATGATTTTATTTTTATTTAAACCTCAATTATTAATAAAATTGTTTTACATTATTAATACTGTTGACCATACCTACATACTAATCACATGCAATTGTATTTATATATACAACAAAATAGCGGTTTACAGTGTGAATGGGAAGGCTAATTTGCATATTGATATTAAAAGTTTGATTTTAATAAATATATGCTTAATATTATTGATTTCTAATTGTTTGTTTTTATCTTAATGAATATAAGCAAAAACCTCGGGGATAAATCTTAAAAGAAATAACTGTAATATTATTATTTACTTCCTATTTTATCTAAATAGTTAAATTAGGAAAATTTACCAATGAAAGACGGGAGTAACGGAAAATGATGGAAGAGTCAGTTTCAAAGTTGTTCTATTTTTGAATCATACCCCCTCTGTTTCAAGTCTTTTTATCTGTATTCTATTCAGTTTCATTAGCCTTTCTAATTTAATACAATATTTTATTATATTAAAACTTAAATACTTGCACCCGGAGGGTGCATATATTTGCTAATATAAATAATATAGATCATCACATGTCTGCCTCTAGTCAGATATTACTACTGTATAACTGCCAGACATTTAACTGCTATAGACCTTGTCATCATCATCAAGGTATAAGAATTAAATGTGGTTTTGACCTCAGTGACCAAAACTGGTTCTTATAATACATTAGGAGACTACGGAGAAGTCTCTAACGTAGATGTACATGTATGTAATAAAATCCTAACAAAGCGGTACACATAAAAATACAGACTTTATTGTCTGAGCACATGGGACATGACATAATCTTATTATAATGGAGATTGTGTGTTTTTCTGTCTGTAACCGAAACTATATTCCTACTCAAGTCACAATTCTCTTAGTTATTGACATCACATTCTCCATGATTTTATTTTTATTTAACCCCAATTATTAATAAAATTGTCTTACATCATTAATACTGTTAACTATGTCTACATACTGACAACATGCAATTATATTTATATATACAACAAAATAGCGGTTTACAGTGTAAACGGGAAGGCTAATTTGCATATCAATATTTAAAAATCGAATTTAATAAATATGTGCTTAGTATTATTGATTTCTAACTGTTTCGTTTTATTTTAATGAATATAAGCAAACATTTCTTCAATGAATCTTAAATGAAATCCATTAACAAGATAAAATAACTGTCATTTTATTCTTTACTTCCTCTTATAACTAAATACTTAAATTAGAAAAAATAACAATGAAAGACGAGAGTGATGGAAGAGTAAGTTTCAGTTGTTCTATTCTTTCGATTATACCCTCCTCTGTTTCAAACATTTTTATCTGCATTTTTATTCAGTTTCATTAGTCTTTCTAATTTAATATATTTTATTATATTAAAACCTAAATACTTGCACCCGGAGGGTGCATATATTTGCTAGTATAGATAATATAGATCATCACATGTCTGCCTCTAGTCAGATATTACTACTGTATAACTGCCAGACCTTTAACTACTATAGACCTTGTCATAATCATCAAGGTATAAGAATTGAATGTGGTTTTGACTTTAGTGACCAAAACTGGTTTTATAATACCTTAGGAGACTACGGAGAAGTCTCTAACGTAGATGTACATGTATGTAATAAAATCCTAACAAAGCGGTCCACATAACAATACAGACTTTATTGTCTGAGCACATGGGACATGACATAATATAAATAATATAGGTCATCACATGTCTGCCTCTAGTCAGATATTTCTGCGGTATAACTGCCAGACCTTTAATTGCAATAGACCTTGTCATAACCATCAAGGCTTACCGACTGCACGGATTCATTTGATTCTCTCTATCCGTCCGTCCATAGTGGACATCGCTATTGGTAGGTATTTTTCTACCAGTGGTTCTCAGAGTTTTTTTTTTTTTACCTATATCCATCTTTCATACCTATTTGATTCTTGTGGTACCCTCATAACCATTTAATGTTTAAAAGTCCTATTTTTATAATTATATATTTTTTGCTTGACTAGAACCACCCAAAATGTTATATGGCCAACAGGGTGTACATATGCCCCCTCCGTTTAAGAACCAGTGCTATAGACGGCATATAGTGTCTGTGTTACGTAATATAGGTTACATAATATAAGTAATGTAGACCATTCACATAACCCGCCTCTAGTCAATATGTGGTTATAACCACACAAACAAAAACGTAAGCACGTACATTTCTGATATGCACCTCTGATGATGAAGTTTATACTTCGAAATCGATAAGACAAAAATAACATCTTTTTGTTTTTATTTTTCATACGCATTGTAATTACCTTCAAATTATTAATATATTATAACATACTTAACAATGCTTCTAGCAAATTACCAATTACTTTTAAATATTACAGCTGTATAACTGCCAGGCTTTAATTGCTATATACCTTGTCATCATCATCAAGGTATAAGAATTAAATGTGGGTTTGACTTTAGTGGCCAGAACTGGTTCTTATAATACTTTAGGAGACTACTGAGAAATCTCTAACATAAGTGAACATGTATGTAATAAAATCCAATCAAAGAAGTACACATAACAACAATACAGACTTTATTGTCTGAACAGATATAACGTGAAATATACAACATAGATACAAACAGTAAGGACGAAAGTCTTTATGAATTAAGAAAGAGTCCTTAATGAATATAAGCCAGGTACTAATGCCCTCTACTGGCAAATCCTGGTGACAAGGGAAGGTAACTCTTTTCCACTCAACCTCATCATAGCAAGGGCAGACAATCGCTACAAAGGCTTGCCGACTGCGCGTATTCCTTTGATGCTCTCTATGCATACATCCATATTGTAAACGACTGTTGGTAGGTCTCTCTATCAGTGGTTCTCAAACATTGTTTCTTTACCTATGTCCCTCTTTGATTTCTATTTTATTCTGGTGGACCCCTCATAGCGATTCACTGCTTAAAAACCCTATTTTTATAATTAGATAGTTTTTGCTTTACTAGAACCCAAAAAATGTTATATGGCGAACAGGGTGTACATATGTCCCCCCGTTTAAGAACCAGTGCTCTAGACGGCATCGAGTGTCTTATTACGTAATATAGGTTACATAATATAAGTAATATTGTCCATTCACATAACCCGCCTCTACTCAAATATTAAGGCTGTATAACTGCCAGGCAGTTCTTAATTAATATAAGCCAGGTAGTAATGCCCTCTACTGGCAAATTCTGGCCACAAGGGACGATACCTATTTTCCGCTCAACCTCATCCTAGCAAGGGCAGACAATCGCTACAAAGGCTTGCCGACTGCGCGGATTTCTTTGATACTCTCTACGCATCCATTTATTTTGTAAATCGCTATTGGTAGGTCTCTCTATCAGTGGTTCTCAAACTTTGTTTCTTTACCTCTGCCACTCTTTGATTTCTATTTGATTCTGATGGACTCCTCATAACGATTCACTGTTTAAAAGTCCTATTTTTATAATTAGATAGTTTTTAATTTGTTACATAATTATGGATCCCTAATATCTTTTTAAGGTAGTATAGAAATCCCTATGGCGATCAGTACAGCTGATGGCCTTGAGAGTGAGTGACAATGCTTGACCTCACTCTGACCTTGCCTTGCGGGAAGGGACCGTAAGAATCGGAAGGCAAAAGAAGGCCCTTCCGGTTTAAGTGGTAAGCAACTCAGTTAGTTGCAATGACAGTTGCAGAGTTAGAAGCTAGCAAGATGTGACTCTCCGCGCGCATTGTCTGGTCTGGGGTTCATGAATAAAGTAACATCATTGTAAATCGAAGTCTTGTTGTTATTACTAAAAGCTAACAATAGCACAAGGCTTCTGATAAGAAATGGTCCCCAACAGAACCAGGCGGAATCCCAAGAAGACCAAGATAGAAGATAGACGATCAGAAGACGGCCGGAAGAATAGACCAGAGTAAGACGTAAGAAGTATACAACGTATAGATATATAGTGCTGTCAAAGAAAAGGCACTACGCAACAAATATATCTATTTGTACCGTGACGACGCCGCTACGTTACAGATTTACTAGACCCCCCCCCGTGTAAACGCTGCCAGGTCTAGCGATGTGAAGGCATGACAATTCCTACTGATGTAATTAATTTTATTCAATTAACACCGTGAAACTGTAAGAAAACAAATAGCATTTAATAACAGCGAATACAACAAAGAAGAACAATTTAAAAGAATCTCAAAATACAGAAACTTCAACAACTTAACAAATGTTAAGTATCTGGCAGCCATCCTTCGTTCCAGATGTAATGAATAAGTAAGCAAGCCAATAAGAATCCAGTGTTAACGTATTCCTTGTAAGTCCGAGAGAATCCAAATGTCAATGAAATAACTCAGAATGGTATGTCTATTAATACAGCAGAAGCAGCAGCAGCAGTGCCAGTGATTGGACAATAGAAATCCTTCTCAGGTCACGTGTTTATAGGCGAGTCTATAAATAGGAGTGACCATTTACCTGATGCTTTATATAAAAAAATCCAACAGACATATCAAGAGATAGAAACTCACAGCTTGTTGCCTCATTCCGACCAGCCTGGCAGCGCTAATCTGACTAAAGGTCCCCTTTCCACTTTTTGGTTAGGGTTCCTAGACCGCAGAAACTAGTGCTCTGCACCAAATGATGTTAACTCTTAAACTACCATAAATCTAATACTCTTGGTGGTTGTTAATTTATAAAAAAAAATGTTCATACAAAAATAAAAACATAATTAAATTGGTCAGTTTTTAGCGGCAGCTACACCCCCCCCCCCAAAAAAAAAATGTTATATGGCCAACAGGGTGTACATATGTCCCCCCCGCCTCGTTTAAGAACCAGTGCTCTAGACGGCATCCAGTGGTCTGTGTTACGTAATATAGGTTACATAATATAAGTGATATAGGCCATCACATGCCCGCCTTCAGTCAAATGTCACAGCTGTATAACTGCCAGGCCTTTAATTGCTATAGACCTTGTCAGCATCATCAAGGTATTAGAATTAAATGTGTTTTGACTAGTGGAAAAACTGTTTTTTATAATACGTTAGAAGACTACTAAGAAATCTCTAACGTAGGTGAACATATATGTTATAAAATCCAAACAGAGAAGTACATATAACAATGATACAGATTTATTGTCTGGGCAAATGTAAATTGAATGGGATCATAAGTTTATAACGTCACCGGTAATTTCCCACTCCCTGATCCCAAAGTTAACGCCCCTGAATGTAAATTCTTAGCTACAGGGTCTGTTCACAATTCATGATCTCTCATGAATTTTAACACTATAATATGTATCTATTCTTCATCAACGTCTTGATTGTTCGATGGTGTATCTATAGTTATTTTTCAATATTTAGAAAGTATTCATCGATATAATTGCGGCACGTTTTCCGAAAAGTCTTTTATCAACTTCATCTATATCGATACGGCTTCTAGATTGATTTCTATTATACTTCAATTAATTGTTCGATTCTATATTTCTAAAACATCATTAATAATATAAATTATCAATATACACAACAAATATATATATATATATTATATAATATATATATAATATATAAATATAATTTATATATAATAATAATATATAAATATTGTATATAATTATATAGTGTATATAAAAATTATATATAATGTATATAAATATATAGATGTATATAAATATATATATATATATTATATATATATATATATATTATAATACAAATATATATATTACAAATATATATATATATATATATCTGTCTTAGTTTACTTTATTATACGCTCCCAATTTCGGTTGAGCCACTTTATTTAGAAGGGATTAATTGCAAATTCACCGTATTCGGCGCTTCAGCTAAGATGAACTTTGTTTACATAAAGTTTGAACCTCTAGGTGAGTTCATTTCCGCTTAGAAATGTAGAGATTAATAGCCTGCTATACTTGGCAGCTGACTGTGCCGTATGGGTAAGAGGATTGGCGAGCGTAAGTTAGTTCGGGTCTCAACCGGCCAGACGTAGCTGCTAAAAAGTAAACTGCACTGATGAGAGGTGATACTCGAAACACGTGTTGTAGTTTATGTATATATATATATATATATATATATATATATATATATATATATATATATATATATCGACTATTTATATATAATTGTAAATCTATTTCTGTAATTCCATCTTGTATCTCTGTTCATATCTATCTGATTTATCTGAGCATATAGATCATATTCCGCCTACACATCACTATTATATATACTAGCAAATATATGCACCCTCCGGTGCAGTATTTATTTTATATAATAAAATAATCATTAGAAAGGCTGATGAAACTGAATAAAGAATGCAGATAAAAAGATTTTGAACAGAGGGGATATGATTGAAAAATTAGACACTTGAAACTAACTCTTCTCATTTTACATTCTCCCGTCTATCTTTGTTAAATTTTTCCTAATTTAACTATTAGTTAAGATAGAAAGTAAAGAATAATATTACAGTTATTTCTTCTTGTTAATGGATTTCTTTTAAATTTATTCCTGAGATTTTGTATTTAATAAGATAAAACCAAACAATTAGAAATCAATAATACTAAGATATATTTTAGAATACATTTTTAAGCAATATGCAAATTAGCCTTCCCATTCACACTGTAATCCGCTATTTTTTGTATATATAATACAATTGCATGTTAATAGTATGTAGATATGGTCAACAGTCTTAATGATGTAAAACAATTTATTAATATTGGGTTTTAAATAAATAAAATCATGGAGAATGTGATGTAAATAACAAAGGGAATTGTGATTTGTATAGTAATATAGTTTCGGTTACAGACAAAAAACACACAATCTCCATTATTAATAATAATAATAAATAATAATAATATATATATATATATATATATATTTATATATATAATAACGATATATAACATAATTGAAATCGCATTACAGTACACAGAGGCGTTGACTTTATATTTTTCGATACCCTAACTTAGATATACATTCAAACTTAGATATACACAGAGCAAACTTATTGTGATATATAAATAATATATATATATATATAATATATATATATATATATGTGTGTGTGTGGTGTGTGTGAATTAAAACAAAAAGGCAAGTCTCCTGTTTAACGATTTTATTGCTGAACTTTCAAGCTTCTGGGCCAACTTTTTCATATTTAGATGGAATTCGTGGATTAGTCCACCGAAGTTTATATCCGGAGTGGCTAAAAAGCTTGAAAACGCTTCACCAAAAAATCGCTTAAACAGGGAACCTGCCTTTTGTTAATTCCACAATATGAATGAAATACTGCTGCCCAAATACACACACACACACACACATATATCTTATATAATGGAGATTTTGTGATTTTCGTCCTGTAACCGAAACTATATTACTACTCAAGTTCACAATTCCCTTAATTATTTACGTCAAATTCTCCATGATTTCATTCTTTTAAACCTTCAGTTATTAATAAAAATTGTTTACGATTATTAATACTGTTGACCATATCTACGTACTAATAAACATGCAATGTTATATATACAACAAATACGGTTTAGAGTTTGAACGAGAGATAATTGCATATTGATATGTTAACATTTATTTTAATAAATATGTGCTTGTATATTGATTCTAATGTTGGATTATCTTAAGAAATATAAACAAAATCTCGTGGATAAATCTAAAAGAATTATTTACAAGAAGAATAACTGTAATATTACCCTACTTCCTATTTAACTAAATAGTTAAATTAGTAGTGTACAACACAATTTCCAAAATATTACCTATATATACATATATATATATATATTATATATATATATATATATATATATATATATATGAAAAGAATATATATATATATTCGCAAGGATTGTCCCATGCTGTATCGTGCCAGGCAGTTGTTTTCTGAGTATCTGCTTAAGTCCCGGTTTCGATTTCTTGTCGGAGTGAATCGTTAGTAAACATCGGCCGATGAGACTTAATAAAGTTGAAACAGTCGTACATGTTTCTACACACCGAATAATTCTTAGCGGAAATCACTTGCCATTATCATCTTCTATAATTATCGGAATTTTATGTATATGATGCATTGTAATGCCTTCAAGCCAAAAATAAAAATATGATATATATATATATATATATATATTATATAATGTATGAAAAGAATATAATATATATATATATAATATATATATATATTAATAATATCGGATTAAATTCCAATTTTATTTTTACATACTTGTCTATGAAAAACTACACATGAATGTTACTCCTCTGAAATATTTATCAAACACTACGGATTACCATAGTGTGGGCTACTTATTTAACAGGTTGGATTTGTATTATGAACATATTTATATTTTATTTTACACTTTTTATAATTATACACTTTTTTAAATAATTCTACATCAGGCTCTTTTGAGTCTTATTTCTATAAGTTCTGATTTTTTTTAAATTAAAATAAAATTCATTTTATTTTAATACTGACAGCGCATTTTTTCTTTTGAATAATTCCAACTTTTGACTAGCAGCGTTCTGTTTTTGCTAACGGTCATTCTTCCCGTCTTCTTTTGTTATGACCGACCACGCGCGGTCGATACATGATATTATTTGGGTCCTCACATCATCAGTGAGGAGGGCCAGTGTTGCTATTATAACACCGTAGAGAGATGGCCCCGAAGGGCACATTCTCTCCTGGATGAGCCCATGGATTTGTAAACATCTTTGTTTTTATATATACATATTACACTGTCGGATTAATTCCTTTTATTTTTCACCACACACAACACAAACACACATATATTAAATATATATATATTATATTTTAGTATATATGTGAACACGTATGTTTGGAATTGCTTTTTTCCGGAGCAATTTTGGGGAAATATGTGCTTAATGAGTCGTACCAATTTAAAATAATTAATTATAATGAATTAGGCGGGATGCCTATTTAAATGTATGGCTAAAAACAAATCGAGAAAAATCAATCTCGCCTAAGTACATACAGATTGATTTTTCTCGATTTGTGTTAAGCCATACATTAATAGCATTCCGCCTAATTCTATTAATTAATTATTTTCAAAATTAGTACGACTCCAATTAAGGCATATAATATTTATTATATATATATATATATAATATATTATATATATATATACTGATATATATTCGCCAGAACATCTCGATTTGAATTTTTACACCCACCGCCATTTCATCAATTTTTATTTGGACTGAATGGAATTTAAAAATTAGCACGAATTAAAATGCAAACAGCTCCGTTCAGGATTTGAACTCGAGCCGCCGATTTCAATTTCCTACATCGATAACCGTTGCGCTGGCAAAATTTTATTTGCTTTCGACACGTGGTCAGAATTTTCCTTCGGCGAAAACCATTGCACCAATCTTATGAATTTGCTGCGATATCGCTAAGCGACTTTTTAACGGCGAACAATTATTTAATAGAAAATATTGATATCTTTTTTAAATGCAGGATAAATTGAATTTGAATAAAAAAATGGAATTACTTTATTTTTAAATTCAAAATTGCTTCCTTTTTTTTGTGTTCATTTTCCAAAATGTTGTCTAGCCTTCTGGTGTTTGATCGAATGGTCTGTCTGAATGGCAAAATTCAACAATTTGTTTGATAATTAGATTCTGTATTATTGAATCCAATATATGGGTACATTATACCAGATTCAATAGAAAAAAAAGAAAGGCAGTATAGTTTTACAGGAGATATGTAAGTCTTCGTAGAACAGAAAAAACTAATGAACGATTAAAATAGAGTTTTTTTTTATAACTGTTGCAGAATGCCTCAGCAGCTAGGGTCAAATCATTTGATATGTGTGTATGCGTATAGTCTCTCTCTCTCTCTCTCCCTCTCTCTCTCTCTCCCTCTCTCTCTCTCTTACTCTCTCTCTCTCACTCTCTCTCTATGCTTTCTCTCTTTCTCTCTCTCTCTCTCTCTATATATATATATACATATATAAAGATAAATCTAATGAGTCAGACGAACCTACTATTAGTTTCGCTTAATGCTCTTCAGGGCTAAGATCTGACTACAGACACAAGGAGCAAGAAGAATTAAATAGTACTAACCACAGTAGTCATTCTCCTAGCGGTTACATGAATATATATATATCTTATATACACTAGCAAATATATGCACCCTCCGGGTGCAAGTATGTAAGTTTTGATATAATAAAATATCATATTAAATTAGAAAGGCTAATGAAACTGACTAAGAATGCAGATAAAAAGATCTACAACAGAGGGGGTATAATCGAAAAATAGAACAACTTTGAAACTAACTATTCCATCATTTTCCATTACTCCCCTGTTTCATGGTAAATTTTTCCTAATTTAACTATTTAGTTTAAATAGGAAGTAAAGGATCTTACAGTTATTTCTTCTTGTAAATAAATTCTTTTATGATTTATCCACGAGATTTTTGTTTATATTCTTAAGATAAACAAACAATTAGAAATCAATGATACCAAGCACATATTTATTAAAAAAATTTTAAATATCAATATGCAAATTAGCCTTCTCGTTCAATCTGTAAATCGCTATTTTTGTTATATATAAATACAATTGCATGTTATTAGTACGTAGATATGATCAACAGTATTAATAATGTAAACAATTTTTATTAATAACTGAAGGTTTAAAAGAATGAAATCATGGAGAATTTGACGTAAATAATTAAGGGAATTGTGACTTGAAGTAAATATAGTTTCGGTTACAGACAGAAAAAACACACAATCTCCATTATAATAAGATATATATATACATATAAATTGTTTTTTCTTTTGGCAAATACTGTACCAATAGATTATTTTTTGTTGGTACGACTATCTTGGTCTTTTCTTTTTTCCCAAAAGATTTTTTTCTCCCCGGTTGATGTTGGTAGTATATTTTACAATCAAACTATTTGCTGGTTTTTTTTCTCACCGCAAGGATTTACCAACACGCTTCGCTTTATATATATATATATATATATATATATATAGATAGAGAGATAGAGAGAGAGAGAGATAAAAGGTGGCTTACCGGTGAATATGGGCACGATCGTTTGAGGTGCACAAAATCCAGGGATTAAGTCCGCGATAAAACAAATACAAAGTGCTCAATACAAAGTAGAGCAAATTTATTAAAGAAATGGATACAAAAGAAACCTACTCGAGTTTCACCATTAGGATCTTCAGGGTTAAATCCACTGAATTAATCGAGGTACCGATTAATTGTAGCCGATTACACGTGTGTTCATTGAATTATATAATAATATATAATAATAATATATATATGTGTATGGTAAGGTATCCAAACTTGTAGTAAGGGATGATTCTATATGTGATTTCTAAGACACACTGTATTATTATTGTATGATCCGTATGATATAAATACACTTTAATCACTAAGAGAGCTCAATGTATAATAATCTTTATAGATTATATACAGATCAATATTTATCTTTGAAAGGAAGGAAAAACTCAACACCGTAATTTCGTAATAAATCTATTTTAATCTCTCTCTCTCTCTCTCCTCTCTCTCTCTCTTCTCTCTCTCTGCTAAACTCTCTCTCAATCATTATCTGCACACACACACACAATATACACACACACACACTCTATTCTCTCTCTCTATCGTCTGCTCTATCTCCTCTCTCTCTCCCTCCCTCTCTCTCTCTCTATATTCTCCTCTTCTCTTTCTTTCTCTCGTCCGTCTCTCTCTCTCTCTTCTGGTCTCCCCTCGTCGCACACACAACAACAAATAGAACACACCACAACAACACTCATTCTCCATCTCTCTCCTTCTTCTCTCTTCTCTCTCTCTTTCTCATCTTTCTCTCTCTCTCGCTCTTTCTGTCCGCTCCGTCTTTCGCTCTTTCTGGGCTCCTATCTGTCGCACACACAACAACAAATAGACAACACACACCACACACTCATTTCTCCTCTCTCTCTCTCTCCCTCCTCCTCTCTCCTCTCTCTCTCTAATTTCTCTCTCTCTCTCTCTCTTTCTTTCTCTCGCTCCGTTCTCTCTCTCTTTTCGGGTCTCTTCTGTCGCAACACACAAAAAACACACACACACTATTCTCTATTATTCCCCTTCTCTCTCTCTCTCTCCTCCCTCTCTCTCTCTCTCCTCTTAATCTCTCTCTTTCTTTCTCTCGCTCCCTCTTCTCTCGCTCTCTTTGGTTCTCCTTCTGTCGCACACAACAACACACATACACACAAACACACTCTAATTCTTCTCTATATCCCCCTCTCTCTCTCACCTCTCACACACACACACTCTCTCTCTCTCTCTCTCTCTCTCTCACACACACACACACACACATCACCACACTCTCTCTCTCCTTGTGAATTATGCTTACAATTTGCATCTAACATTGCAAATGTCGTATTACATTAAAAAATCTGTTCATCAGAGCATAATGATAATTTGATCTCTCT